>PVIW01002992.1:0-188452 GCA_004026585.1 Noctilio leporinus | reverse complement strand
ATTTTCTACTACTAGTAATCAATGTACAGCAGTTGTCATTTCTACCCTTAGAAATCACCAGAGAAAGCCCAGGGAGGTACTGGAGGTCCTTAGATAGCAATCTTTACCTTTTTCAGGATAGGCACTTGGCTTTGTTCTGTGAAAAATAAAAAATACGTATAGAGTTTCCCTGGCTTGCCATGGACCAAAGAAGTTCTGACCCATGTTCCATTTCTTCCACAGATGATGGGTACAATACATTTGACATACTCGAAACGGTCTACAGTGACTATATTATGTTTTATATCTTGAATACCAAAAATGAGAAAAATTCCAAAGTGATGGAGCTCTGTGGTAGAGTATTTCCATGCTGACACCTATGTGGGATTGGGCTGAGGACACAAAGATTCCTTCAGTCTTACCCTGGGACCCCGGTGCTCCTCTGAAGTGAGGTGTTCACCTTGGGTAATGCCTCATGCTTGGTGATGGGAAAATGATGAAATCTCTCACCATAACAGAAGGATATCCTAAAACTGTCAAAGTTGACAGGTTATACCCCATCCCTAGCTTCAGCCTAAACACCAATCAGTGCCATCCATTTCTCATCCATCTGTCACCCTTTGCCCACAAGGGCCTCAATGACCAACACACAAGACACAGCAGTTTTACTGTTACTCTTCCCGCAGCCCGAAAACCAGATGTGAGTCCAGAATTTAAAAAGTGGTTTGAGAAACGTTGCCAAAATTATGGAATTGCTAAGGAAAATGTGCTGGACCTGACCAAAGTTGGTAAGTTGAGTTCTCCTGGGTTTTCTCTTTCTGACATCCCATGTCACCGAGGGAGAAATCCAAGAAATGTCAACTCTTCCAATCCATCCCCTCTGTCCTAATCTAGAAAATCATTGGTTTCTGGCTGGGAAATAAATGGGATGGTGTTAGACTGTGCTCTGTTCTGCCTCTGCAGATCGCTGTCTCCAGGCCCCAGGACACTATGGGGACCAGGTGTCCAGGTAGGTGATGTCTAGTGGGGAGGGCGTGGCCCAGAGATCCCTGCCTTCCACCCCCTTTAGGCTTTATGCCCAAAGATTCCAATGCAAATAATTAAGTGAGGAAGCTTGAGGAGTGAGCTTGAAATTTGGAGCTGGGAGCTCCTTCCATGAGCCATAGAGCAAATGACCTAACAACTCAAAGGAAAACAATGATGTGTGCGTTACAGGGCTCCTGTGTGGATATCCTGCCACTGAAAGGACCTCAGTAATTGATCATGTCCTGAAAAGCATGAAAACTTTACACTTGAAATAGGAAAACAATACTTGGGTGTGAGTGTGAAACTCAAATACACTTCTGGGTTTTGTTCCCCTGGCAAGGCCCAAGTTTGTCGTCTCACTTTCTAGTTTTTGGTAACAATGTCTTCCTTTGATCTGCACGCACCTGTAACTGGTGATCTGGAAATGGAGCTGTCTGACCTTCCAGTTGTCTTCCACCAGGAAAAAAGCTCTGAATTTCCTCTGTTTCCTCCCTTGGCTTTATTGTGGGGTTTCATTCAGAGAACATATGGGAAAATCTTAGCAACTATGGCTTGCAAAAAGTCAGCATTCAATAAATGGTAACTATGTTTTTGCCATTCTTTCTCAATTTATTAACAGTTCTTCAAACCTTTAATGTGAATGATGGCAGAAACTAGCCCAGGGTTCTTCGTTAATCCCTCTCTTTTACATAGGTTAGATTTATGTAAGGGAGGGTAAGATGGGATCAGTAACAGAAGAAGAAAAATCGTGTACCCTCCTTCCCCCTGTTCTGGCAAGTAGTGTAGGTTAGAGTGCAGGTTGATGCCCATTTCTTCACCATTTTTCTCTGTCATAGAAATTCTCTGTGTCCTCTATCCTGGAACAGCTTACTGAGTTTCTGTGTGTCTCTCTCACCTGCTTATTTAGCGTCCAGTGAATGCTTCATTCCATGGTCCCTGTGTCATCCTGTGACAAGGTCTGTAACCTGACTTCCACCACTCTCATCCAGGAAGGCCTTCTCCGTGAATCTTCAGGGTCCTTCTAATTGTCATCAACTCACCAAGAATCAAAAAGTTTTCTCCAAATTTCCTACTTTCACTGCCCAGCCCAGGAGTACTACCACTTTCCCTACCTTGTCAATAAATAATATGTCTTGCAGTTGTGTGATTGTCTTTGTGTATAGGAGAGACTTGGGGTTGATAGCCAGTGAATGAGGGGACTTTGTTGGCCCTGTACCCAAAATGGTCCTCTAGCTTCTCAGATAAACAGAAACTTTTAGAGAGGGAGGAAAGGAAGGATAAAGAGAGGGAGAAAAATATCAATGTAAGCAATATATAATCAGTTGCCTGTGACAGGCCCCAAGTGGGGACCTGACCACAATCCAGACATGCACTCTGGCCGAGAATGGAACCATTGACACTTCAGTTCACAGGCTGGAGCTCAGAACACCAGCCAGGGGTGAGTTTCCTATTTCTTAGTGACCTGAAAAAGCAAGCTATGAGCCTGCCCCACAGTTTGTCCCATCCTAGAATTCCCCTTCTCTGAGGTTACAGAGAGATAGGTGCTGCTGAGGTTGACCCCACCCATTTCAGGACCTGCCTGCACACCCAGCTTCTCTCTACACCATCCATGCTGGGAGGGAGGTAGTGGGTGTCCTTTCAGGCTCTTGGAAACCTCCTTCAGCACCACTGTGATCTACCATGAGCATCCTAAGTGAGATGCTAGTTTCCTGTAAGTATGTTAAGAATATGAAGGTCTATCAAATTGGGATGAATGACCCTTCATCTTCTGAACAGGTGCCCTGTTAATGTAATAGGGTCCTTGCTGGGCTAGGATACTTTGAGTGGAAGCAACAGGACCTTAGTAAAGACTCAATGTTACATACGCAGGAGGCATTTTATCCTGGGTATGTAACATTTAGTCTTAAAGCCATGCACAGTGATTGGTTCTTCTTGGGAAGAACATCTGTCCCCCTACCCACCTTGGCCGTTTGTACCTGAGTGCACTATGTTCGTTGCGCTAATACATTGATTTCCTAACAGGTTTCATTTTCAGCAACATAAACATGAATTTCCTTCAACAAGTTAAGGGGAATGTACTAGATGTATATTAGCATGGTTAGATCTCAAAAACCACTTGTTGAAGAGTAGATATGTGCAGTATGATGCCATTCACATACATTACAAATCACACAGAGACAATGGGACACATTACTAGCATTCCCTATATGTGCGATAATGAGATGCCCTCAGAATGTGCACACAGATCACCAGGGGATCTCCATAAGCTGCTAGCTCTGAGTTGGCAGGTGCTGGGGGCACCTGAGGCTCTGCTTTCTAACAGGCTCGAATAGCCAGTGCTGTGCTACCTTGGGAGGGGGCGACTCTGGTGAAGGGAAACTGTCCTCCTTACCTGCTCCAGTGCATTAGCGCCCTGCATTATTTTGCTTCACCTGGGTGCTGGCACCTCTCAGTTGTGCTCCTGGGCTCCCATGTAGGTATCCTCACCCACATGTGGTTGTTATAATAGGTGTTACCATGGACACATGGGGGCTGGTACCTTCTTTTTTTTTTTTTAAGGTTTTATTCATTATTTTCAGAAAGAAAGGCAGGGAGGGAGGAAGAAAGGGAGTAAAACATCAATGTATGGTTGCCTTTCACCTGCCTCCAGCTAAGGACCTGGCTGGAGACCTGGCTTACAACCTGGTTATGTGCCCTGGCTAGGAACTGAACCAGTGACCTTTGAGTTTGCAGCACCAATTCACTGAGCCACCAGCCAGGGCTCACTTTGCTTACCTTTAACCTTTAGAAAAAGGTATTGTATCAGTAAAGGTATGTCAGTAATGTTGAGGTATCCACTCGCCATTATTTTACTAATAGTCACTCATGGTGATATTATACATGTAGTCCATTGTTTTCACTGCTTTGTGACATTCTGTCATGTAAACACACTGCAATGGATCTGTCCATTTTCCCCTTGAGGGTGTCCGAGGTTGTTTTTAAGTTTTTGGCTATTGTACCTAGTGCTGTTGTTGAGCATCTTTGCACCTTCTGGTGACCATCTAAGAAGTTTCTCTTGGATGTAGGCCTGTAGCAAAACTAGTGGAGCATGCAAATATTCAGCTTTAAAAGAGAATGCCAGCCCTGATCGAGTGGCTCAGTTGGTCTGAGCACTGTCCTGCGCACCAAAGGGTTTCAGGTTCAATTACAAGTCAGGCCACATACCCAGGTTTTAGGTTTTATATCCAGTTGGGACAAGTGACAGCTGATCAATGTTTCTCTCTCACAGCAATGTCTGTCTCCCTCTCCCCCTTCCTCTGTTTTTTTTTTTTTTTTTTTTTAATTTTATTGTTGTTGTATTACATCCATCCCCTTTTTGCTCCCCTCTGTCCCCCTCCCCACCCACCCATTCCCCACAAAGTCAATCCCACCTGTTGTCCATGTCCATGGTTCCTTTATACTAGGTTCTTGTCTAAGCTGTTCCCCTTTCTTGCCTCTGCCTCCCCCCTCCCCCCAACCCCTTTCCCCGTGACCACTGAAGGCCTATTCCTTGTATTCATATACTTGGTTCTGTTTTGCTTGTTGTTAGTTTTGCTCATTATTGTCCCGTAATGAGTGAGATCATATGATATCTGTCCTTCACTGACTGGCTTATTTCACTAAGCATAATATTCTCCAGTTCCATCCATGTTGTTGCAAAGGGTACGAATTCCTTCTTTCTTTCTGCTATATAGTATTCCATTGTGTAAATGTACCGAAATGTTTTGATCCAATCATCCACTGATGGGCACTTAGGCTGTTTCCAGCACTTGGCTATTGTAAATAGTGCTGCTATGAACATAGGTGTACACAGGTTCTTATGAGTTGTTTTTTTAAATGTTTTTTTAAATATATATTTAAAAAATGTTTTTTTAAATATTTTTTATTTTTTTTTAATAAATGTTTTTTTAAATATATATTTGGTATCACCCTAGTATCACCTCACCATCCATCAGCACATTCTTTTTTTATCATTTGAATTTTTACAATTTATTTTAAATTTTATTTTTTTATTGTTGTACTATAATTATTTCATTTTTCCCCCATTGCTCTCCCCTGCCCCACCCTACCTATCTCCTCTCCCACAGCCAGTCCCATCTCATTGTCCTTGTCCACGGGTCTTTCACATTGGCTCCACCATTAAGCCCTTACCCCACTTCCCTCCCCGATTCTACTTACTATAATTCTGCTCCTTTTTTTTTTTCTCTCCCATGTCTTTGATTTCATTCTGCTCATCCATTAGTCTCCTGTATTAAGTGAGGTCATATGGTATATTTATCTTTTGCTGCCTGACTTATTTCACTAAGCACAATACTCCAGGTCCATCCATGCTATTGCAAGTGGGGGCAGTTCCTTCTTTCTGCTGTGTGGTATTCCATTGTGTAAATGTACTAAAGTTTTTTGTTTTTATTAAAAAAATTTTTTTTGTTGTATTACATCCATCCCCTTTTTGCTCCCCTCTGTCCCCCTCCCCACCTACCCATTCCCCCCAAAGTCAATCCCACCTATTGTCCATGTCCATGGTTCCTTTATACTAAAGTTTTTTTTTATCCATTCATCCACTGATGGGCACTTAGGCTGTTGCCAGCACTTGGCTATTGTAAGCAGCACTGATATGAACATAGGAATGCATAGGTTCTTCTAAATTGGTGTTTCAGGATTCTTTATGTATAATCCTAGCAGTGAAATTGCTGGGTCATAAGGCAGTTCTATTTTTAGTTTTTTGAGGAAGTTCCATACTGCTTTCCATAGTGGCTGTGCCAGTCTGCATTCCCACCAGCAGTGTACCAGAGTTCCCTTTTCTCCACATCCGCACCAGCACTTGTTGTTTGTTGATTTGTTGATAATGGCCATTCTGACAGGTGTGAGGTGGTATCACATTGTGGTTTCAATTTGCATTTTTCTGATGGCTAGTGATGTTGAGCATTCTTTCATCATCAGCACGTTCTTTAGTCTGAAAATAAATTGAATTGGTGGAAGAGAAACAACCTGTTGCAAAGAGCAGCACAGAATAATATCTCAAGTGCAGGCTAGTGGGAATTGGGGTACCCCCTTTGGTCATATATGCTCAGTTCCTTCCAAGAGTTCACTGCCTGTGTATCAGAAATACAGCAAACAACCTCTGTTCTTGGCATCCAGATGGACAGGAGAAATGGGTCCTGTACTAGTTTCCTGCTTGTGATGGAATAAATCACCAGGAACTCAGAGGCTAAAACAGAGTGCTTATGAAACTACAGTTTTGGAGGTCAAAAGTCTGACACCCAGCTCACTGGATCAAAAGCAAATGAGCCCCATGTTTCTCAATGTATTCAGATCATCATCTGTGTCCTTTCCTAGAATTTTAGAATTTTCTCCTTGGTAGTCTTTGTGTAATCTTGGTTGTTAATTTAATTCCTATATATCTTCACCAGTTTGTTCCTTTTATAGTGTAACATTTTTATAATTAAAATCAGCCAGCTTGACTCAGTTCAGATGATCCCAATTTTGTTGGCAATGTTAGAAGCATCACAGTCCAGAACAGTTCAACATATCCCTTCTTCTCTCCATCAGGCCTGATCAGAGTGTTGACATTGGTCAGGTGAATGTCATAGAACCTCCTCACAGCTTGTTTGGTCTGGTGCTTGTTGGCCTGGACATCCACCATTGACACAAGCGTATAGCTCCCTTCTATCTTCCACCTGGCTCACTCGGCAGTCAGGGAGAACATGATGATGGCCTAGTGGTCAAGCTTGCGTCTCCTGGGGGTGCTCCTCTGAGGGTACTTAGGCCGCCTTCAGAGCAGCAGTGTCTTGGGCCATTGGAAGGTGGTTGACCTCGGGATCTTCTTTTGTGTGTGTGTGTGTGTTGGGATGGCCTTTCAGCACTGCCTTCTTTGCCTTCAAAGCCTCAGCTTTGGCTTTGGGAGGGCAGGAGCTTCCTTCTTTGCTCTGGTGTCATCCTTGTAAAAGGCTTACTGTGTTTTTTAAAACCATTAGTTGCTATCATGAGTTTTTCTTGTATAGAGAAACGCTATTGACTTTTGTAAGTAGGTGTCACACGCAACCTCCAGGAAATTTTTAATAGTTATAAGAAACTTAGTTCCTATATTTTGTGGAGATTGCTGTTTTATAGGTGTATAGTCATAGTATTGCAAATAGTGTCAAAATACTTTTTCCAATATATCATCTTTTGTCTTTTTACTCCTCTTTTTGTAACTTGAGCCAGAACCTCCAGGGATAATTAAAAGTTGAAAACATGTTTTCTATACCAGGTGGTGTAAAACTATGGACCATAGGTCACATCTAGCCCACTACCTTTTTATATTGCTAATAAGCCAAGACAATTGCAATCAGTGGTATATCAGGAACACTGTTTTCAATCCCACTAAAGCAAGTCTCCAAAAGGGATACCATTCCCCTTACTAATACATCTGTATTTCCAGAGAATTATATTCAATATTCTATTTCAAACTTCTCCAAAAATGCTGGAATTGTTTTTCTGTATCATTGTGTTAGTACCTGCATCCTATCTTTGATTGTGCCTCTTGTCCTGCCAAGACCTACAATATTTCCTAGCCAGTCCCATAGAGAAAAGGTTTGCTGGTCCCCCTTAAAATGTTTGCTGTCCCTCTTTCTGTACTATGGGCTTCCTCCTGTGTGCTATTTGCCATGGTTATTTGTGCTGCATTGTCCCCCAAATACACAAGATTTTCAAATTGAACCTCCCAGAGTGCCTTCAATAAAATTGGCATTAAATGATCACTCTGTGGGATTAAGGAGATGTCTGAAAATTGTCCTCTTACCACTGCCCTTGAATGACTTCAAGTTGAATGGAGGAAATGTAGGACATCTGGTCGCTCTGTGTCACCTCACTCAGAGGAATCCTTTGAAACCCAAGCATTAAGTAGTGCTCTTCCCCAGCGTTTTTGGCCTCGCACATTTATTTGGTTACAACCTTGACCCACTTACTAGAAGGCAAGTGCAGCGAAGGCAACAAGTTGATTGTGTTCACTCAACAGCCAGCACCTGAAACAGCACTTAGCTCCACTAACACAGGCACTCCAGGTGCCTTGGCTTGGTAGCTGGGCACCCTGACCTGCACAGGAAGGACTTGTCACTTGCTTTGATCAGTGATTTGCAAGTGGAATGTCCTCATGTCACATGCACCAGAGTTTCTTAACGCTCCCAGGTGATTCAAATGTGCAGCCACAGTTGGAAATATATGAATGTAAAAATGGAACAAGTTGGTTTCACTACTTCTCTCTAAAGTAGAATAAAAGAACTGGAGCTGCGGAGAAGGGTGTCTGGAGCCGCCCCAATTAGTGCTCTGCAGTTGGGTGATTGTTGGATGTTGATCACATATTGGCCCAGGTGCTCAGAAGAGCTCCACTGAATGACTTAGGTCCCCTCACAGATGACCTCTCCAACACCCCAGGCTCAGCCTTGTCTCCTCTGCATTTGGGAGGGCTCCTCAGGGTGGCCTTTACCTGGAGCCTGAAACCCTGCTCCTGGGGTACCTGAGGGAAGACAGTGGCTTCCCAGTGGACAAGTGTTCCAATCACAACTGTCTTCTGCTGGGCATTGTCAGAAAGAGCCAGGTGTCCTGAGGCCTAGACTGAGTTGGGCACTAAGAGGCCATGGCCCCTTTGGGAGGCCTCTTTCAGAAAGCCGGGGCTCATGCTGGCTTCCCCAGGTTTTCTGCTGGCAGAAGTGGGGTCTGCATGGAGCGTGAAGGCAAAGACAACCCAGGAGGCTGTGGGGAAACAGAGAAGTATGAGGCTACAGTTGGGTCCCTCAGGGGAAGCTTCTAGACCTCACTGAGGTTAGTGTTAGAGCCTGTGGGGGCCCCAAGTTGGCAGGACCTGCAGCTAGTGGGTGGTTTGTTAGAGGTAAATCCCCAAATGTTTGTGGGAACCACAAGCCTTTGCTCATCAGAACTCAGGACCCATCTAGGTAAGTCCAGAATCTGGACCTCCCAACCAGGGTCTGGAGGTCAACCAGGACCAGCTGATTTGAGTAGAATCATTTGGAGTCTTCACTCACTCCCCGTGGACTCCAGTGCCTTTAGGATCTTAGGAAGCAGCATTATAGCCCAGGGCCTCATCCCACCTCCTCTGTGAGGCCTGTGTCTCTGGGTGGCTGGGAAGTCAGTAGCTCTGTCTCTCAAAGTGGGCATTTCATGAATGTCAGAAATAAAAACAGACATTAAAAAAACAAAACAAAACAAAAAACAGACATTCAGAAAAATCAGAGGTTTCATGTGCAAATGCTAATTGCAAAGTAATTCCCTATTATTAGCAATAGCTTTATTGAGGAACAATTGACAATCAATGACACGTATTTCAAGTATAAAATTCACCCTGACAGTTGTGGCTCAGTGGATTGGGTGTAGCTCCACAGACAAAAGATCACTGGTTCAATTCCCAGTCCTTTCCCCTCTCTCACAATAAATACATAAATAAACAAGATCTTTTTAAAAATATATTTTTAAAGATTTTATTTATTATTTTTAGAGAGAGGAAAGGGAGGGAGGTAGAGGACAGAAACATCAATGTGTGGTTGCCTTTCACCTGCCTCCAGCCATGGACCTGGCTGGAGACCTGGCTTGCAACTTGGTTATGTGCCCTGGTTGGGAATCAAACCAGTGACCTTTGGGTTAGCAGGCTGGTGCCTATCCATTGAGCCATCACCCAGTGCAACAAAATCTTTTGAAAAAACTATAAAATTGTTATGTTTCTATAGAAAGATACCCATGAAACCATCACCACAGAGAGGAAAGCGAGCTTACATATTGTTCGGTGCTGTTTCCTCTATGTTTCTGTGATCCCTCCCTCCCACTGTGTCACCCAGAGTCCAGGCAACCACTGATCCAGTGTCTGTGGCTAGGTTTTGTGTTTTCAAGAGATTTATATAAAAGCAGTCATCAGTATGTACTTTGCTGTTGTTGGCTATTTTCACTCAGCATAATTATTCGGGGATGCATTAATTTTGTGTTTATTAACAGACTATTCCTTTTTTATTGGATCATGTTCCTTTGTATGGATATAACACCAATTATTACCCATTTCTGTTGATGCACATTTGCTTGGTCCTAATTATTGGCTACTGCAAATAAAGTTCCTGTGAACATTCATGTACAAGTCTCTGCATGGACATATGTTTACATTTCCCTTGGTTATAGTTAGAAATGGAATGGGTCACATTGTACATCTATGTTTAATTTTTTAAAGAAGCTGACAAACATTTTTAGAGTGACTGTACCATTTTACATTTCTATTAGCTGTGTGTGAGATTTTCAGTTTCTCCATTTCTTCACCACCTCCTGAAGTTGAAGTGGGAAAAACTATAATATGCTACACAAAACTCAAAATTCCTAAAGGTTTCCTAGACTCCAAGTAAAATATACTAAGTGCCTATATGAAAACAGTAAACTAATATTTTCACACACAAAAAAAAAAACAAAACAGCTTCAAACATTGTTCTTCATCACCAAACACAAAGCTGGTTGCTTGGTGTTCACCAAGACCATGATGGATTTCTGAGGATGTCACAGACACAATCCCATTGTTGATGACTCCAAAGTTCCACAGTGGTGATTGGAGTGTAACTCAAGTTCTCCACAAAGATGGTTGAAGACGTTGCATTACCTGTTCTTAAAGTAAAGGTAAGTTTTTTTCCCAAACAACTGCCAAAGCCTTATATTGAGAGAACAAATATTCCATGAATCTTTGGGTATTAAGAACTAAGACAGTGGGGGGAAGAACATTCTGTGGCCTATGCCATCTCTTCTCATTTCCCTTGGCACACACCGGGGGAGTGCCCAGAGGCAGAAAGTGGCCATGTGGGGCTGTGATCGGGTGCAGAGTCAGGAGGGGTGGGATGGGATAGAGTCAGTGTGGGTGGCAGCAGGAGCTGCCTGCCCCTCCCTCAGCATCGTAGCCCAGTTCCTCCTACAAACCTGGTTGTGCCTAGGCTACCATCTGTTCTTGGAGAGAGTCAGCTAGACAAAATGACGTACACAGCCTTGTCACCTTTGACAAGCTCAGTTCCTCTATGCCAGGGGCAGGACAACCCACAGCCCACACATAGTGCCTGAAGTTGAATAGACTTATAACACCAGGGACGGGATATCGGGGGAGCATGACTGGAAATGATCACACAAGGGGCTGGGAGGACTTTTGAAATCAGGCCACAGACAGACGCCACGTTCCTAGGTTCTCTGCCTTGTACTCAGCTCCTCCCATGACACTGGCCTCTTTCTGTTGTGGGGCGGGGTGTAGAAGGGGACCATTAGCACAAGGCAGAAATGAACCACAGCTGCTGAGAAGCCCCCATTGCAGGCCTGGATCCTAAATGATGACTTTCCTCTCACCAGGATTCCCCTTCCCCTGGGCTCTCCACCTCTCCACACATGGCCTATCATCCAACACCTCCCCCAACCCACCTTCCCAGGAATACTCCTTTGTCCCCACCAGCCCAGTTATTCCGGGCATCAGTCTGAGGGTCCTACACATGCCACCCCAGTGAATCCCTGCAGCAATCTACGCACAGGCACCTTATCCTCATTAAGAGGCCATTCAGGGTCCAAGGAGTTAAATCTGTCTACCTGACTTGACTCCAAGCCTGTGTCTTAAGCACTTTCTATGTGATGCCACTTCCCCTTCATCATCCCCTTTCCTGACCCACATGGTATGACTTTGTCCCCCTCAGTTAGGTTATTTCATCTGCTTGTAGAATGAAGTGTATTTATGGATGGCATCCTCCATCTCTCCATTTCTCTTTGAGGTCTATGGTATAGAGTGAAGTACTATTTGTCTAACCCTATTCTACTGTGCTCTATGTATTTGAATGCTGTGTGATAGGTACTACCATCTCTGGTAGGGACAGTTTCTTTGTTCTGAGGCTGGTTACCATGGAGCAACCCATCTATGTCCTCACAGGTGGGAGTGGTGGAACATGGCTTATCCACACATTCCGTTTCCCATTTGAATTCCGTTCTTGCCACACATAATTTGCTTTCTGATTTCACAGTTAAGTCTGTTTCCAAAAGGCAGCCTTTCATGGCATCCACAATATTTTTTTGAGTGTGTGTTTTGAGTAATTTCAGACCAGTCAGGAATACAGACCATTAGTGGAGTGGGAGAAAGTAAGGTGGTGCCTTCCGACAAAAACCAGGACCCAGAAAGAACATAAAGACAGGGGAGCTGGGGAGTGGAACCCCCATCAGGGAGAGACTCTCTCCAAGTGACTGTCACTGAATCAGTGTTGTTCCTTCTAAGATGAAGCTGCTGATGCTGCTGTTTCTGGGCCTGACCCTCGTCTGTGCCCATGCTGAAGGGAACCATGAAGTTGTGACAAGCAACTTTGATATGTTAAAGGTGAGCCCGGGGACTTCTTACTTTGGGGGGTGGTTAGAGTATTCCGAAGCCAGGTGGCTCTACTGGAGGCCTATGTGTTTTTACATGTTAGAAAAAGGGGGTGGTTTCTGACCTTGGAATTGTACCACATGGAAAGATGACAGCACTGGGGACCTGAGTTCTCACTGCAGGGACAGTGGAAAGAGCCTTACGTGTGGTGCCCATTGACCTGAGTTCTATTCCATCTTCACATCAGCCCTATGCGCCCTGGCTGTTGGGCCAGGGCTCAAGGAGACAAGGGTTTCTGCGGTGTCCCACCTCTTCTTTTCTCTCCCTCCCATTCTACTGACTTATTGCAGGTTTCCGGGGAGTGGTATACCATTTACTTGGCTTCAGACAGGAAGGAAAAGATAGAAGAAAATGGTAGCATGAGACTTTTTGTGGAAAACATCCAAATCCTGCAAAACTCTTCTCTGTTACTTAACTTTGATAAAATGTAAGTATGGGATGTTATACCTGGGAGAGGAAAAAAGAATCCCAGAAACCCGAGCATGGTTTGCAGCTCTGCACACACAGACAACACAAACACACAAATGTGCAGTCCTGTGTGCACTTACATTGTGGGCCTGCATCCCAATGAGAATTTCTTATCAGGCACTAGGACTAGATGGACCTGAATGTTCTCTAGATTCAGAGATAAGACTTGGTGCCAGGAAGAGATTTCAGTGGGCATAGAGGAGGTGAGGGCCAGCGGCATCAGACTCATAAGCAGTGTGACCGTATAGCCAAGGTTAAGAGCATAGGCTTGGGGATCAAGAGCCTAACTGTCTCTTGAAACTCTCTCTCACTAGTTGTGTGACCTAGAAATTCTCTCTCTTCCCACCTGAATTTTCCCCTGGGTAAGAGAGGATGATAGTAATTTTCTCTTATGGCAACCCTCTTTTTTGTGAGGACTGAGTTCAGTAATCAGTAGATCACCAATCTGAGATGCTGGCACATCTGAGCACTGAGCGAATTACCTAGACAGGGAGCTGTAGCGATAGTGGAAGTGGTGGAAGAGTAACAGTGATATCAGTAGCGCACTCAATTGAGAGTAGCCAATAAAGTGAAATAAGAAAAGGAAAGCCCTTTCAAATGTTTACCAAAAGTTGTCAACATGTCATTGAAACCAGACACTCACATTACACGTGAGTGTGAGGAAGGCTACCCCATCCATTTCTCTTGGGCATCAATCAGCTCATTCTGTTCTACAGGGTCAATGGAGAGTGTACTGAAATTTCTTTGGTTTGTAATGAAACAGAAGAGGAAGATGAGTATAGTGTTTTCTGTAAGTATACATTTTAAAGTCTTTGTAAATTGTACTTACAATTGCAAGAAATTTAGAAAATCCCAATACCTTTAAGAATGAGATCATTTGCTGATTACAGCTATTTAGTTAATATTCAAGAGGCTATTTAATAGCCAATATTCTCTACTATTTGGGAAAACCTTATGTGTAAAAGGCAATGCCTGGCACATAATACCATCAGAATAAGATGACAATTTGGTCATATGTATCACTTACAACAAAAGAAAATGGGTGCACCATGAAAAGTAAATTTGTTGGATAGCTTCTGATTTCATGCCCTCTCTGATGGTTTCTGGTGTTCATTGCCACCTCACATTGCTCAGACAGAGTGCTGTGTGTGTAATGTCAGTGGGGTGTAGACAGGACAGAGACTCACAGTTGGCAGATGGCCACGGCAGGTTGGTGAGCCTCAGGGAAAATAATAGAAGGAAAGTTGCAGCTGTGGCTGACTTTTCTTCCCCTTATAATCAATGTACCACTAGTTCTCGTTTCTACCTTTCGCAGTCACCAGAGGAAGCCCATGGAGCTAATGGAAGGCCTTAGATGTCACTCTTTGGCTCTTCCAGGATATGCACTTGGCTTCGTTCTGTAAAAGAAAAATACAGAAAGCGTTTCACTTACTTCCCATGGGCCAAAGTCAGCCCTTTTTTCTCTTCTCTCCACAGATGATGGACAGAATACATTTCACATAATTGAAGCTGACTATAACGACTACCTCATGTTTCATGTATTGAATTCCAATAATGACATAGAAACAAAAGTGATGGGGCTCTATGGTAGAGTATTTTCATGCTGGCATTCAGCTGGGAGTGGGCTGGGGACAAAAACATTCTCCCAGTCTTACCCCGGGGCCTCTGTCCTTCTCTGAAGAGAGGGGTTCACCGTGGGTAATAGCTCAGGCTCCAATGGGTGGGAGATGATGAAATCTCTCACCATGCCAAGAGGATATTCTAAAAGTGTCAGAGTCAAGACAGGTTACAGGCCATCTCCTAAGCGTTTATCAGTGGCATCTATTTCCGATCCATCTGTCCCCTCTTGCCCCCAAGGGCCTCAAGGAGCAACACACAAGACACAGCAATTTTACTGTCACTCTTCCCCACAGCCCGAGATCCAGATGTGCTTCCACAACTCAAGAAAAGGTTTGAGAAACGTTGCCAAAAAAATGGAATCGCTAAGAAAAACGTGCTGGACCTGACCAAAGTTGGTAAGTTGAGCTCTCTCCCGTTTTCTCTTCCTGACTTCCCGTGTCACTGAGGGAGAAATCCAAGAGAAGATAACACCTCCAATCCATCCCCACTGTTCTAACCTGGAAAGTCATTGGTTTCTGGCTGGGAAATAAATGGGATGGTGTCAGACTGTGCTTTGTTCTGCCTCTGCAGATCGCTGTCTCCAGTCCAGAGGAAGCTATGGGGACCAGGCCTCCAGGTGGGTGATATCTGGTGGGAGCGGTGGTCCAGGGGCCACTGCCTTCCATCACCCTTAGGGCTTTATGCCCAAAGATTCCAATACCAATAATTAGGTGAGGAAGCTTGAGGAGTGAGCTTGAAATTCAAAGCTGGTGGCAGGGGTAGGTCAGGGTAAGGACCCACTCCTTCCATGTCCTCCTTGCAAGGCCCAATTTGTGATCTCACACTCTAAGTTTTGGTAATGTGATCTGGAAATGAGCTGCCTGACCTTTCAGCTGTCCTCAACCTAGAAAATAGGCTCTGAATGTCCTCATCTATTTCCTCCCTTGGCTATGTTATGGGGTTTTATTCAGATAATATATGAGAAGTTTGTAGCAACTATGGCTTACATAAGTTACCATTTAGTCAATGGTAACCATGGTTTTTGCCATTCTTTCATGATTTATCAACAGTTCTTCAAAACCTTAAATGGGGATGATGGCAGAAACCAGCCCAGGGTCCTTCATTGATTCCTCTCTCTTTTTTATGGGTTCCAATTAGGGAGGGGAAGATGGGGTCAGTAGTAGACAAAGAAAAATCATTGACTCAGTGCCCTCCTTCCCCCTATTCTGGCAAGTAGCATAGATTAGCGTGCAGATTGATACCTATTTCTTCACCATTTTTCTCCATCACAGAAATTCTCTGTATCTTCATTTCCATCCCAGAATAGCTTAATGAGTTTCTGTGTGTTCTCTCTACCTGCTTATTTTTTTTTCTTTTAATTTTATTGTTGTTGTATTACATCCATCCCTTTTTTGTCTACCTGCTTATTTAGTTCCCAGTGAATGCTTCATTCTGCGGTCCCCATGTCATCTTGGGACAAGTTCTATGGCCTGATTTCCAGCACTCTCATCCATGAAAACCTTATCTCTGAATCTTCGGGATCTTTCTAATGATCAATTCACCACGAATAAAAGTTTTTCTCTAAATTTCTGACTCTGTTTAACTTACCCAGGAGAACTCTACCATAATTAAGACCTTGCTCTACCTGGTCAATAAATGATTGTTAGTCTTGCAGTTGTGTGATTGTCTTTGTGTACATGAGAGACGTGGCACTACCAGCCACTGAATGAGGGGACTTCCTTGTCCCTGTACCCATAGTGGTCTTCTAGCTTCTCAGAGACAGATTTTACTTCCTTTTTAGAGGTGGGGGGGAGGGAAGAAGAAAAGGAGGGAGAGAAACATCAATGTTAGAGATACATTAATCAGTTGCTTGTCACTTGCCCCCCAACTGGGGATCTGGCCCACAACTCAGGCATGTACCTTGACAGGGAATGGAACTGTAGACCTTTTGGTTCCCAGGCCAGTGCTCAATCCACTTAGCCAATACAAGCCAGAGCTGATTTGTCTATTTCTTAATGACCCAATAAAGTAAGCTATGAGCCTGTCCCACAGTTTGCCCCATCCTAGAATTCTCTGTCTCGGGGTTACTGAGAGACAGATGCTACTGAGGCTGATACCAGGTCACCATGTTTCAGAACCTGCCTGCACACCCAGCTTCTCTACACTATGCGTGCTGGGAAGTAGAGGACATCTTTTCAGACCCTTGGAAACCTTCTTCACCACTGTTATCTACCATAAGCATCCTAAGTGAGATGCTAGTTTCCCTAAATATACTAAGAATATAAAGTTCAATTCAAAACGGGGAGTATGGCCCTTCATATTCTGAACAGGTGCCCCATTAATGTAACAGTGTCCTTGCTGGGCTAGGATACTTCGAGTGTTCTCACTGACATGGAAGCACCAGGATGTTAAAAACATTGTTTTCTCCTGGGCGTTTAACATTTAACCTTCAAGCCATACACACTGATTGACTTTCCTTGGAAGAACATCTCCCATCCCCATCCCCATAACCATTTGTACCTGCTTGCGCTATGTAAATGCTACTGATACACTGATTTCCTAATAGATTTATTTTCAGCAACATAAACGAGAGTTTCCTACAACAAGTTGAAGGGAATGTACTAGGTGTATGTTAGTTAGCATGGTTAGATCTCAAAAACCACTTGTTGAAGGTTAGGTTTGGGCAGTTTGATGCACATACCTTACCATAGCGACATCTTGTGGTCACCATCTTAACCAGATGACTAAATAAAGCACCACTGGTGGGACCATCTGAGATTGTGTCTCCTTTCTGGTGTGCGTCAGCGCTTACACATTCTTGCCAAAAATGTTTCATTTGAAATTAATCAAGTCTTTAGCCCTAATCTCCAGTGGACAGGAAATTCAAGGGCTGTGGGAACACAAGAATATACTTTGATTTTCTGTCTCCTTTAGGAAACTCTGTGGTAACTATTTATTATAAAATTCTACAATTGAATCAGATTGCTAACATAGTTTTCCAATCCAGCATTTACACGTGGGGATTTACTTCATTTCACTTATAAATAATATTAGAAAGGTGTCCTGACTCCAGCATCAGATCACCTTTTGGCATAACATGTAGCAAAAATATTTTTTAAAAATGTAATAGTATAGCTTGTAATTTAATCATTCACAAGATGCAAAGGTGTTTCACACAATGGATCACAGCCAACCTGCGCCCACCCCATTATTTTACAAAACAAGAAATTATTTAGCATTGTGATTTGGAATGCCTGTTTTGAGATTCCCCCAAATTGCTTCTATTTGTGAGAAAAAGGTGTCATTTAGTGGTTTTCTTAAAGAGAAACAGCCATCATTTCCTTTCTGCTTATCAAATAGACATGCAGTGGCAGGAATGGTCCAAAGAGTGCAGGTTATAAAATTATTGGTCTAAGAGGACTACCACTATACCATAGTGTTGTTATGCATTAATTAATATATCTGTCCTTTATTTACCAAATGGCAGAATCCTTAAAGGCTTTGGTTAAATATGACTGGAGGACTCTTGCATAGAAACCTGAACTTGAGCAACTTTGATGCTGATACTCAGATCATGTTCCTTAATTCAAAAAAAAAAAAAAAAAAAGCCCTGGCTGGTGGCACAGTGGTTAAGGTGCTGGCCTGTGAACCCAAAGGTCACTGGTTCAATTCCCAGCCAGGGCACATAACCAGGTTGCAAGCCAGGTCTCCAGCCAGGTCTGTGGCTGGAGGCAGGTGAAAGGCAACTATACATCAATGTCTCTCTCTCTCTCTGCCTCTCTCTCTTCCCCCCTCTCTAAAAATAATAAATAAAATCTTTTTAAAAAATTAAAAAGGGGGGATTATGGTACCCAGTTGAGGTGCATATGAGAGGTAACTGATTGTTGTTTCTCTCCCTCTCCCTCTCCCTCCATTCCCCTCTCTCTAAAAATAAATAAATCTTTTCAAAAATGAATATGTATTTGTTCTGGTCAAGATTTTAACTGCCCCTTCTATTGAGCAAGGACTCCCAATGCAATTAAGTTGCAGCCAAGTGACCGGTCAGTTTCCTTAGGGGACCACGCTGTATCAGAGGTTCAGTGTTGGTCTCTGCGGCTGACAGGTTAGACTCCACACACATGCAAGGCCAGCTGCTGAACCAATGCATAGCCTCCATCTCTGCTTACTGTGTCAATACGCTCGTTCTCCCACTGCTCAGGCAGCTGACAGCAGAGGCCTTGGCTTTCAGGGCTCTTGAAATCAACTTGTATTCCCCTTGTAATCCCAGCTGCAACATCTCTGTCACCACTACCAACATACACGACACACACACAAACAAACACGTACACCCTCACTATTCCTTCCCTAGTCTCAATTGTGACCTGCGGGTGCTCTACCTGGCCTACTGTTCCTGATCTTCACAGAAATGTTTACTCCTCTCTTATCCTTTGTAATGGGACTCTCTTCACCCCACTGCTCCATCTTTCTCTTCCGAGCCAAGACTTCACATTTGACATGGAAGAATTATTAGCCCTAATTGGGGTCACTAGCAAACTCCTGAACTAGGGGCTCCAGGGACTGGTCCCCTTTCTTAACACACAATAGGTGTTCCAGTATTGTGGTCCTCAGAGTTTGAGCACGACCCTCTTATCTCTAAAGAAAAACAGACCTTGGCTAACTAGGGTTGGGGTCCAAAATGACCAAAAACAGGTTAGTGTAAGGTTGGGGTTTTGGGAAAAGAGGGACTGTGAGCTAATAGGGTACGGGGAGATAATTCCCAAACTGCAGGAAATTGGCCACTAGAAAGAAACCTCTCCCATGCTGGGAGAGAATGCATGATTATTTGTCCTCTGAGTCCAAAAGGTCTAAATCTAGGCGTGCTGGTTGGTCTCTTACATGGCTGAGGTACAAAGTCAAGAGCCTAATGTCAGCAATCAGAGCAGGTATGATTTTCTTGGTAAAACATGGTAAGTTTGAGAAAATTCATGTTATGTAATATTTCCCCAAGACATGTTCAGTGGAAAAGTATTGATCCTTGAGTTCTTTAAAAGCTCAAAACTGTCTTAAGAACAAGAATGTCTCCCCTAGGATGCCCTCTTCCCAAATAATATCTCATCTTCATCCGGCCCGTTTTGCCTCCTCCCCTGTGACCTTCTCCTGTCCACAGAGAGGCCAGTCCTTGCTCCACCACTGCCCTCCCCATCCTAATTCTTCAGCTAATTCCTTCCCCTTTGTTCTTTTCCTGGTACTCCCCTTGTTAATTCTAGCTTCTTCCCCTCTGCCTTATATCCTTCCCAACAGTCACACCTGATGGCAAGGGATGCCATGCTGCACAAGGGCACCAAGCATCAGTGAATCATAGGCAGTGTGAATGGTGCTTCCCGGAGTTGGTTGAACAGTGAGCTTAATAGAAGGAAAGAACAATGCTGAACTGGGAAAAGGAGCATTATCTCTGCTCACTAGGTGGCGCTCAGGCTGTTTTCCACCACGTGATGTGGCAATGCCTCAGAGATTGGCAATTCAGTGAACTCACTGCTATTTTCTTATCTGAGTAAACCTTTACTATAAGCGTCTTGGGATGATAGACTCAGATTCTAAAAGAAGCTTTGGGTTGGCATATCCTCAACTGTGAAACGCCCCCAGGTGGAAGGAGCGTAGCTACTACTTAAAGAGCTCAGTCAGTTGTTCATGCATTCCTTCAAGAAGCATTTATTGAGCACTTACTACATATCAGACACTGCTCCCTGTTGAGGATTCAGATGAGAACAAAAAGAAAGAAAAATACAACCCCACGATCTCTACACTCATGGACCTTTCAGGAATTGATTAAAAACTCACACACATACCATTAAATGAGAACAGTGAAAAGAACTGCAGACGAGAGGTACATAATGCCATGAGAACATCTGATAGACCAAGACAGGAAGTTCAAGGAAGGCTTACATGCAAGAGGGATGGTTGAATTAACATCTGAGGACAGAGTAGGTGTTGATTAGATAAGATGGAAATAGAATGTCATGAGCAGAAATAAAAGCATGTTCTAAGACCCGAGGGGCTTTCGAGGAGGTGAACGATGAAGACCAGTGTGGCCGGATCAGCGTGAGCCAAACAGGTGGGTGTGTCAAGTGCGATGCAGCTGGAGAGGCAGGTAAGCCTTATAAAGCTGTAGTATAAACTTGGGTCTTTTTCCAAGGATAACTGGGAGTCGTTGAAGGGATTGAAGCTGAGAAATGACATGATCGTATCTGTGCTGTAACAGAATCACTTTGGCTGCAGTATGGCTAATGTATGGAAGGGGCCTTAGAGTGGTGGGAGGTAAAGTAGGAGATTACAGGAGAGCAGGAGAGAGAAGCTGGTGGATTGTACTGAGATAGGTTTGTAAAGCTCTCACTATTAGAAATTCCTTCCTTCTATCAAAGCAACAGTGATCCCAGTTCTTTCTTCTGGGACCATAAAGAACCCATTAGCTGCCTTTCCTCATTGCCCCTCCCTACAGCCTGGCAACAGATCTATGTTCTGTCCCTATGGATTTGCCTAATCTGACATTTTGTATTAAAGAAATCATAGAATATAGGGTTTTTTTTTTGGTGTGTGTGTGTGTCTGTCTGACTTCTTTCTTTCACTTGGAATGTTTCCAAGGTTCATCCATGCTGTAGCGTGTTATCAGCTCTTCATTCCTTCTTGTTGTGGAATAATAGTTCATTGTATGGATACATTGCATTTGGTTCATCCATTCATCAGTCGATGGGCACTTGGGATGTTTCCACTTTTTGGCATTATGAATAAAACTGCTATGAAAATTGATGTTCAAGTTTTTGTGTGGACGTATGTTTTCACTTTTGGTGGGGTACATACCAAGGGGTAGAATTGCTAGGTCATAGGGCAACTCTGTGTTCAAACTTTTGAGGAATTGCCAGAGGTTTACTAAAGTGGCTGCACCATTTTATATGCTACCAGCCGTGTACAGATCAACACTTACTACTGTCTTTCTTTTGACTACAGCCATCCTAATAGGGGAAGTAGTATCTTACTGTGGTTTTAATTTGTAGTCCCTGAATTTGTTGAGCATCTTTTTATCTGCTGATTGGTCATTTATATATGTTCTCTGGACAAATGTCTATTCATTATTATTTCAGTATCGAAGCATAAGAGTTCTTTATATATTGTTCATACAAGTCCCTTATTAGAAATACAACTTGCAAATATTTTCTCTCATTGTGTGTGTGTGGGTGTTTTTTTGTTATTTTTTTAATGGTGTTCTTTGAAGCACAGAAGTTTCTAATTTGGATTAAGTCCAATTGGCCAATAGGTTTTGAGCGGAAGTGGTGGATGCTACTTTCTAGGCCTAGCATTAAATTGTCAGCATGAGAGTCTTTAGAGCTCTTTTGAAAAGATGACTGGAAATATTTGAGGTGGTGATGGTCCTGCCACCATCGGTCCCTGAGAGATTCCAGTGAGCAGAGCCCTCTACTGACCCATGAAAGATATGTAGCTCGAGAGAGAAATAAATCTTGGTCATTTTAAGCCACTGAGATTTGAGGATTACTTATCACCACAATATAACCAAGCCCATTGTGACTGATGCACGTGTCTTTTATAACTTCACTAGTTGTCAGCATGTTATCAAATAAGAACTAAAATGCTTACATTAAATAAGTTCACAATTTGAGCTCTATGAACTATTGAGCACTTTATATTCATATCCCATATTCAGTCAAGAATTTCTAATAGTGGTTTCATGATATGGAAAAATGCCCTTGCTATATGGTACGTGAAAAAAGGTTTTAAATTTCAAGACAGAGTGCTAGAATGTTAACTAATGGTTAAGTTAACCTCCTGGATTATATTTTCATTTTTTTCAGAACTTTCTGTATTTTTACATTTATTTTTACAATACTCAGAATATAATATTCTTTGACTTAAAATATTTCTACCTTAGAAATGGCAATTAAATTTATTATTAGAAAAAATATAGCATGAAAGATATTGGCATTCTATATATTTTTATGTGGCCATCTAACAATGTTTATAGAAAATAATGAAAATTTTTGCCCCATAATCAACAGAATGTATTTTGTATCATTTAAAAATATATATTTTATTTTTCAATTACAGTTGACATTTAATATTATTTTATATTAGTTGCAGGTTTATAGCATAGTCATTAAGACAATTATATAATTTATAAAATGATCCCCCTGATAATTGAATATTGTAAGATAGTTATTACAATATTATTGACTATATCCCTTATGCTGTACTTTACATCCCCATGACAATTTTGTAATTACCAATTTGCTGTATCATATTTTTTTAAGTGATTAGCCAAAAGAACACAATTTTGCATGCACTAAGTATCAGTGCAATAGACCACAGTCATTTCATATTTTTCATTTAATTTTTGGATTCAGGAGTTAGGTATTATAATCACAAATACATGTTTATTCAAATGAGCCACAAACTATCATCATTTTACAAGAACCTGGCTATAATACGTTTTTCCTTAAGATGGTGGAAGGATATATGCATTTCTCTCACAATACTATTGAATGCAGAAAGAATATAAATAATACCTCTATTGAGCCAGAGACAAATAAAGTAGATGCCATTGGTGCACCAGAACCAATAAGAAACACCTGGAAGATGCTAGGGGCCAGATAGAGGCAGACTGAGATCCACGGGACAGAGGTCCCATAACTAGCGGGAAGAGGAAATGGCTCTGTTCTCCTTCCTCATTAAAGGCAAGTGACATGGAATAAACTCTGATCCAGATATATGATGACTCAACCTAAGTCTTCAAAACATTAACCTGATTTCTGGAGGGGAAAGCCTAAGTTATTTTTCCTCAAGCCTCTGTGGTGCTACAACTTTGGTAATATTTATATGTGGGAAATGACCTGGACTGTTTCTGTTCCCCTTCTGGACTAGGTTATTCATTCCCTGAAATCAGAAAAGGATTGTGTGCCTACCTTGCTTTAGCTCACTGCATAGGGGTTTCCTGGCCTGTATCAGCCACATCTCTCTCAGATCTACTTTATCTGTTTCCTAAAGCACAATTTGGCTAATGAGAGGACAGTGCAGATAGGTAAATAGCAGAAACATAGCCCTTTCCCCCTTCCCCCCTTTCCTCTCTGAATTACACAGTGTGGTTTTTGAGATAATGCTTAAATACTCGGGAACAGGAACTTTCATTTTTTGAGGAACAGAACCTTTATTTTCACTTCTTAAATTTTCAGAATATTGTGGAGACTTTCACTTTAGGCACCGACCATGTGTTGGGTAAGGAGGGTTGCTCAGAGCCCCCACTCCCTAAATTAGGGAGCAAGTGTCCATCATCCACCAGGTCCTGACAGTGGATTTAGCTTGTGAGGAGAGAGTGAGAAGCCCAGAGGTGTACGTGCTATATCTGGGCCAAGGAGGAAGGAGGAGGGCTGGTTAGCTGAGATGAACTTAATCCCAAAGGCTCCTTTGCCAAAAACATTTCCTGGCATACATATTACATTAGGAGCTGCCGCAAGGAGATAAGGCAGGAAATATGGCAGTATGGGCTGTAGTTCCAAGCTCTACATTCAGCCTCAGTAGCTGCAAAGCTTTCAATAAATCAGGGCTTGGCCTGGCAGGATGGCCCAGTGGTTGAAGCACTGTCAAATACACCAAAGCATTGCGGGTTCCACTCCAGGTCAGGGTGCAGACCTAGGTTGCAGGTTCGATCCCTGGCCTGGCTATGTATGGAAGACAACCGATCTCCCACACCCTCTCCCTCTCTCTCTCTCTCTCTCTCTCTCTCTCTCTCTCTCTCTCTCTCTCTCTCCTTTCCTCTCTCTCTCTCTCAAATCAATAAACATTTTTTAAATTAAAAAAAAATTTAAATAAACCAGAGTTTGGAGTAATAGCAGGATTCTGAGTTTACCTTTGTAGATTTGATTTTGTCAAGTGTAGTGCTGATGAGATAAATGAGATTAAGCATCTCACCCAAGGTACCTGTGAGTTAAACCTAAACCCATGGCCACATGCTACTGCTGCAAATCCATGCTAAGGTGTCAGAGGGCTGAGTTTAGTGTAGCCCAGTGGTCCCCAATTTTTTTGGCACTAGGGACTGGTTTCATGGCAGACAATTCTTCCACAGATGGTGGGGTGGGTGTAGGGTTTGGGATAATTCAAGCACAGTATGTTTATTGTGTACTTTATTTCTACTATTACTACATTATAATATATAATGAAATAATTATACCACTCACCATAATGCATAATCAGTGGGAGCCCTGAGCTTGTTTTCCTGCAACTAGATGGTTCCATCTGGGGGAGATGGGAGACAGTGACACCCAAAGTGTGCTGCTTATGTCCAGTCTACTTTGTAATTTGGTTTTGGTTGTTGTCACTGCAGAAAACCCTGCTTCCCAGAGATAGGGTGTTGGAGATGGAAGCAGGCATGCCAGTGCCTCCTCTGTGGCAACCTTAGGAAATTCTGCCTTGAATTTAGTCCAGAACATATGGAGATTCGAAGTGGTCTCAAACATACTTTTAAGGCCACTGTCATTTGCAGGCGATCCTCTTCTAGCACAAAGTCAATTCACCTGGCTTATTCACAGATGGGTCGCAGACCCATTCCTTCGCAGTTCAGGGTTCTTTTGTGGTTGGGAAGGAATGCTTAAACTCTTTTGAAAGCTCAGATAGGTGATCGTGCACCAGCTGGGAGAAAGAAGAGCCTGGCTCAGTCTCTTTCTAAATCTCTACTGTTTGAAACATCCCAAAAATCCCAATGTTCACTCATTGCCCCATGATTACAGTTTGGCTTTGAATGCAGCCAGTTTATCGGCCAACTTGAACACAGTTGTCATTCTCCCCTGAAGTGGCAGAATGAGGTCATTGAGCGGGTTGAATGTGTCGCACAAGTAAGCAAATTTTGCGACCCATTCTGTGTCCCTGAAATGTGCTACCAGTGGTGACTGTGTTTTCTAAAAGAAATCTGTGGATCGGCTCTCATAACTCAAACACTCCAGTCACTGGTCCGTCTTTAGAAGCCATCACACTTCTACACAGAAGAGAGGACATGTGTGCTCTGTGTCCACTTCCTCACAGAGCGGCATGCACCAACAGACGTGAGTTAAGGGCATGCACTTTAATGTGGTTGATCATCTTAATCACATCCTGAGAAGTGTGGTTAAGTTTAGATGACATTTTTTGGCTAGCCAGCATTTCTCTATGGAAGACAGAGTGCACAGACTTACATTCAGAAGTGCCATCTTTGACCCGAGTAGTGAAACCAGAAAGCTGTCCAGTCACAGCAGCTGCCACATCCATGCATATACCAACACAAAATGATCAATTCAGTTTTACCGATATGTAATCATTCAAAGACTTGAATAGTTCTGCAGCTGTGGTGTTGGTTGGCAACAAAAGTGCATATACAATAAAATATTCAATTTTTAAAAAAGTGCATAAAACACATCCTCATGCACATCCTCCTGAAAAGTAGATCGCACAAAAACAAGCGCTGCTGTCTTATTGTCAACATGGGTAGACTCGTCAACCTGGATTGCGAACCGTGGCGCCTGGATATCCTCTGTCATTTCATCAATTTTTCTAGTTATGGTGCTAGCCAAAAGAGGAACACATGCCACCATTTGCAAGTTCACCACAAATGTCCTCGGCAGCAAGCAGGGTCAACGCTTCCCCAACAATAAGGACTCCTTAGCTTTAGCACTGCGGTTAGCAGCTAAGCATGATGCTCTCAGTGCAGATGCATGTGACCGAGTGGTGGCTTTCAATAATCGCTTCTGCTCTTCGTGTTCACAGTGTTTTCCTTTTGAAAAACTCCAGAAAAATCCATCTATGACGCTATGATAGAGCCAGAAATAAAATAGAAAGTAGTAAAAGAGTTTGAAAGTTTGAAGGGAAGGGCAAAGTTCTGAATTTGTAATTTTGGAGAATTAAAGAGTGAGAGTTGGCTGGAGAAACGTTGCAGGATGGCCAGGTAGTTGCAAGGACTTATTTGAAATTTGAGTTAGAAAATGTATAGTTAAAACCTGCTCTATTGTGAGACCTTCCCCAACAGTCCTTGGCCAATAATTGGGTTCATCTAAGGTTGACATGCATTGAAAAGCTAGAAGAATCAGAGAGTTTGATCTATTGAAAAGGATGTTGTTAAGATGATGTGCCAAAAAAACCTAAGTTAAATAATAGAGGAAAAGAAGAAAGAAAAAGCTACTGGTTTGGAAAATCATATATTAGTGTAGGAGTACATGGGTCCTATTAAGATCAGAGAACCATTGAAGTGGAAGTAGTTGAGCAAGCAACATAGAAGGAGAGAAGGCTGTGGGCAGAGAGTGGGATATTTGAATTAATGACTTTGGAGGTGGCACAGTACAGTTAATCAGTTACTGGATCCAAGGGAGATGTGACTGACATGGGTGGAAGTCACTAAAGATAAAAGGCCCTAGGTTTGACTCTCTCAAATCTCTCTCTCTCTCTCTCTCTCTCTCTCTCTCTCTCTCTCGCAATTGATAGAAAACCCAAATCAAATTTGAAAAGGGAATGCAGAACTTTTGTTATTAAAAAAATGGAGGGATAGTTCAGCTTCAAGCACAGCTCTTATGATGTTGTCAGGATCCTGATTCTCTCCACCTTTCAGCTCTGCTAGTCTCTGTACGGGCTCTGATCTCAAGATCTCAGGTAATATCCTCTGTAGTGGTAGCAAAACAATCATCAGCAACTCCGGGCTTCTATCATCATCAGTCCAAGATGAGCAGAAAAGAAAAAGCCTAACTAAAGCCTAAGTCCTGGGCTGATTCTGACTGGTCCAAATTTGGGTCACAATCCTGTCTCTGAGCTATGATCACAGGCACTCATTGGTGGGATTGGCCAGACCTGAGTCTCTTATCCGCTTGGAGGATGGTTCATCAAAAGAAAAAAGGGGTGTTTTTACCAGAAGAGTCCATGTATGCTGTCCAGCAAAAACAACAGCTGTCTTTCTTTGTCTACAGTGCTGAGTAGGTTGTTCATGAGGTTATTCAAGCTGGTGGCAGAGTTTGGGGTGGAGAGGAATCCCACAAAGCCAGTCTTTGATGCAAGAGGAGGCATGGCCTGGAATCAGTGGCTTACGTAAAACAGAACTTGGAGCGTTAGTGTAGTGCCTTTTGATAACTCTTCAGACTAGAAAGATCTTTGAGAACAAAGGAGTTTGTATCCCTGGTACCTACCAGTGGGTCTGATACTCAAAATATTCCTGTAAATAGATGGGTGGATGGATAGATAGTAGATAATAGATGATGAATGAATGAACAAAGGAACCACTGTATTTGAATATGTTGTAGCAATAGGCTCACAGTACTTGATGAAAAGTATCCAACAAACAAATGCTTTTTTAAAAATGTATTTCTTGCCCTGGCTGGTGGCACAGTGGATAAGGCGCCAGCCTACGAACCCAAAGGTCACTGGTTCAATTCCCAGCCAAGTCACACAATCAGGTTGCAAACCAGGTCTCCAGCCAGGTCTGTAGCTGGAGGCAGGTGAAAGGCAACCATACATTGATGTCGCTCTCCCTCTCTGCCTCTCTCCCTTCCCTTCTCTCTAAAAATAAATAAATAAAATATTTTTTAAAAAATGTATTTCTTCTGTTCAATTATGCCAAAAATGGAGCACTAAGAAAACAGCATACACTCGGAAGTCACACAAACCTAGATTTGTATCTTGGCTCTCTGTGAGCCTTGTGCAAATTATTTATCTTCCCTAAGTTTTAGTGTCCTCATCTATAAAATTGGGTGATGGTAAGAAGCCACCTCAAGGGCAGGAGGCCAATGAAACAATATCTCAAGAGTATCCTTTAGGAACATTCATTATTTTGTTGAATTTACGAGAGATAGAACCTAGCTCTCAGCCTGATAGAATATTAACCTCATTCCATCACCATGTGGAGAGAGAAACCAATTCCCAGGCAGAGGCTCACCTTAACCAAACCAGACAGGCAGATAAATTCAAATGTCAATTTATTAATTTACCCCGAGAAGTTATCTGGAGTCTCCAAGTAACAATCACATTTTCCCCCTGTGCGCACCTATATTTGGGGTGTAAAGTCATAACTAGAAGATTGCTGTGAGCAGGCACGGGGACCTGGACCAGGCACCGGGAAACCTTCAGAAGAAGTGGTTGCTAGCAAGGTTTGTCTCTGTCTCCTAGGATGAGTTTGTGCCTTTTTGCTTTTTTCCAGTATATATTTATGCTTCAGAAGACATATTATTTTCCTTGCTTGTAATGTCTTGGGGAGAGGCTCGCCCCAACCTCTGAAATACAATATTAACAATAAAAAGAACAACACCTTCTTCATCAGTGCAGCCTGCAGGTCAGCAGTGGGGTCTCTCTGGCCTTCAAGAGCCAGGGCAGGTGGCTGAGATCCCCAAGTCCATTGCCTGTGGAAGTCTTGAGGCCATCTGAGGTTTCAGCAAATCCTTGTGTTCTTGTGGTCTCTGCTTCCACCTGGTTCCTGGTGATCTCTGCTCAGCATATATCACAACCCAGGCAGGAGTCACAGCTGCTTCCCTGACATCCACCAAAGTGAAAAACACAATATCCACTCACACAAGCCATCCATGAGCAGACTTTTCTACAGAACTGAGGAGGCAGAAGGAGATCTCAGGAAGGATTCATATCCACACACGATCCCGTAAGTTGTTGAAAGCCCAGAAGAGACATTCCTATCCTTCTGAGGGCCCTCTGACCACCCTTACACCAGGGGTTCCTGTCTTGGCCCTTCCCACCTAGAATTTTCCTCCTCCTTCCCCTCCTCTCTCTCCCATCCATCCCTCGTCAGCACACCAGACAACTTCCTGTCTTGGGCTCAGGAACGGAGGTGCCACTCCCTCTCTGCAGCCTTCTCCACAGTTGAAATCCAGGCCAGGAGATTTCACCTTCTAACTGATCAAAGGTATTTTCCAAACAAAGACCATTCCTTTCTAAATTGAAGTTGGGGGCCATCTGGTAAGAAAATAAAAATATCCCCTACTTGGTTGTAACGTGCCCAGGATATACATTCAACAAACGAACTTCCATTGACTCCTCTAATTTCTCCCGGTTTATGCAATATGCTGTTGATCAATAGTCATTTCAAAATGACTAAGGTGCTTCCCGTCCCTCTCCACATTCCTGTGTGGCTTAAGGAGACACCCTCCGACCAACTTTCCTGTAGCTACAGGCATTTAAGGGCTGGTGCCAATTACTGGCTTCTCAACTTACCATCTATGTGCTTTTGTGCAAATGACTTCACCTCACTGGCCTCAGTTTCTGCATCCATAAAATAAGAGGAGGGACTACTAACTTAAAGACTTCTCAGGAGGATTAAATGAATTCACACCTCTAAAGGGCTTAGTACATAGTCAAGACTCAGTACATGTTAGCTGCTTCCTTTAAAAAAATTTTTTTAGTTCCTTTCTCCTCAAATATGTGACTTTACCAATGTAAAAAATGAGTTTAACCTTTGCACTTGGATGAAGCCAGCCGTAAGCTAGAGACTAAAGCAGCAGCAGGGTTAGGGTTAATTGGCTCATGGGCTATGCCCTGCCAGTACCCTAAGCCATACAGGATGACCAGCCACTAACTCACCTGGGGTCTGCATTCAGAGATAAAGGGGGCAGTAACATAGCCATATGATGAAGATACAGTCCAAACCAGAGTAGTTTAAATTGGGAAAGCCACTGCCTGGGGTCTAGTTCATTTCTGGATAGGAGGGTTCAGGTCCCAAGCCTGGAGGGTCCCAGAGTTGGCTAGTATCATGATGACCAGCTCCCACTAGCTCTGTCCTCTATTTCATGTGAATCTCTCAGAGTGTTCTCAACTTTTCCCCGGTATCATGAGAGGATGGGAACAACTGAGACACCAGGGACCCTCCCCGAGAGGTAAAAGCTGGCCCTTATGGGTCTGCAGCCCCAAGAATAGCCTGAATCCTTGATTAAATGGCCCCAGTGGACTCTCTGGGGCAGGCTGCTGAGCTCATGGCCATACCTGATTGCTGAGTACCACCTTCCCATCACCTGCCCGCCCCCTGGGGCCTCTGTCCCTCACAGGAACTGGCTGGTTGGGCAGCTGTTCTGCAGCGGCTGGTAAAACAGGATCAGGAATGGAGTGGGAGAGCCAGGCATGGGATGGATGAAACCAGTTCCTCCCAAGGTGGGCCTAGGTGAGGGGGAGGAAGAGGGAAGGAAGGGAGCTTTGAGGGGAATGCCAGGCCAGCTCCACTGGGCACATCTTGAATGGGGAAGAGGTGAGGGGCAGGGGGCACACAGTACCTACACTACACACAGGACTAAGCGGGTCTTTCTCTTTGCAGAAGGCAGGCCTGTCTGGGCCTGGACACAGGCTGAGCAGGAACAGGGAGGGGTAGAAATTATAGCTCAACTATCAACTCCCTAAAGGACACATTTCTGCAGAAATTGTTTATAGAGTTTAATCCCTACACCTAGAGTACATTCTCTAGTTGGCTTTAGAAACTCTCCCTCCAGACTTGAGGTTCCTTGTGTGACTTTTGGGTTCCTGCCCATTCACCCGCGGCTGTGTCAGGCATGGGGCAGACGAGGAGAGTTGTGTGTTTTGATTCTCCATCCTGGGCGCGACCATTGTTGCCCGGCGTCACCCTGGTCCTCTTCACCGAAGTAAGTGCTTAAAGAAGGAAGTAGAGAAGCCAGGGGATTCTCAACCCGTGCGGTGACAAGCCCCAGCGCGAGATGCGCCGCGACCTGGAGGTCTGGGCACGTCTGGCTGTGAGAAGCGCTCTCTGGGGTAGCGTGACGCGGCGGCCACCGGTGGGGACGCTGGGGTCCTCGACTCGCTGGTTGCTCCAGAGACGCCGCCCTGGGCGGCAGCCAGCCCGCTAGCCCACCAGCAGGGGGGCGGAAGCGAGGGCGGAGCACAACCTTTGCCGGCTCGGGAGGAGTGGCCGAGGCCAGAAAGGCCACTTGGTCGCAGCGCTGGCAGCAGTCGCAGGAGCCCCGCGTCCGGCTCGGCTCTCCCGCGCTCATCCAGACGCTCGCTCCCGCGCTTTGGGGCTGCGGCCAGCAACCCAGCCAGTCCCGCCACCCGCGCCAGAGAGACCACATGGGCTCCGAGGCCACCTGCTCCTGCGGCCGCTACCTGGCGCGCCTCCAGGTGAGGACCTGGGTCGAGCCCGTGGTGGCGTCCACTCAGGTGGCCAAGTCGCTCTACGATGCGGGTCTGCTGCTGGTGCTGAAGGACTCCTTTGAGGCCAGAGCCGCCTCCAACCACAGCGCCAGCCCGTCGCCCCGCGACGCTCTCGAGGACCAAGAGCAGAAGGCCATCTCCAATTTCTACATCATCTACAACATCGTCACGGGCCTGACGCCCCTGCTGCCCGCCTTCGGGCTGGGCTGGCTCAGCGACCGCAACCACCGCAAGATCTCCCTCTGTGTGGCCCTGCTGGGCATCCTGCTCTGCCGACTGGGGCTGCTCTTCAAGGTGCTGTGGGACTGGCCCGTGGAGGTGATGTACTGGGCCGTGGGGCTGAACGGGCTCTGTGGCGGCCTGTCAGCCTACTGGTCAGGGGTTATGTCCCTGGGATCCCTCAGCTCCTCGGAGGGTCGCCGCTCAGTTCGCCTCATCTTCATCGACCTCATCCTGGGCTTGGCTGGATTCTGTGGGAGCATGGTGTCGGGGCATCTCTTCCAGCAAATGTCCGGGAAGCTCTGGAGAGGCCTGATGCTGACGGCCTGCAGCGTGAGCTGTGCCTCGTTTGCCCTTTTTTATAGCCTCTTGGTCCTGAAGGTCCCCAAGTTGGCGGTCAAGCCCAGAAAGGAACCCCCCACCATGGATACCATGTCAGGCACGGTGGGCACATACCGCACCTTGGATCCTGACCAGCTGGACAAGCAGAGCGTGGTGGGGCGCCCTCTCTCTCCCAGGAAGGCAAAGCCCCAGAAAATCATTATTTTCCTGTTCTTTCTGGGAGCCATTCTCTATGACATGGCGGTGATGGGCACAGTGGACGTGATGCCCCTTTTTATGCTAAGGGCGCCTCTCAGTTGGAACCAGGTGCAGGTGGGCTATGGTATGGCTGCAGGGTACATGATCTTCATTACCAGCTTCCTGGGCGTCCTGGTCTTCTCTCGCTGCTTTCAGGATACCACTATGATCATGATTGGGATGGTCTCCTTTGGATCGGGAGCTCTCCTGTTGACTTTTGCGAAAGACTCATACATGTTCTACGTTGGTGAGTCTGACATTCTGGGGGAGGCAGAATAGACGCTGAAGGCCCCCTGAGTCACAGGGCTGACACCAGGAATGCTGTGGTCCAGGTGTCCCCACTCAGCACCAGGGATTAGACCTGCTAACCTAGAAGGTTCCAGGGGTTTAGGATTATGGGCCCTTGAGTTGATCTGTGTTGTACTGTATATTGCCCATTGAAATGTACCAGAGTGGTGTCTACTGCCCTAATAGGTCATGGGAAGGATGGTCAGTGGCATCTGGGGTCTGGAGAAGCTGCTCCAGGATGGATGGCCTTGGATGGAGAAGATGAGGTTGTGTTTCTTCTCCTCATCTTAAAGGGATAAAACATTAAATAAGTCAACTGAAAAGATCCTTTACCTAACATTATTTCTGGTCAAGCAAAGGCTTTCTAAAAATGGTTCAAAAAATTCCCTAAAAATGCTTTGTACAACCAATATAGTAAATTCCCTCAGAAAGCTAGAATGGAGTTTCCATGTGAGGACCAAGTTCAGACAACCACAAGCAGAGAGCTCTAGACCAACGTTCCCGTGGCACTTTCTAATGATAAAAATGATCTGTAATCTGTTTGTCCACTATAGTAGCCACAAGCCCTGTGTGACTATTGAGCACTTGAAATGTGACTTGTGCAAGTGAAGAGAGGAATTTAAATTGTATTTGATTTTAACTGATTTAAACAGCTACACACAGCTAGTGGCTAATGTATTAGAAAGAACAACTTCACTAGCCTGCGAACCCAAAGGTCGCTGGCTTGATTCCCAGCCAGGGCACATAACCAGGTTGCAAGCCAGCTCTCCAGGCAGGTCCATAACTGGAGGCAGGTGAAAGGCAACCATACATTGATGTCTCTCTCCCTCTCTGACTCTCTCCTTGCCTCTCTCTGAAAATTATAAATGAAATCTAAAAAAAGAGAAAGAAAAAAAGAAAGAGCGAGCTTCAGACAGTTCCCAGGGAGGGTGGTAGTCTTTCAGAGCAGTTATAGGGAGAGCAAATTCTAAGAGAGGCTTCTGCTTTATTCTGATTCACTCCTTCGCCAAGGCTGGGCTACAGTGAGGCCTGTTCCTGTGTGATTTCTTTCCAGCTCGTGGCGTCATGCTCTTCGCTCTCATCCCTGTCACAACCATTCGATCAGCAATGTCCAAGCTCATAAAGGACTCCTCATACGGTGAGTGAAACACGCCTGTCGGGGATTCTCTGCCTGGGCTGTTACAGAGCTGTGCGGCGTGAGGCACAGGTTCAGACTTGCAGAAGGCATGTGTTCTGGAGGCCGTCTCAAATACTCTAGGGACACACTGGTGTCCATCCAGGGCAGATCAAGTGAAAATGGGAGGGTGGGGCTGGCTCAGAGAGTTCGTCACTGAAAAGCCACAGTCAAAGGAAGACACTACAGGCCACATGTGGAGGCAGGAATCCTGGCTAAATGAACCCTGAAGATGGAGAGGAAATCCTGGGGAGAGGGAGGAGCAAGGGCCTCCCGAGCGCTTCCCAGAGACTCATCAGCTGGGAACAGGCAGGTACCACAGTATACCTTCTTGGTAACCTCTGTTCCTTCCATAGGAAAGGTGTTTGTCATGCTGCAGCTGTTCCTGACTCTCACCTGGGTGGTGACATCCACAATGTACAACGAGATCTATCAGGTCACCATGGAAAAGTTTGTGGGCACCTGCTTCGCTCTCTCCTCCTTTCTCTCCTTCCTGGCCATCATCCCAATTGGGTAAGACAAGACTAGTATCTGCTGTCTGGACCTGGAGCCCTGGGGCTTACCTGGGGCAAGTGCTGTTGGATCACCTCCAGCCCATGTCATAAAACCTTTATTTTCAGTGGCTTTTCTCACAAAGGAAAAGTCCTGCCGCTCTCCAAGTTAATTAGTTGGGAATTCCCCCACTGTCATAAGTAATGAGCAGAAGGCCCCAACCAGCTGGCTCACTTCCTGGTGGTTTTGTAGTACAATTTATTTATAGGAGTTTCGAACACTTCCTTTAATCAGAGACTGCGATTAGAAAACTTCTGGAACCTCTTGGACCTCTTTGGTTTGGCTTTTCTAGGGGAGAGTCACCTTTCCTCACTTCTGAGCACTCACTCATCCCTGTGCCCTCTGCGGGCCGGGCACCTGGGTGCTCAGTGTCCCTGAAGTCACGCAGCCACTGGACTGTGTGAAGTCCCCACAGGACTTGAGCAATTCTATTGACATCTTTTGGGGGCATGGTCTCATTCCTAAAACAAAGGCACTCAAGCGTTGGAGGTAACAGGTGGGAAAAAGCTGAAAAGCAGAGGAGAGGCCCCACGGTGCCACAGCCTAAGTCATTGCCCAGTGGGTCACAGGAAAAGGTCCGGTCTTCTGCCAGCCTGTCCGATGTAGACAAGGTACGAGCCACAAGGCCAAGCCATGTCTATGATCTTTAACTTTCTGGTAGTCACATGGTAAAATGATAAAAGTAACAGGTGAAATTAACTTTAATAATATTTGGTTTAACCCACTATAGCCAAATCATTTTCACATGTAATCAACTTACAAAATTAATCAATGAGCTCCTCCTCTCCTTCTTCTTCTCATTCTTCTTCTTATTCTCCTCCTCCCCCTCCCCCTCCCTCTTCTCCTTCTCCTTCTTCTTCTTCCTGAGTCTTTAAAATCTAGTATGGATTTTATGCTGACAGCACATCTCAATTTGGCTTAGTCACATAGCACTTGTCTGGTAACCAGTGTGACTAGCAGTGTGACACAAGCACAGCTTGGATTCTTTAGGCCCTTTCCTCCTTCTCCTAAAGTTCTCTCAGGGCCATGTCAATCCCGCCAGAGGGGAAAGGAATGCAATAAATGTATCCACAATCAGGTGCAAGGGATTTGATGTAGGGTTGCATTTTAAAAGGACCTGCCTAGGTGCGCAGGAGAGCTGCACATATAAGTCATGTGCTATCATAGGCAGCAGAGCAGGTGGGAGAAGTGGGAAATGGAAGGTGGTAAGGCTCTTTTTTGAATTTTCACGTCGAATTACAATACATGTCCCTGCCTGCACAGCAAGTTGGGCCTTCTGGGACAGGGGCCATCCTCACCTAAGGGCATGCTCATTGATTTCAGAGAGCAGGGAAAGAAGGGAGCAAGAGAGAAGGAGAAACATTGATGTGAGAGAGAAATATTAATTGGTTGTCTCCTGTATGCACCCCAACTGGGCATCAGACCCACAACCTTTCAGCTTATGGGATGAAGCTTTAACCAACAGAGGCACACCAGCCAGGATGAGGCTTTCTACTTTATGCCATAGCTGAGAAATGATGAGATAAGAAGCTCAAACAGCTGAGAAAATGTGTGCAAATAGCAGGCACTAGTGCCCTCTTGGCCCCGTTCTCACTTTCTCAAGGTGTAGACTGAGCCAGGCCTGTCCCCAGCCCTTAGGTCTTTTCATGGGCTCCTGTTTTCACGAGAATAGGTTGGGCTTAGCTAGACGGAGCACGCAATGTGAACTTACGAGCCCCTGCTCCTTGTCCAGGTCAATGATGGATCGGTGGCTGTACCACTTGGTAGTGAACCAGTCCTGTTTGATTGGCAATTGGCTGAAATACATCTTTTAACCTCAACAAATAAACAATAAAAGAAAACAAGTTTAACCAGTTAATGGGTGTCATAGCTACTGATAGGAGTAGTCGAACGAAAGCGAAAAGAAAATACAGCTGGTTCCCTTCTAGTTTAATTGCTTCGTGTAGGTGTTTAGCCAGATGCTTTGCCTTCATTACGAAGGCTCTTGGGGCACAGGAAGCAGGTGTGCTGCTCTTGACACTCACCCCAGTGCACTTACAACACACACGTGGACACAGTCACACATTCCGTGCGCAGAATCTTGATTAGGCCATGCACCGACTTTGCAATCTTACATCACCGAGGCAAGGAAAGAGTCTTGAATCAGGCAAGAGATTGAGTGTTTACGTGAAGAAGCTGCCTCAGTAGCTGCTAATTGCTGCCCTCTTTTGCAGACTTTTGATGGTAGAGGGACCTCCTTTGCTCGCTATACAGTGGAATCCCCTTGAGAAATGTGAAAATTCATCATGCCTGGGTCCCACCCCCAGAGTTTCTGATTCAGTTTATCTGGGATACAGCCTGGGCACAGGAATTTTTAATAGCTCTCTGGGTTATTCAAATGTGCAATCAAGATTGAGAACCTCTCGTATGGATGCAGAGAGATCTAAGATCAATGGGGAGAAGTAGGAGGGGCGTAGGAGGAGGGTGCTGAGGCCGTGGAAGGCAGCCTAGGATGGGATTGGGTGGAAAGCTGATGCCTCCAGACTCAATGGAAATAAAAGGAGGGCTGGCTGTTTGGTTCGTGAGCTTTTCTGAGCTTTTCTGGCTCTGGCCTTGGCTCTCAAGTTCACTTTCAAGCTCTTCTTCCTCGGGGATGTCTGTATGCACATGCTGCAGCTGTCTGCGTTTTCCAACACATGTATGGGGAAGCACTCAGGCACAGCCTGGGATTGGGCCGGCCTGGCAGAGGGGGGCAGGTTTATTCTTTGGGTGTTCTAGAAGGAACAAGCTCTGAGGAGGAAGCCTGCCATTCTTTGGGAACTGTGTAGTTTTTGTGTGTTCTGTTGTTTTAGTTTGTACACTAACACGATAGGAACTAACAGCGGGAGAGGCTGGAGAGCCCAAGTATTCGAGTGTAGCCTTCATTCATAGGCTTAGCAATTAAAGCTGTGACTTGATAGGCTTGGGTAACCACTTTTGGATAAAGACTCCTTTCCTTTATCACCAAACCTTTGCCTAGAGGGTGGAGGCAGGTGGCGGGACCCCATCTTGCTGTTGGCAACTGTACAAAGGGAGTGTTTTCATTACATTTCCCTTCCATGAAGGGAAGAGTTCTGACAGTTGGAAGAGGCCAAGGCTGTACCATTAATCATTAAGTGAGATCAATAGGCAAGACCAGAAGAAACAGCAGACAGGAAAGCTACATGCCAAGGCCTTAAGAACCCAGGAAGGCATGTCAGAAGGGGGGAACGGAGCCCATGGAGGGCAGAAAGCTGGGAGGACAGGCCCCTGGGCTACAGCTGCCAGCAGCCTATTTGCAAGAGAGGACTTGGTCCCGGCAGTTCCTGGTACCAAAGTGAGCTGATTTCACTTTACCTTCCCTCTCCCGCCTGCTCTTCTGCCTATGCAATTGGGAGATGCTGAGGAAATAAATGTCTGACCTGCCCATCAGCCCGCTCCCTGCCCGGCACACAGGTGCTTAGCTACTACCTTGTGGCTTCATGAAGAACATAGAAGCCGTCAGAGGAGAATGGCCCCAGCTTCCTCAAAGGACATCAACAAACCTATGGTCCTTTGCACCCATCTTATTCTTATCTTCCCCCACCCTTTAAAAAAATGTATTTTATTTATATATTTTCCGAAAGAGGGGAGGTGGGGGTGGAGAAAGAGAGGGAGAGAAACATCAATGCATGGATGCCTCTCCTGCGCCCCAACTGGGGACCTGGCCCACAACCTAGACGTGTGCCCTGACTGGGAATTGAACCTGTGACCCTTTGGTTCGCTGGCAGGTGCTCAATCCACTGAGCCACACCAGCCAGGGCTCCCCAACCCTTTTTCTAATAATTGCCAACACTTATGTGCTCTTCAGATGTGACAGGCACAACTTGAAATATTTGATATATTTTTAATGAGTCTTCTCAAACAGTCCTTTTACGTAAGTACTTTTATTAGCCCCATTTGGGGATGAGGAAACAGAATTTAAAGTTCTACATAATTTGCCAAAGAGTACATGGTAAGTGGCAGAGGCAGGCTTTAAACCCAGGCAGTCTCCTTGATCCACTAAGTGACATTGCTTCTTAGCATAGTCACCAGGTGTCTGGCTGCCACTTCTCCCCTCTCTTCAGAGAGCTCACTGCGCTGTTTCCTCCTGACTTCTTCCTCCCGGGACTGATGCGAGATCTGTCACCCTCTCGCCCCATCCTCCTCCTCTTCCACTTTACAGCCAAGTTCTCCAAGGCTGGGCTGCACATGCTGTCTCATGTCCTCCCCTCTCACTTACTTTGCATCCCTCCCAGGACTGACGTCCCCAGCCCAGCTCCCTGGAGCTGCTCTCACTGAGGCAAAGACAGGAACCTCTTCAGCTCACTGCACTCCCCACTCCACATGGTGTCTTGGTGGCCACCACTGTTGATCACTCTTTCCTTGGCACTTGGCACTTGTCCCCATCACTTGCCTTCCTCAACCCCTCGCTCTCCTGGTTGTTCTACCTCTATGATTGCTGCTCCTCCACAAACCTCCAAATGGAAGAATCTTGGGGGGCTCTGCTCTGGGTTGTCCTTTCACTTTATATTCTCTAAGTCAGGGGTCCCCGACCTTCAGGCCCCAGACTGCTACCCGTCCGGGCCTGTTAGGAACTGGGCCACACAGCAGAAGGTGAGCTTGAATGTGGTGTACTAGAATCATCCAGAAACCTCCCCTCCCACCCCCGTCTGTGAAATACACTGTCTTCCTTGAAACTGGTCCCCAGTGCCCAAGAGGTTGGGGACCCACTGCTGTAAGTCACCTGAAGTACTTTCAAAACTTCATGTTATCATCTAAACTTCCAAAATTGGGCTTTGGCCCTTTCCCAAGTCTGTACTCTCTCCAGTCTTTCCTGTCTCATGAAATGGCACCAATCGCTTGGAGTCACCAACGTCCTCTCTCTCCTTTCTCCTTTCCCAATCCCTCAGGCCCCATTGGTTCCCCCTCAAATTCACCCTTTTCTTTCTATCTTTCAGTGGCCACCCTTATCCAAAGCACTTGGATGACCGAATTAGCCTCTGAGTTATTCTCCTCATACCCACTCTTGTTCACCTTCCACTCTCTCTCCGCCAGGTGGCCCGAACAATGCCCCAGAAGGGTAAATCCGATCATGTCATCTCTTGCTCAAAACCCTGCACTTGGCTTTCAATGCTCAGGATAGAACCCAAACATCACACCGTGGACCACGGGGTCCTGCAATAGGCCCCCATTCCTGCCACTAACTACCTTCCCAACTCTATGCTTTAGCCCCAGTGGCCTCCCTTGGCATTGTGTCCCCTACCCCACCCACACATCTCTCTTAACCCAACTGGCTGTGGTCATTTAAACACCATTTTCTCAAAGAGGATTTGAGAAAACCTGCTTCTCGATCTGAAATAGACTCTTCTATTATATGCTTCCCAAGCCTCCTATCCTTTTTCTTCATAGCATGACTGTTGATTATTTCATGATGTTCTGTCTCATGTGCTTGCTCACAGATCACAGGCCTTGTAGGGACCATGGCTGCCTTGCCACATATCCTCTGTGTCCAGCAGTGAATCCTGAATAAAAGCAGTACTCAAGTCCATTTGTTTAATGAATGAATGATGTGTCAAAGGGTGTGCCACCTACCACCAGTACTGCTGCCCGTCACACTCCAGTGCTGCCGGTTGGCTGACCCTGATGTCTAGGGCTGGCCATCACCTTGCGGCTCTGCTGTGGTGGCCCACAAGCAGAGTCAGGGCTGCAACGCAGCGTTCACTTAGTCCTGGGCTGGCTGCCTCCCACGCTTGGCTCTCCTCTTGCCAGTTTTGTAATATAATACGTTTCAAGTACAGTAAGTGTCCCTCCCTGTAGAGCCCTGGGGATTGTGGAAGGTGGGACATCAGAGTGATGGGAAGTGTCCAGAAAGCTGTCCGTTGCAAGTTTGGATTGAAGCTCCTTCCTAGCCAGCAGCCCCAAGTGTTCTGTATCATTCAGAAAGAGCTTAGAGTCTGCAGGACCCAGAGCTCCAATAGACGAGAAACCCAAGGATCCCAGAGTCACACAGACCCAAGGTTTCAACTTTGAGCTACATACTCCTACACATTCATTTATCTGTAAATATGTTTCCTCAGCATCATGATGTACAGAAGAGGTAGAAGGGCTCTGGAAAGGCAGACAATGCAGCTCATTCTACTTGGGATTAGTGACCCTAGGTCTTGAGATACACAGGGGCGCTCACCCTCGGGCAGAAGTAAGATGGAAAGAGATTCCAGGACCGCAGAGATGCAAAGGGTTGATGTTATGAATGAACCAGGAACGATAGAAGCTCCCTCGGGCTATCTCTGTCCACCCAGTCCAGCATTCTGCTGCCATAGTGCATAGATCTCTCAGTCCATTGGTGATGAAGAGGCGGCTAGAGCCCTCCCCACCATTTGTGCAGAGGAAAAAGCCCATCTTTGTCCCAGTCCAGCTGTTCTCTTGTAATTCTCTCTTGTAAATTCTTACAGCATCGTGGCCTATAAACAAGCATCATGGGTGAAAGATGCAGATGCCCCGGAGAGATGAAGGTGCTGACCCGCAGGAGCCGGAAACACCAGCCACGGCCAGGCCCCTCTGAAGACAGAGGAAGGGACCAGAAACTGGTGACAGGGCAGCCCACTGCCAGGAGGCCAGGGCCAGCCTCTGAATGACTTGCTCTGGCTCAGGGGTCCCTGGTGGGTGGGAAAAGCATCTTGCTGGTGATGGAAGAACTTGTGCAGCTTTGGGGTGCCCCTGACAGGGAGAAGGCAGGTTCTGTGGGCAGCACAGCGTGAACTTGGCGTGTTTCTATGCAAGTGGCATGCATAGTCGTGCCAGGCACTTCAGGGAACTCCAGACAGCAGCCGGTTCTCCTTCCAAAAATTGCCCTCCGGCTCCAAGCTGCCACTAACTAGTCACCTGGGTGTGGGGCTAGGAGTCCCACGTGGGAACTGAAACCAACACACACCTTTTCACCAGCCCCAGGGGAATGTGGAAGGGACCTTTTGTAAGAACTGCTGGCACTGAACATCGATCAAGATTTTTTTAATTAAAATAAAACTTTGGATTAAAATAAAGCTAGCTGTCTTCCCGAGGCTCTGTTAACTGTAAACTCTCGGGAGAGACTCGGAGCTCAGGCTCTAGGCTGTGGGGTGTTGTGTCGGCATTGCCATTGTTGTTTGTAAGGAGAAAACATCATGACTCTTCATTTAATGGAGTATGAAATTGAAAACCTTCGATCAACAGCGTTTTGCCAAGTGAATTGTGTGAAGAGAAAGGGGAGAGGAAATACACAAAGTGCCATTTTATTCTGAGGCACTTTTATTGCCTCTTTTACTTACATCTATAAAAGCAGACTCGTCTCCTCATAAAGTCAGCATTCATAGTATGTACGTGACTCATTCTTTCCCAGGTCAGTTTCCCTCTGTAACCACAGACTCGGTGTCCTTAAATCTCAGCGCATTCGGACTCACAGGCTTCGGTACCTTTGGTCCCTTGCAGGGAAGGGACACTTCCTGGTGCATCTACAAAGATCCTGGCACCATGCTAGGTGCTGAGAAATAGCAAGACCATGCCTGCTCCTGCCTTAGCATGGTGCATTGCCTAGTGGGCAGAGCAAGCAGAAGATGGGGCAATGATGTATCCCAGAATCAGTGCCAACATGAGGGAGCATGTGCTCCAGATTTAGGATTCTCAGAAGTGGCACGGGATAAGACTGGCAGGATAAGGGATTACTAAGGCCGGAAGGTGGAAGACATTGCAGGCAGATGGAACAATGTTCTGGAAGGCCAGCAGGTGAAACTATCGCAAGATAAAGAAATACTATGTGAATGAAGCAAAGAGGGAGGGAGGGAGCGGTAACAAAGAGGATGGGATTGAGAGATCATCCTGAAGTGGCAAGGAGGAATAACATCAGCTCTAGCCTGTAAAAAAGGCTTCTCTCTAGAGGAATGGGGCTACCTGTTGAAAGCAGGAACATGGAATGCTTACCTTGGGATCTTAGAACGGGCGCTGAGGATGAATTAGTGGAGGGAGGAGTGAGCAAGATCGGCAGAAAGGAGACAAGCAGAGAGACCCTTGCAGTAAGCCAGGTGAAGGATGGTGGCAGACTGACGTTGGGCAAGGAGCTACGAGAGTGGAAAAAAGTAGGTGGACTTGGAGAAATATTCGGAAGCTAGAGTTCGGCAGGAGATGGTGATGGATACACTGCTGAGGGTGAGGTTGATGGGGATAAGAATGACTTAGCCTTGAGCCTCAGGCAACTAGGAAGAAGGTAGAGCCCTTCACTGGGACAAGCCACACAAAGCCAGAAGGTGGGGTGGGGAAGGTGAGTTCAAGGCCACGTTCCCATTCCAACGCTCATCAACATGCCCATTCCTTGTCTCCCACCCAAGCCCCTGAAAATTCCCCCGACCCGAATGAAGCTAATCCTTGGCTTCTTCATTCCTGCTCTTAAAAAGCTTGCTCTGAACATCTAGAACATGTTTCTTATTTGCCCACATTGACCCTGCCATACATTGTGGGTTTTAACTTGATTTGGGCCCTCACAGCCCCAGTCATGGTTCCTGTTCAACCCCACTAAAGGAGCAGTTTCAAACCTTTTCCTTTCTCCCCAGGTCACCATTTCCTCTAATAGATGTGCTCACCCAGGGTTCTCAAAGTGCCGTTCGTGGGCCTGCCTCCTCAGCAATCTCTGGGAACCTGTTAGAAATGAAAATTCTTGGGCCCACCAGAATCCTTCTCTATGGGTGAAGCCCAATATCTGGTGTTTTTACAAGCCCTCAGCCTGCGTCACAACTCCTATTCTAATCTGTGGTCCTTTTTCTCCTTAAAATCTGTCCCTGAGTGCCCCTCCTCCTATACCTGCATCCTGACTTCTTGAGACCCCAGAAGCTGTGTCACTGGTTGTCTTCTCAAGTGGCCTAGTTTACCCCATGGCCTCCAGAACTCTCTCTAGCAATCCCGTCAGCACCTCCACTTTGGCTTCCTCAAACAGAAACGCAATCCAAATTCTGCCCCTCCCACCCCACCACCTAAACTCACCCCATCTGTCCTATTTCCCTCCTGCCCGATGTCATAGTTCCCCTCTCAGGCTTTAGGTCTCTAAGTCATGTCTGACTCTTGGCCTTCACCACAGAATTCTCTTAAGTCCAGCTCCTGCCCACCTTTTATTTTTATTTTTATTTTTTAAGATTTTATTATTTTTCAGAGAGAGGGAGAGATATCAATGTAGGGCTGCCTTTCACCTGCCTCCAGCTACGGACCTGGCTGGAGACCTGGCTTGCAACCTGGTCATGTGCCCTGACTGGGAATCAAACCAGTGACCTTTGGATTTGCAGGCTGGTGCCTTATCCACTGTGCCGCCAGCCAGGGTTTCCAGCTCCCTTTTTATCACTTCGTGCCACTTCTGCAATCTATTCCTGTTGGACCCTCCCGCGTACCCCCTCCATCATCTTCTTTCAAAGAAACCAGTTAAAAAGTGGTACATCCTGCTTAATTTTGAATGACAAAGCACCCAAGAAGGATCATTATGAGAAGATGCTTAAGATTTAAGTTGGCCACATTTAAACAACAGGAGGGGGCTTCCCGTAAGGGCTATCATAGGATGGGTGCCCAGCAGACAGTGAGGGGCTTGGTATACCTTACGGCTAGTCCAGTCAGCAAGCCCTCATGGAAGACCCGTCTCCACTCAAAAACCACAGCCCTGAAGTTCACAGAGGTGTGACTTGCTTAATGCCACACAGTAAGTGGAAAAGCTGAAATTTGTTTCCAAATCTCTTTCTCTTATCCCACCTCATCTTGTAGGACTGCATTATATTAATGATGTCTTCCGCCTTACATATTAATGATGTCGACGTCAGTAAGCCAAGTTTAACACCAGTTTACGTTTCTTTCTGGTCCATTATCATCATTAGGTCAACCTAACGGAGCACTCTGGTCCCTAACTTGCAATGCGCTGTAACACTCAAATGAACCACTGACCTTTATTTCTGTATATATTTTTACATCACCTAAGCAGTCAGAAAGAAATCAGGGAAGGACTGGCTCTCCGCCGGAATACGCTGTTGTGCTTTGCTATGGGATGGAGGGGGAAGAAATCCTCCTTGGAATTTCCTGGGCTGGCCACCAGCCTACCCTGCCTCTCATGGCTTCAGATATGGCTAAAGACACTTGGTAGTTGCTTCATCTCCCCAGACTGCTGCCAACTCGTAGGAGATGGTACGCTGAGGATTAGTCTAATAAAAAAGTGGAGCATAAACAGTATTCAATTCTATGTTTCTGTTGCTCTGTATATCCTGATTCTTGCAGGCAAACTTGAGAGCAGGAAAAAGTAAGAGGCGGGCATGTTTTACTCTTATAAAGGGGTACAAATGAGAACATGACTCAAAGTAAAGAAAGCATCTTTTATAGGTTTATTGGTCCATTGCTTTAAATTAATTGAGGTAAAGAAACCTTGGAAATGTACACACAGTTTATCAAGCAATACAAATTCTTTTGTTTACCTCAAAATGTAATACTAATCCCATAGTAAACAACGGACAGGATATTTTTTTATTACACAGATACATGGAAAAAAAAAAAAGTGGACAAAAACCTCGTGCCAGCATCAAAATTGCAACAAAAGCTTTTTTTTTTTTTTTTTTTCTTTTTTAACAATCTCTGGTTCCATAACAAGGACAAAAAGGTGACATTCTTTGAAAAATCTGATAGCTTCATGAAACAGACTTTGATCTGTAAATAAATCTCTTTCTCATCTACACATTCTCGAACACTTTTTCTTCCCACAGCTTTTGATTTGGCTTAATGGGCAGAGACAAAAACACATTTATCCAGCGGACTGGATCAATACCTCAGAGGGATTTTTCCTCCTCAAAATTTAAATGTAAAGAGTGATTTCTCAACATATGAAATCCAGTCCATCATTTGGACATGGCCTAAGCAAAAGATATTTTTAAAAATCGTTTTCAACAGTTAAAAATACGAGTTAGAAAGTCTGCTGGCAGTTTAGTTCCCGGGAATATAGCGGGTGTCCATCATTTCTCAACGCGTTCCCTTCCCACGGAGGTCAGGTAGCAGGCACACAGACATACCACGGGCAGGTCATCGGCTGGATGGGGCCCGAACCTCAGGGGTGTCCAGACGAATGTGCAGACTGTTCCTCGGTGAAGGCCCAGCTGGCACAGGTATCGTCTCAACGCGCTGAACCACGTTTTTGTTTGCAACCTGTTTTCATCACTCCATTTTCACACCGAGGTAAAAGCAACCCCCTCCCCCTATTTTCTTTACAGTATTTGACTTCTGGAGGGTTGGTCCGAGTCTGGGAGCCAGCCTGTCAGACAGGGGTGTCGACAGGTGCTCCCTGCTCTCCCCTGACCTAGGACAGCCAGGGTCAGGCGGGGACAGGGCAGCACGGGCCATACTCCGTTACCGGTTTTCGTAGAAAAGGTCCATTAAAATGGACTGAATGATACGAGTCAGCACAATCCGTGTTATGTTTTTGGCATTTCAACTGGTGACTGGTGGGGAACTTCTTTCCAAAGCGCGCTACTCTGAGGCCCCCACGGTACCTCTGGAAAAGCTGTTCTGCAGAATCAGGGGAAACCTTTCATAGCGTCAGGATCTATTAGAGTTCCCTGCATCTATGTGATTTGTCAATGCTGATACTAGGTCTTCTCTATAGTCAAAAGCGTGCCACAAGGCACTAAATTCATCTTTCACACTATAAGACAGGAAAGGGTCCCTGTGTTTCCTTACATCATCATTTGGTAATAGCAGCACTTAGCTTTCTTCTCCCAAAGGCAACCCTAATGATGAACCTCACCTTTCTGCTTGTTTCTTTAAGAGGACTGAGGACTGGCTATGTTAGACGGCTAGTACTTAAGCTGAACGATGGATTACATTTCTAAAAAACTCTTTTTTTAACCCAGAATCTAAAAAATCACTAGTTGAAGAATAAGGCATTTTAATAGCTGTTGACAAATTCTCAAAAAGTTGAGTTAAAACTTTTAACAGCTTGTGGCATTTTAAGAAGTTTGGATTTATTGACTTTCAAATGCTAAGTACACAGCATATTTATGGATGGGACAAATAATCTGACGGGCTTGTTAAAGTTATTTTTTTCCAAGTACTTACTTACAGGCTGCCTATAGTAAAAACTACTGGATAGTATCGTTTTCGGCCACACAGAACGGGTTAGACAGCCACACACCCAGAAAGCATTTCAAACACAAATGATTAGGAAAGCACACTCAAACCCCCTGCCACCAAGTCCCCGCTCATCTTTCCTAACGCAGTCAGCCCTGCGCTGATGGGTGCAACGAGGGGAGGCCAGTCATCCTTCAGACAAAAAGCTCACCACCTGCTGGGTGGGCTGATCAAAACTCAGGTTTCTGGTTCATTCACTGAATTTTAAAATCACAGAAAAGAGCACAACTCCAACACACCCAGCGTCATTGGCCTGGCCCAGGGAGTGACATCTTCCTCAGATTTACTGATAAATGCCACCTGCCACCCAAACAGAGAAAACAGGAAGTGAGGGGGCACGTCCACCCTGCTGCCCTTTTGAGGACTTCTGAAAGTAAGAGGGAACCCCTCTCCATCCCAACAGAAACTTGTAAATGGGAATGACCAAAGCAGGGTTCCCTCAGTCTTAGAATTAAGACCGCCCAGATTCCATAGGCTTTTCAAGTAGGTGGTTAGGAAGGCAGGGTCCTGGATGGCGAGCCCCCACTGTGGCCACAGACAGGCCATTTTCTGAGAAGAAGCACCTTTTAGGGCAGCCAGAGGAGAGCCCGGCTCTAACCCATCCCAAGACCCAAACGGATGCGGCAAACACAGACGTGGGAGGTGGCTCTGGGCCCTGCTGTCCCTCCGCTCTCACCAGTCAGGATAGGGTGCAGACAGTGACTATTCTGCAAACAAGCAGTGTCAAAACAGAACCAGCACTTGCGATTTCAATGCTACCAACAGCAGGGCCAAGACACGCAAACACCGGGTGTTGCTTGGACTGATGCTGTCCCGAGAGAAACTCCACTTGCACACTGCCACAGGGCCATCACATGCCCCCTAACCAAGGTAGGACATCCTGTCATTCTATCACATGTAAAAGCCTCACAAGAAAAGAACAGCAAGTGTGCACTTAGTTTTCTCACATGGACGGCAGCTGAGAAAACACATTCAACTGAACAACATGGAGGACACAGTCCGGGCGTGGCGGAAATTTGGCATGAAGATAAACTTACGTTACATTCATCATGCTCCCCAGCAAGGTGCAGGGCTTTGTTATTTCAGCTGAAGAAAGGTGTCTGATGAGTTCCAGGAACAGTGCAGCGAAGCAGGGAGGGGCCCATCACCTCCATGATCACACTTATCTGCACTCACCAGGAATCCTTAAGGTCTTATTAAAGGAGAGATCCTGAGCCCAGGCCTGGCTGTGTGTGTGGGGTTCCTCCTTCATTAGGGGCAGAGGTTCCTTGCAAAGTAGCCTAGAATCTTCTTGCTGACCCTCCGTGTGATAAAGAAGAACATATCTGCTAAAGGGCACCACTGCCCTCTTCAACATCATTTGCTCTCTAAAATCTGCTTGGTTTCTAGGAATTCTCTCTTCTGCCTTAGCCTGGAGTTTGAACCCGGCTAAATGGAACCTGTCACCCCCTCCCCACCCCGCCCCAGACCCAGGGGCAGTTAATAGGGATGGTTTTCCATTGTGCTGCCATGATGTGCCAGAGCCTTAAAACCTGTCCATGGCTGTGTGCCTGAGGTAAGGTGTATCTGCCAGCAAAAGTCTCCCAAAAAATAAATACAAGACCAGAGTCAGTGGTCTCAGCACCACGGCTTTGTGGAGCCAAGAAGGATGGTGTGACAAAGCCTCTATGAGGCGGTCTTTGGCACAGAAGTCTCTGGGTTCCACACCCCACCAGGAAGCAATCACCTTTGTGCTAGTCAAAAGGAACAGGTGAATGTTTGGGGCTCCCGACCCCCAGGGGCCCGAGAGAGTGGGAAGGATGGAGGGCCTCCTTCACTGCCTACTGTCCCTTTCTTCTGGTCCAGCCTCCTCACCTTATCAGATGCCAAAGCCCAGGCCACCTCTTCAAGAAAGTCTGTAACACACACTGGTTTTCCAAGCTCTGTTATCAATGGCATGCTGGAGGGCCACTTGCCTTGTCCCAGCTGTCTGGTGTCTTAGAGCAACATGGGGGCCACATAGGGAAAGACAGAATCCCAAGATGCCCAAATCCTTTCAGAGCTAGTCATCTGATTTGCGGATGACTGTGGACTTCACTCTCTTCCCCAAATGTCCCAGCGATGAACCTGATGTCCTTTCAAAGGGCTGCCTTCTTTTCCAACTGACCAGCTTTACACAGGAATGTCCTGGGCTTTGGCACCTAGCAGCAGGCTAGAGTCTAGTCTTCTTGTAAGTCCTGCCATAGTTCTTTCTAAGTATTCATTACACTGGGTGGCAATTTTAAAGCACACATTCCATAAGGCAAGTCTCCACACATTCCCGAAGATGAGCATTCACTGCTGAGTCAGTCTAGTGTCTTCTACCAAATATCAATAGAGGGCCATCAACCCACCCCGATCCTGCCAGCGAGTAGACGGGTTGGGCCTGGGCATTCCTACCCACACCAATGTGACAGTTTAGAGGTAGAATGAATTACCGAATCACCCCTTGGGGTAGATGGACTGTTTTTATGTGTCTGCTTCAATGGATCATTTCTAATCGTACCGAATGGAGAATTCACATCAAAGGGTTTAAGAATGGCACAAAGGGGGTCTAACAGTGCAGTCAAGTACCCATGGATACAAAAAATGAAAATTTAAACTGCGACTTTTTCAAACACAATGAAACAGAACCAAGCTGTTGTGTGCCATCTAACTGCCTGCCCCGATGGCATCAGAGCCGTGGCTAACACGAGGTCAACTCTGCCGCTGGAAGTGGAAAGAAGTGATTTCAATGTGCCGCACGCTGGCTGGTGTTGGCCGATTAGCTTCCGCACGCAGCAGCGCCTCAGCACAGCTGTTCCATTTAAAAAAATACTACCACTTAGTTGCGATTTGTAATTTTATAGGGATGAGCCATAGGTAAAGAACACAAATATGACATATGTGGTAGCTTTGTCTCAGAAGGAAAAAAATCATGAGTTGGAGATTTATTATTATTATTATTATTTTGCCTGCTTGTTTTTCTGCTGACTTGAAAAGGAAACCTGGTAATAGTTTGAAATAAAGACTTTAGATGCAGCCAGCAGTCCCCAGGGACTCAGCTGCCCATGGACTTCAGCTCAGCTAGAAGAAAGGGCGTGCTATCGCTTGTGTCATCTTGGGAGGCCAGACCAGACACTGCCTCTTCATCCTGATCCAGAAATAGCGAGGGTTAAAGCACTTCGCATAGGACATCCCCACCAAGTTTACAAAATCCCCACTGTGTCGCAACAACATACCAGCTTCTCCCCGGAGGCTGCCCAAACACTCAGTGGACGCAACAGGAAACGTTCAACTAGAAATTTTTGGTGCACAGAACAGATGCGGGAGGCAGGGCCTGGTGGCAGTGGACAGAGTCCTGGGACCTCCTGTGACTCTAGGACAGCAGCTCCTCCCTACCAGGCCCACTCGCCACGTGGACAACACTGAACAAGTGAAGGAAAAACACGGAAGAACGTCACAGAGAAAAATGCACCTTTTTTCATTTTCCACAAGAACGGTTGTCAATCTACCGCATTCTAGTGTCAGAAACAAGCCTGGGGAGCACTGTCCCTGCAGCTGCCCAAGGCATGGCATGAGGACCAGGACGCTGGCTTGCTCACTCCAGCATCGATGCACTTCGACACTGATTTAAATGGTCCCGTGTGAACCAGCAACCATAAAACGGGTGTCACGCGTCACAAGCAGGAAGCAGGCCACACTCATGGCCACAGGCCACTGTACATTAAGGACCTTCCATGGAGGTGCCAGTATCCCCCGCTAGGCTGAGACAGGTCAGATGCCCACGCAGGTCAGTCCCGGAGCTGCCGTGTACCGACAGAAAGCAGGCATGGCCTTTAGTTCATGTCTTCCTCCCGTCCCCGGAAGGCAGGACCCAGGTTTTCTTTCCCCGTAAGCAACGAACTCCACTGTCCCGAAACAGGAAATCGTGAGGAGACGTTAGAATGTCAGCTGAGGACATCTTGTCCCTCCCTTTCAAATCTTCCCAGTGTTCCACGTCACAGGCTCTATGGCAGCACGGAGGTTGCTTCTTCTGCCGAGCTGACTGCAACCTTCCAGCTTCCGCCAAGGAATAAATACTAATGGAAAACAGCTGTCCGGCAAAGGCCGGCGGGAACGGGAAAGAAACACAGGAGAGATGTTGCTGCGGCTGTTTTCACAGGTCCGCCTGCTGGCACAGCAAGGACATTCCGGGAGGCAGTGCCGTGCCCTGTGCAGGTAGAAGGGTCTCCGTCCGGGGCAGGGCCTCACTTGGCCTCCTGCTTCTCCTGCAGCAGCGGAATGATCGACTCCCACGCCGTCAGGCACTGAAACAACAACACGCGCACACGGCTGTCAGCAGCCAGTTTCGGATTCCGGGCTCAGCTCCTTAACTTCTGTTCGAATCCTGCCACTCCTGCTGGGTCACCTGTGTCCACTGACGCCCAGGTGCATGACCCATAACTACTCGAAACAGGGGAGGTCACAGGGGTTGGGTTTGAATCCATTGCCCCATTTCTACGGAAGATCGAGGCGCCTGCGTGAGGGCTAAGTGCACTGTCCGTGCTAAATGCTCATATCCAGTGAGTGGAAATGGAGCCACTGAAAGAAATTCTGTGCCTTCGCAGACCAGGGAGGAGGCCAGCAGGCTGCAAACCCTTGATGAGGCCCTAAGTTCTCAGCCAGGATGGAGACATGGCTCCAGATATGCGTGGGGCTTGCATAAGGGCGGTAAGTCATACTGGAATGAGTCAGCCACCCAGCTCGGAGCGGGCGGAACCCTGCTCTTCCTCACGGGCCTCGCCTGTGCTTGTGTGGGCTGCTGGGTCTCCCGAGAGGGAAAATGGTGAGAGGGGACTTCACAGTCACTGATTCATTATGGCCAAACACTGAGATGTAGTTCACTACAGCAGTTCTCACAACTCTATGAAGCAGAGTTGCTGTTATTTATTACAAACACACACACAGACACATTTTAAAGATGGAGAAAATGTGACCCAGAGAGGTTCGATACCTTGCCCGAGACTCACAGCTAGTTGTCGGACCTCATGATTCTAAAAACAAGGGTTCTTTCCATCTTACCGATTCCCTGACACCCCAGGTCCTTGTGAGGGGCCAAGAATTAGACCCCTCTGGCACTCTTCTCTTAGAGTGCGTTGCTGAGCAGAAATGAGCCTCCCTTTGAGAAGCCTTTTGCAAGGAGGGAAGGACAGAGGAATCGTAGAGGCCTTTCTTAGGAGCAGCCCCAGGGGTGAGGCAGGACTTTGCAATGAGTCACTGGGGACAAGTTTGGAGGAGGTAGGAGGAGAGAAGCCTCCATAGGTCAAGCCAGGGAGAGTGATGAAATCGCTCCCTGCTTCTCCTTCCTGGTGACTCTGAGGTTGGAGAAGAAGCTACACTCAGACCCTGCCCTACATAAGGAAGCCTGGAGAGATTCAAGGAGCCAGCTGTTGGCCAGACACCTGGGGTAGGGTGGGTGGGCAAGGCATTCTGGTTCCTGCTCCCTCCCCAGGCCACTATCCCAGACCTGGAAGGGTCCTTCCATGTCAGTGATGGGCAACCAAGGCTACACCAACTTTCCTTTTGATCCTGAAATGTTCAAACTTTTTCCTACCTCAGGACCCTTGCACGTGTTGCTCCCTTTGCCTGGAATACTTAGTTTCCAAGTCTTAGTTTCTGAGAACCAGGTTCAATGTGGTTTCCTCAAGTTTGGCCCTTCCTGCTGGCTCCACTTGCTGCCCCCCTCTAGTCTGATCATGCCCCCTAGTACTTTCTCCCAGTTTCCTGTTCTTGACCTCACACTGAAGAGGTGGAATTATGGTCTCAGTGAGGATCCTCCACGAGACTGAAGGCTCCTGAATGGCAGGAGTCCCGCTGTTCTGTTCATTAATGTGTCCCCATCCCCTACCACAGCAAGGACACAGAGAGCTTTGTTAAATGTACAAAGGAGACAAGGTGAGGTTTCAAGATAGTCACCTGTTTGTGGGACGTGGGCATTCATGAAAAAGAGCTATTTTAATAGTTTTCCTTTATAATCTATATGCCTTTATTTTAGGTATTTAAAAGCAGTATTTTAAGTCTATTTTTTTTTCAAAACAGTTTTTTGATAAGGGGTCTATAGTCTCCACCAGAGGACCAAAGGGCTCCATAGCACAATGAGAGTGAAACAGCTCCTGCATGCAAAACCACAACAGGGGGTTGCTTTCAGCTGCAAGCCCAAAGTCTCCACTAAAGTAGCCCCCAAACCACATTAATGTCACCCCAAACCTCCACTGAGTGGGGGCACCCCTGCCCTGACGGCCTGATGGATTCCGGGAAGTGGCTAGCTGCCAGAACCGAAGGGCAAAGAAGATAGAACTTCTGCTCCCATCAGCGGTGGCTGGGACCCCAGTGGGCACTCGGGGTGGGGGTGATGCTCCCCAAATCAGCACAGCATCGAGCACAGCAGGGCCAGCACATGCAGGGCTTGCTAAGAATGAACACACGATAAGGAAGGGAGTTGGGGCTGGCGGGGTCCCTGCTTCTGGATTTCTGCCAGGCCCTTCCAAAGGCGCCAGCTAATGGAAATGCTTCCTTAACAAGGGGGTGGGGGTGTTGTGGGCAGGCTCATTACCTTCTCATAATACTGGATGTTCTTGTCAGCCATGCCCATGAGCAGCTGCCGGAAGTCCTGCCTCTTGTTGTTCTGCCACCTCTCCATGTCAGCTTTCAGGTCGGCATTGAAGCACTCCATCCGGTCCTGACATTTCTCCACGTCTGCAGGTACCTGCAAGGGGGATGCGGAAGTGGGTGCTTTGTACTGGTAACTGGCTTCTTGTGCCTGGAACACTGGCGAAGGGCCTGATTACTCCATTAAAAGGCCATACGCACTCTCTCTCCTCTGGAGGTGTTTATTTGAAGGCAGAGCCCATTGTTTTCAGGTCTAAGGAGGAATTCTGAAAAAGACCATCCTGGCCCAAGTCTTTGAGCCCATCCAAGCACAACAGAGACTCCTGGGGGACGCGCCCCCTCTCCATGCACAAGCAAGAACAAGAAATGTTGCATTCAGGGTCATGTATCTTTGGTTCTTTTAAACATAAAAATGGGTATACATTTTGCAAATGTCCAGCGGTATTTGACATTGCCCTGCTAGTCTCCGGTGTCCAATAATGAAACTAGAAGAGGTTTTTCCACATCATGTGAATCAGTCCATTACTTCTGGTGTTTGGTAATGTCTATCTGCATTAATCAGGGAATTAATTGTGATAATAAGACTATGGGCCGGCTCCCTCCTCTGAACCCCACATTACAGATAATCTGGAGACTTGTCTGTGCTCCCCAAGATAGCAGATCATCAGAACTGAAAAGTGAAAGTTACGCAATTCTGAGGAACTTAAGAGAAAAATTCCTTATGTGTGTCAACACGAAAAATATAGCAGGCTCTTTCAAGTTTTTCGTAAAGAAGACTTTCTCAAAATGGAACAATGTCTCCTGAAAAGGTGACAGGAAAGTATCACCCTGGTTGCCAGAAGACAAAAACTAGCTTCACCCCTAACTCAAGAGCTCTCCTGGGCCCTGATGGTCACTAGGGGGTCCACATGCCAAAAGCTGGTCAACAACTAAGGCCTTGTACATGCGGTGTGCTGGGCCCCATGTACCCTAATGTCTCCCTGCTGTGGGTCACCTTCAGGGTCAATCTCTATCAACCAGGGACATTTTATACCCAGCCTTTATGGGCAAGGAGAAAACCCCAAAACACCAATAATGGCGATGCCAAGCCTGAGGGCGCTGCACACCTTCAGGGCTTCTAAAAGTGCCCAGCCGCTCAGAGGTGGCTGCCGTACACCTGAGTGAGGAAAGGCACGCAGCCTGGGTGGGGATTCAGATGGGCCTGGCCTGGGAACCCGACGTATGTGAGCCAAGGGTGAGTTGGAGGGGAAGAGATGGCAAGGCATCCCAGGCCACGTGGAAGGAAAGAACTTTTCTTTTAAGGGGAGAAAGGACCCTTCTTCAAAGCACTTAAGCTTCTGGAATTAAAACAAAACAATAGCTAAGTCCTAACTGGTGTAACTCAGTGGGTTGGGCGGCATCCTGCAGCCTGAAAGGTCGCAGGTTCAATTCCCTGTCAGGGCACAGGCCCGGGTTGCGGGCTAGATCCCCCGCTGGGGGCATACGAAAGGCAACTGATCGATGTTCACACATCAATGTTTCTTCCTCTTTCTTTCTCCTTCCCTTCCTTTCTTTTAAAATAGAAATAAATAAAATCTTTTTAAAAATACTTGACTTCTTCTTTTGATGCCATGACTAAGGTCAGCCTGCCTTTCCCTGCTGATTCACCATTGCCGCTGGCCACCTTCAGGGAAAGTGAAATAAAATAGAGTGCCCTAGCATGGGCACCCAACCCCCGCCAACACACACCACACACACACACCCACAAACAGCCAGTGAACTGGCCTCAAAGGACACCCAGTGAGGAAGGACCCTGGCAAGGCCTCCCCTGCCTACAGGCACAGTCTGGGTCCCCTCATTCCCGTCCTGGGCATGGCTCACTTTAGCATCTGGGTGAGCGAGTGCCTGGGAGCCACTTCCTGTTTGCTTAACACAGCTGCCTGGGGGAGAAAAAGGGAAAGCAAAGCCCTGAAAAGGGAGCCCCTGTGGGGAGAGAGGGCATAGGGAGAAGAGGGAGGCGGACTCAGGGGGGTTCTTATGTGGGAAAGGGGAGCTTCTTATGGGGATGGACACTGGTTGACTCAGAACCATGAAGGGTCAGAACCCTTCAGCTGCGGATGTGAGGGTTGCCTGGGCCAGGCTCTGGGAAATGGTGTTGGCTCCTCCACAGCGCACTCCACGCTCGGCACTGAGGGGATAACGTGGGCACTGAGGTCTCCCTAGGCCAACTTGTCTCAAGTCACCTACAGTCTCTTCGGGAAGAGGATGAACCTGCAGGACAGGTGCTGGTGAGGGGCTTCTGCTTCCCTCTGAGCCCCGTGTGGAGCACACCGTGAGGCGGAACTGCAGGTTCACCAGCAAGTGACATAAGGTTCCACACCGCTAACCATCATGGGAATACAAGTCAAAACCACAACGAGATAACCACCTCAAATTCATGAGGATGGTTATTTTAAAAAGCACAGAATAAGAAGTAGGGGTGAGGATGTAGAGAAAGTGAAACCATTGAGCACTGTTAGTGGGAAGGTAAAATGGTATAACCGTTGCAGAAGACAGTATAACAGTCCCTTAAAAAATAAAAAGAAACGTAATTACAATATGATCCGACAATTCCTCTTGTGGTTCTATACCCAAGTTCATTGAAAGCAGGGTCTCAAAGATGTACACCTGTGTTCATTGCGGCATTACCCGCAATCGCCGAAAGGTGGAAGCAACTCAAGTGCCCATCCGCAGACGAATGGATAAGCAAAATGTGGTAGTCGCACACAATGGAATATTATTCCGCCTTATGAAGAAAGGGAATTCTGACACACACTACAACATGGATGAACCTTAGGGACATTGTGCTACGTGAAATAAGCCAGTCACGAAAAGAAATGCTGTATCGTCGCAGTTACATGAGGTAGGAGCCTAGGGTAGTCAAAGTCACAGAGACAGAAAGCAGAAGGGCGGCTGCCCAGGGCCGGAGGGAGGGGAAACGCAGAGTTGCTGTTGAACGGGGAGAGAGTCTCACTTCTGCAAGAGGAGATGTGTTCTAGAGATTGGTGCACTACAGTGTGATTTTACTAAACGCTACTGACCTGTACATACACTTCAAAATGGTTTAAATGATACAGTTTATGTATGTGTATATTGCCATGACTAAAATTCGTTTCATGAAGGGGGTGGATAAGAGAAGGAAGGCAGCGCTGATGGGCGGAACTCATGCAGAAGCCTGTATTTACAGGGATAACAAAGGAGCTGGCAAAGCTAAGAAAGATGGGCCCAGAAGCAAAAGCGAGTGAGCCAGGGAGAGCGGAGCCAAGGAACACGGGGATGAGGGGTGAGGAAAGGGGGGAGGGCTTTCAGAGGAGAGAATAGGAGGAACTGGGGTGAGCTGTCTGCAGCGGCCTGCCATGGAGGGTTCCCAGCTTTACAAAGAGGAGGGTCACTGGCATCATGCACTTCAAATCGCATCCTTCTCAAGTTTCTTTCTTTTTGGATGTTGCTTTTGTGACAGCCAGTTCACTAAGCAGAAACCCCCAGCATTCCTTTTTACCTTAATGTTTTCAGTTTGTGACTGAGGTATTGTTAAGAATGGGGAGCCCTGGCTGGTAGCACAGTGGTTAAGGCACCGGCCTGCGAACCCAAAGGTCACAGGTTCAATTCCCCAGCCAGGGCACATAACCAGGTTGCAAACCAGGTCTCCAGTCAGGTCTGTGGCTGGAGTCAGATGAAAGGCAACCATACATTGATGTCTCTCTCCTTCTCTGCCTCTCTCCCTTCCCCTCTTTCTAGAAATAATGAAATTAAAAAAAAAAAAAAAAAAGAAAAGAATGGTGCTATTTTGTATCTGAAGGGTGTTGAGGTGGCAACATCCAACGCCCATGGCTGGGTGTTGCTCATCTCCGGCCAAAAAAGAAGAAAAATATATCACTGATTAGGCGTCAAAAAACAGCAACTCCTCAACAGTGAGGAACTGTCCTGCATTTTTCTTCTCGGTTCCTCTATCTCTCGTGAGAACATCCAGTGCAGAATGTGGGTTGTGGAAGTGATGGGAGAGGGGTCACATGAGGATAAATGGAGCATTTGTGTGTGTTGGGAAGCAGGGTGGTTATGTAAATTCATGCAGCATTCATTAAAAACTGTGTTAACTGAGCTTTTCCTTGGACTAGGCATTTCTAGGCTCTGTAAAGCCACTACCCAAGTTCCCTGCTTAGAGCTAGGCCAGAGATGTCATATCATCTGCTCCCATGATGACAGCAGGCTTCAAAAGTCCCCAAAGATTATATAAGACAGGCAGGATCCCCAAACCTGCGGGACAGGGGGTTCATGGCCGCTGTGGGACAGGTGCCAGGGCCAACGACAGAAGCAATTCAAGATGGGCATCTTCTGGGCCACGTGGGCAGGGTGAGGGCAGGGCAGAGCTTCCTGACCACCGCTGGGTGCATGGCAGCTGTAGAGATCCGAGCTCACGGGAGGCCAGAGCCCCAGGCGCTCACCTCCAGCTTCCTTCTTGTGGGTCATGGAGAAGCAGTCAGATGCTGCTATTACCCTGTAGCTTCACAAATACCAACTTTCCCTCAATCTTCAGAGCAACTTTTCAAGATTCCACCTCTGAACAAGGGAAGCCCCCAGCCCTGCTCACATGCCCGATCTGACCACCTGTCTTCACCTCCTCCCCTCACCCTGGTGGGGGGCCTGCGAACAATGCTGTTCCCCTGCTATGCGTTACTAAGAGCAGGACTCATTGTGTCCTTGGGTCCAATCAGCCTTGGCTTTCATCTCAATAGCAGGAGCCTGGGGCAGCGGAGGTCAAAACCACATTCAGAGAAAGCACAGCAAAAGCCGCAGCTGTTCGTTCCTTCGCTAGATGTCTCTCTACTGCAAACGGGGCGGGGGTCAGGGAGGCGGGGCCGTCGGGAGGCGTGGGAAAGCAGGAGAAGCCTAAAATCGTCTGTTCAGGCAAAAATGTTCGAAAATCCTAAGTGATAGCCAAGCCAGAAACCACATCCAGCATTCCTAACTGTGACAACTGGAACGAGAGTGGGAGGCACAGGCTCCACCAGTGACACACCTGTGACTGCACCCAACACTAGGCCCAGCTTTTCATCCTCGCCCAACCCAGGCGTGAAGCCCACGAAGGCTGCTGGGCCAACCAGTCCAAGGCTGGGGATGGGGGCACAGCTAGGATTTGTAGCCCAAGCTGTCTGATTCTAAATCCTGCTCTTCCTCCCGGACTGTGGTCGGCTTGGGCAGGCCACCCTCGGGGCCCTCCTCCACCCACCAAAGGAGCCGCTGCCCCAGATGCCAAACTGGCTAAGCTGTTTCCCCTGCCCCCTCGAAACAGCCCCTGCTTCGCTGCTGAACATCACAATCCCTAGGCAGGTGGCAAAATTGACTTGGGCAAGGCTCAGGGCCCCACCAGAAGGAGGGGAGGCGAAGACTGCAGCCTACTGGGTCTGCAGCCTACTGGTTTGTCTCATGGGCTGGAAAGAAACCTGCTTTTCTTATAAGAATTCCTGTGGCCAAGAGAATGAGTGATGCTCCGGGGAGGTGAGACCAGCAGCAGCAGGGAGGTGTCGGCACCCCCTGGGAGGAGAAGAGAAGTCACCCAGGACAGCAAGGGACGGAGAGCAGGAGCCGGGAGGTGATGTGCTCTCGCTCCATCTGCCCCAAGGCAGGTATGAGCTTCAGGCAGCCAGCAAGCCAGGGCAGAGTCACGATTTAACCTGGCTCAATATTCCTCCCCTTCAGCTCCTGTCTTTGCAAAGCAAGTGTCCCAGAGAGGGGTGAACAAACACTAAAAGACAATTCCAGCCTCTGAGAAAGCTCACAGTCAGAGCTGAGCAGGTAGGAAGGCTGACAGAACTATTTATGTGGTATCTTTGAATGCAGGATCCTCAGCTTCCAAACTGGGCCAGTGGCAGACCTTGCCATCTCTCCTCCCCTCCCTAGCCAGGAAAAGTGACATTTATATTTGTACTTGGGAGCCAAACGGTGAGAATGAAACATTTAAAATACAGACATACAGTATTCTGTGTCATCCCTTTAAATGAGACTGAGACCTGGGCCCAGCAGACAGAGACGGTACCAGGTTCTAGAACCAAAGGGACAACCAGCCCCGTCCATGGGACAGGCAACTGGGAGACAGAGGACAGCCATGCACACAGCTGCATTTCTGTCATCTTCTTCCTCGGGACACTCAGGGTGCCCAGCTCCCTGGCCAAGTGCCATCTGAAAACACTGAACCAATGACAAGAGTCCTGGTCTTTGCCATTTGCCTCTGTCAGATGTCCGCAGCCTTCACTCTCTTGTGCGAACAAGATAGTCCCATGACACCACGCAACAAGTGTATTGCAAGCCTCATGGGCTAAGCATGCCGGATAAACACCTTTGGCACCAAGAAAAGCATGGAAGTTACTGCGCTGCTGTGAGCCTAGTTTTCTCACTCAAGAGACGGGAGAGCACAGAGCCTTCCTTCCCAGCCTCAGATGGCTGCTGCGGTGATCTGGTGAAGCAATTAATATACAAAAGTGCTGTCCATTTCTGAGGTTTGGGTTTCAAATTCCCAAAGCTAGTTCCTTCCTTCCTAGGTACATCTCAGCCTGGCAGCGGCGGCAGGGAGCAAGACAGAGGAGGGAAACCAAACAAACAGCTCTGATGTCACACTACTTCCCGGCCATGTGGGCCCCTGCTATTAATCTTTCTGATAACAGCGCCTACCCCCGCCCCTTTGATTAAAACAAATACGCCTTGTGATTACAACTGTAAGGAGCAGAGCAACTCAGGAGAGCAGGGCGAGGTTCCCACGTCAGGCCGCAGACTGTAACCTGGGCCCCAGCGCCTGCCTGTGAGCTGGGCCCTGGAGCGCTTACCTCCCACCCGGCATGGAGACATGAAGACGTGGCTGGCCTTGCGGCTGTTGCGGGCCAGTCCACAGCCGCACTTTTGAGAACCCTGGTCTAGGCTGCTCTTCCCCTTTCTCCTCAATCCCATGCCACTGAGAGGAACTGCCCGCGGATAGCAGAGCTGGGAGTCTTAAGAAAGAAAATCAATCCCAGGAAACAGCAGGAAGCGCAGCCCCAAGTGCACATGAGGAACTCCCAGAAACCAGACTTAAAGGGAGCAAAGAGAGGGGAGTGTCAGGGCGGCCTGGCTGGCACCGAGCACCTCAGGCACATGCAACTGGGGCCAAGCAAGGCTCGCTCAGCGCTGGCGGGGCGATTGCAGCGTGCAGCCCGGGGCGCCCTCCTTCCCCAGGGTCTGCCCTGACCTTGGGGCGGTCTTCCTTTCTCAGAGCCACGGCTTCCAGTTTGGCCTCGTACTCGGCTTGCACCTGGTCCCTCTTCTTCAACACGTTCTGTGGGAGGCAGAAAGGGAAGCCTGTAACAAGAGTTCACAAAGGGGCCTCCGAGACCCCGGCACCCATTTCTTTACCCCATTCCTCCCCAGATCGGGGCACCCAGGCCCAGTCATGTGCTCCCAGGCTGTCTGGCTGGTCGTGACATGTGATGTGGACTCTGGAGGAGGCAGAGTTTTTGTTGTTGCCGTTGAGGGCAAGAGCAGACTTGTTTGTTAATTCATGCAAACATTTTCCAACTTGGGAAGAGGGAGGGCAAAGCTGGTACAAAAGGCCTTCAAGGCATGAGCTTGGGTGAGAAAGACAGGTAGGACTTATCCCCAAACCAATTCCAGGAGGAAACAATAACAACTTACAGAAACACTGTCACCACATTTGAATAACATATAGTTTCATCCGTAATTTTCAAGCTGATTTGCCACTTTAAGGAGAAAAGGAGAACCATTCTTAGGGACAGCTTCCTTGTGTGGTAACTTAGCCCAACTCTGAGGGTGATGGAATGAATTCTGGGGATGGGATATGGGGTGAATGGTGCCCACCCATCACCATGGTGATGAGAGGACTCCTGGCTTCCCCCTGGCCACATGCAGAAAATGTGGACCTTGGGAAGTGACAATGCAGGACGTCCTCTGAAACGTTCATGGAAAAGTCTGAAGTCAAGAGAGTTAGTTGATCCCTGACAGGCTGATGTGCTCATGGATCCATTAGCTACCTACCACTCTAGGCCAGATTTACAAGGATCAAAGACACAGTCCCTACCTAAAGGGTTCCATTGAGGGGGAAGGTACAGCCACAGCCTGAGGCTGCAGATACCCCAAGAACTAATCCCTGCACCTAGCCAGGGCGCCAGCCACAGTGAATTGGAAATGGACCCAAAGAGAGCAAGCCTGGAGCTAAAGTGACAAACCAGGGGCCCCAGACACAAAATTTAAAGAGACACCCATGGGCCTGTGCAAGTCCAAGGCCAGCACCCAGGCATGAACGTCTTCCTAAATCTAGTCCTGGCTCTGCTGCCAAGAGGCCACCAGGTAGAAAAGAAAAGCAAGCAGTTGACATTCTCTACCAGTTTCACACAAGGGTTTCTCTTGGGTCTTGGCAACCCAACAGCGGGAAGAATTTTCTTTCCCGTGAACTCAGGAGTCACATACTGCTCTAAAAGTTTCTAATTTTTTGCCCTGGCTGGTTTGGCTCAGTGGATTAGCACCGGCCTGCGAACCCAAAGGTTGCTGGTTCGATTCCCAGCCAGGGCACATAACCAGGTTGCAAGCCAGGTCTCCAGCCAGGTCCGTAGCTGGAGGCAGGTGAAAGGCAACCATACATGGAAAAAAAAAAAAAAAAAGTTTCTAATTTTGCACTTTTCCCATGGGGACCTTCCTGCAGAAAGTGAGTCACTTCTTGGCTAAGAGGCAGGTGTCCTGTGTCCTGACAACATGTCGAAAGGTGACTGCATAGTTTGAGAGTGCTCTGGGGACGGTCTTCTAAAGGGATGTGCCAACAACCCAGGGCACCTGAAGTCTTGAAAAAACACTTTTTCAAGAAGTGTTTTTCCGTGGGAAGAAAATGAGGGTAAACTTGCAATCGCGTATTTTTCATTGTTGCCCAATCCCCTTTCTCTAATGTGCTCAGGAAGGTCCCTCCCCGCAGCTGTTGACTTCTGAGCAGGAAGGTTTCCAGGGCTGTTCATTCGAACTTTCCGCTGGGCTGGAAGTGTTCTGTCATCTAACATGGCAGCTCGGGGCACTGCGGCTGACTGGGCTCATGACATGGGGTTCGTATGATTGAGGAACTGGGTTTAAATTTTCGTTTCATTTTATCTCACTTGAATTTAAACTTACATAGTTACCTGTGGCTAATGGCTGCTGTATTGGACAGCACAAATCTAGAGAGGAAAACAAACAAACCAGAAAAAAAAAATCAACGGTTTGCTCACATGGGCAAACCAGTAGCACATTATGCCTTCAACTGGAGTCTCTTGCCTAGAATGACTCCTCCAATGCTCTGCAACGATGTGTTCTCCTCCCGGCACTTGCTTCTCAGAGGCTGAATATTATGGTCCAGTCCTCTCATTTTCACTCATTTTCCTTATCCCTCCAGCTGTCTTTTCGTTTCATTTTCACTTTATATGTAATTTCCTTCATTTTTTCTTCTAACTCTTCTATTGATTTTTTTAAAAGCAAATTTCTACCATGGTCTTAATTTCCATGGGCACTTTATTCTCTGGATTAAAAAAAAAATTATTTTACAGCTATGATACGGCTTCTCTTTTTGAGAGATTGATCATTTTTTTTCCTGGAAGTTCTCTTCTCCCTCAACAACGCTTCACTCAAGTTGTTTTTTCTTCTTTGTTTTTACTTGAGATTCATATTAGAATCTTCTCCCAAATATGTGGTGACTCTTGCCTGTCTACTAATCCGAGTGGGAAACACCAAAAATCTGATTGAAAGCTCTCTACACATGGAAGGCTTGTTGACGATTCTCTATAGGGGCTTGGCTAGGTCATTGCGTTGAGGGTTCACCCCTCCTCTCCCATATCAATGTCTTCTAGCCTCTTCTCCTAGCCCGTTCAGATTTTCTAGAAAAGGCTCTTTTAATGTTGTAAGGAAGACATCAGGCCGAAAGCCAAAGAGAAAGATGACCAAAGGTCTCAATACTCAGTAACCTTTTACTTCACATCCTGATTTTAGGATTTTCCCTCACCCCCAACAGTGCCTGGTGTCCAGAGACCCTCTATTTTTTACCCTCTAATTTTACCCCCTCGAGAGACAATACCTCCCGTTCTACCAGTGTGGGGAAGGGACGGTGGCTTCTATGGGAGGAGTGAGAAAAGATCAGAAGCTCTAACTGCGTCTTGGGCCCCTACCTAATTTTTCTCTTCAGCTCCTTGTCTCCTTCAGTCCCAGAGGTACCCAGTGCTCCCAATTCTTGACCTTTCTGAGAACTTCCAGTGAACAGATGGCTTCTTAGTTTTACCCCGAGGTGACCTCCTAAGGCAGCTCTTTTGGGTCACCTAAATCTCCTAGTCCTCTACATTTGTCTTCTAGTTCCTGATTGTACTGCTGTGTTTCCCCTTCTATCACTCTTTGTCCTTGAAGGGTTCTGTATTTTTTTTTTAATTATTCTGGTGCAATTTCATGAAGAACAGGAAGTTTACAAATGTATTCATTCAGTCTGCCAATACTGGGAATTCCAGAGTTTTGATTATTACACTTTCTGGATTTAAAAAAAAAAAAAAATTAAGACCATGTACATTTCTATATCTCATTGCTTTATATTTTCAATTAAAATTAGAGCCTCAACCTATAATTACTTTTGTTTAGGAAGGATTTTTTTTTCTCCAACTCAATCTTCTAGGAAAACTCCTTTTAGGTTTGAAAGGCACCAGAACTTATCAACCTAAAGCAGCATTTTCAACATTTTTTACCTCATGGCACACATAAGTTAATTACTAAAATTCTGTGGTGCACCAAAAAAATATGTATTTATTTTTTTGCTGATCTGATAAAGGAAAAGGAAATAATTTTGATTCATTCACACTGGGCGACTATTGTTGTGTTGGCTGCTTTTATTTTTTTTATTTGACAATTGAAGGGGAAAAGTGCCCCTAACTAAATAGTGAAGTACTGCATGTTTTTAAGTCTTATAGCAGCACATGGATTGAAAACCCGCTTGCCTAAAGCATAAACTAGTTACTTGACTCGCTACTGCCACCTTGAGGCTCCTGAGGGGAAAGGTGGGTCTGCGGAAGAAACCATCTCACAATTTTATGGCATTTGAGTATCAGTACTGCAAAGATGAGTTTTGTCTTTAACCCCACATTTATGCATACGCCTATGAGACCTCTAATCATGATCACCAATGGCTTCCATATTATTAAATCCAATGGTCGCTGTTTATCACTTTCCTTCTCCTAAAAACACTTCTCTTGGCTTCACTGAGGCAATCCCTGTTTTTACCCCTCTACTTCACTGACCATTCCTTTTCATGCTCCTTTTCTACTGTTCCTCCTCCTATAGATGCTAGACCACTAGATATCATCACGCCTCAGGGCGCAGGCCTAGACTATGAACCTCAACCATATCACTAGATGATCTCCCCAACTTTCGCAGATTTAAGCACCATCAACGTACAAACCACTCCCAAATTTCTATTTTCACTTTGAACCAAACTCATCAGCAGATGCCATGGCATTGCTGCTTTGATGACTAATAGGTTTTGTTTTTTTTTTAAATCAACATGGCCGAAACACCTTGATTCCCAGCTGTCCAATCTACGCCTCTCGGGCCTCCCCATTGCAATAAACACCACTGGCCACCCAACTGCTGAAGCCAAAACCTGGCTGTCATCCTCAATTCCTGGCCTTTCTTACTTCACAGTAATACAGCAGCAAGTCTACTCGGCCCCTCATTCCAAACATACTCCAATTTCACCCACTTCTCCGTCAGCCTTTGGTCCAAGCTCCAACACCGTGGTGATCCGTCACTTGGCTACCTGTGACTACCTCCACGCTCACTTTCTACAACCCATTCTCCATATTGCAGCACTAGCTGTCTCCTTAAAGTTAAAAGTGCATCCGGTCATTCCCCTGCACAAACCAGACAGCTTCCCTTTTATTTCTAAGAATAAAATCCAGACTCTTACCAAACACGGCTTTTAAGATACGATTGTGTGTCCTGGCCCTGACCTGTCTCTTTCACCTCACCTCTTCCCACTTCCTCCCTTGCTCATTGGGCTCCACTCAAACTGGACTTTCAGACCTGTAAAGACACCAAACTCATTTCCTTCTAACGAAAATGCTCACTGTCATTCGAGTCTCCAACTGAAGCCATTTCCTCTGTGTGGCTTTTCCCTACCACTTACTCTTCCCTCATCTCACCCTAGCCGTTCACCAGCACCCCTGAGGTGAGCGTGCTCTTTGACCTGTATAGAGTGGGTTGGCCAAAAGTCCATCTAGTGTTTTCCATGAGATAAAAGGCACTTTTCTCATTTTCACCAATAACTTTATTGATTTGGATTTTTTTAGTATGTTGGGTATCTCTCGCTACTGGCGTAAAGTGGCTAAAGGCTGGGGTAATGCTAAATATCTTCCAATGCATAAGATAACCTCATAGCAAAGAACTATCTTGGTACTATTAAAATGTCAATAATACCAAGAAACTTGGCAAATCACTTTTGACATGTTTGATCAATCACAGCACCTTCTGCATACACTGGGCAAATTTTTTTCTGTGTGTTGCAGGTGCATTTTTACCTTTCTTAAATAATAAAGCATAATATAATGAAAATGGTTCATATTTTTCCCCATCTTTAACATTAAAATAGTTACACAAAAACTCACCCATTTTGATGTTTTTTTCAAGTGTACACTGATATGACAGCTATCACAACACATCTAAAAAATTGTTTTGAATGAAGTTAAAGCCAATTAAGCACTACTAGAGCCATCATATGGAAAAAGCTTAGTAAACTTTTTGGCCAACTTAATAATACATGCATACATGCCAGTATGCATCAGATATGCAGCCTAGCAAGGTTAAGGGAGTATTTTTTCTTTATTTTCTAGGGAGCTCTTTTGATGAAGGGTACATCTATAGAGACAAGTCAGGGACACCCCAGGGGTTGTAAAATTTTATTTTTGTTTACAAAACAGATACTATTAACTTTATAAGTACAGCAAAATATTCTGGCTCATTTTAAGCAAGTCACATGCCTTTTTACTGAGATGTAAATTACATAAAACATTACATTAGTTCCAGGTGATTTGATTGTTTGGTGATTTGATTATATTGCGAAATGAAAGTAGTTAACATCCATCACCACACATACAATAAACTGTTTTTTCTTGTGACCACAACAATATAGTGATAACTATAGTCACCGTGCTGTACATCAGATCCCATGACTTATTTTATAATTGGAAGTTTGTACCTTTTGACCCCCATCACCCATTTTACTCACACCCTAACCCAGAATGCCGTTCTACACTTGTTTGAGCCACAGAATTGAATATGCAATGTGTAAACTCCAATTTTAAAAATGCAATGTAATACGTAGAGGAGACTGAATACAAACTTGGAGTCAGGAGCCTTGGGTTTCCGCCTGAGTTCCAATAATTACCAACAAAGCTGCCTCAGGTTAACGCTCCCATGTGTGAGTTTTATCCTCCTTATTACCACTACCCGTACTTTCCCCTTACAGATAAGAACATCTGTACCATTTTCGCTGATCATCGTGAGATCAGGACCCAATTCTGTCTTTCAAAGTGTTTTATTTATTAGCAGCTTTACAGAGTGTATATGAGACAGTGATTCGTTCTGCCAGCAACAGGCTCCACTGCCGATTGTTTGCACTTTAATACGCACCAGGAGCCTTAAAACTCCATATTCAATGAAACAAGAGTGATGGGTACATGGCAGCCATCATACTCTTCCTGCTGCTTTTGTACATGCTTGCAATTTTCCATCATAAAGTTTTTAGAACTAGATGATTTTTTTCACTCCCTTTCACAGAGCCATGATTTTCCTGGTTTTCCACTTTTACAGCCCACACTGACTGACAAGTTTCTCTCCAGAGATCTGTCGACCTCTACCCACGGGAGGTCTTCTTTGCAAAGTAGAAAGGAGGCTACTTGAAGACAGGGATGTTCAACCCTCAGCGATATGCCTTCTTCTTTGGTTAGGAAGATTGAGTCTTTGCTCTACCTGGTGTCACCACTGGTGGGTCCCTGCAGCTATGCTTTCCAACCAGCCTGTGTACAGGCTGGAGCGGTTTCCAGTGTGGGCGGTGAAGGATTTGATCTGGTGTCTAAACCTCATCACTTTCATTCTAAAATATTCTAGGCTGGTTATTTGTTCATTCCTCTTACTGGGCAGTTACGATGCTTTTTTAATCCAAAGACTCGTGTCCTTCAGCTTTGAAAGATTTCCTTGTATTATTTCTTTCATAATTTCCTTCCCTCCATTTTCACTATTCTCTCCATCAGAAACTCTTATCGGTCAGATATGTGAACCTCTGGGACTAATCCTCTAAGTCTCTTACCATTCTTTCACAATTTCAGCGTTCTTGCATTTTTGGTTTTATTTCCCAGAAGTTGTTTTGGTGTGTTTTACTTTCCAAGATTTCTTCATCCTCATCTTCTGACTTTACTCTTCAATTTTATTTCAGTGATCATATGTTAACTTCCAAGAGCTCTAACTATCCAATTTTTCTCTTTCTACAGCATCCTGTTCTTATTTAGTAGACTTTATACCCCCTTGAGTTCTCAGTGTACACTAATAAGAATTTCTCCCGAACTATTTATTTTTCACTTAATTCACACAGTCACAAAGTCCCTTTATATGTCCACAAAGTCAGTCCACATGCCTGATCCTGCCCACCCAGGACAAAGGAAACCTGGACCACATGCAAATGGGTGATCATCAGTGACTTTCTGGGTAATAATAACAAAGAAAGCACCTAAGATCCCAAGAAGTAAGCCAGCTTACCTTCATGGAGTCAGAGTATAGGATATATTCCCTGAGCACAGGCAGAAAGTCTTCTGTCATGTCATCTGTCAGCTCTTCCAAGGCTGCGGAGCAGTTGCCTATGCAAGCTGACACACCCTCCAGGGGTTGGGCCAGCTCCCCCTCTAACGCGCTCCACGTGGAGTACACAGGCCCATATTCTCTCAGCTCCACAAGGTACTCTGGACAGAGAGGAGAAACCAGTAAGTTCCAGCTGGGCAGCAATCGCTGGTATTACCGACTCAGTAACTGCTGCAGCTAACAGTTCTCTACATTAAGATGAGTCTCCTCCGCCAAACAGTCCCCTGAACATTTTCTCCTTTAAACATGACACTGTAACATCTTTTAAATTGATTTTTTAGAGAGGAAGGGAGAGAGCTAGAACCACACCAAGACACATCATAATTAAAATGCCAAAGGTTAAAGGTAAAGAGAGAATCTCAAAAGCAGCCAGAGAAAAACAGAGAGTTACCTACAAAGGAGTTTCCGTAAGACTGTCAGCTGATTTCTCAACAGAAACTTTGAAGGCAAGAAGGGACTGGCAAGAAGTATTCGAAGTGATGAAAAGCAAGGACCTACAGCCAATACTACTCTACCCAGCAAAGCTCTCATTTAGAATGGAAGGGCAGACAAAGTGCTTCCCAGACAAGGTAAAGCTAAAGGAGTTCATCATCACCAAGCCATTATTACATGAAATGTTAAAGGGTCTTGTTTACGAAAAAGAAGTTCAAAACTATGAACATTAAAAAGGCAATAAATTCACATCTATCAGTAACTGAATGTAAAAAGAAAGAAAGAAAGAAAGAAAACAAACTAAGCAAACAACCAGAACAGAAACAGAATCATAGCTATGATCTCTTGGAAGGTTATCAGCTGGGAGGGAGGAGGGAGAGAATGGTGAGAAAGGTGCAGGAATTAAAAGCATGATCAGTAGGTACAAATACTACAGGGGAAGCCCTGGCTGGTGTTACTCAGTGCATTGAGTGCCAGCCTGTGAACCAAAGGGTCGCCGGTTTGATTCCCAGTCAGGGCACATGCCTGGGTTATGGACCAGCTCCCCAGTTGGGGGCACATGAGAGGCAACCACACATTGATGTTTCTCTCCTTCTCTTTCTCCCTCCCTTCGCCTCTCTCTAAAAATAATAAAATCAACTCTTTAAAACAAACCAGCCAAACAAAAGAAACAAAATAGCAGGGGGATGTTAAGAATAGTATAGGAAATGGAGAAGCCAAAGAACTTATATGCACAACTGATGGACATGAACTAAGATGAGGGATTGCTGTAGGAAAGAGGGTACTAGGTTGAAGGGGTCAAAGAGGGAAAATTTGGACAACTGTAGTAGCATAATCAATAAGATACACTTTAAAAAACCTCCAAAAGCTAATGTTACAGTTAACATTATAACATCAATCAACCTCACCCCATAATGAGAATGCCATGCATCTGGATAATGGGAATCACAATACCTTCCAGGAAAAAGTAGTAGGAGCTCTAGCTACCAAATATCTTCAAAAATAAATACTCTCCTTCCCACACAGTGAAGCAGTATTTTAACAGGGGGAGCACAGTTTCCTATAGGTTTAGGGGAATGTTTTTTAGGGAAAAAAAGGATTGATTTTAGACAGAGGGAGAAATATCAATGTGTTGTTCCATCTGTTTATGCATTCATTGGTTGATTCTTTTCCATGCCCTGACCAGGGATCAAAGTCACAACCTTGGCATTATTGGGATGATGCTTTAACTAAAACATCAGTCACAATGGAAAAACAATGAAATGTTAGGAAGCATCTGATGCCGGAGGGGTGGTCTTGCACAGGCAGATCCACTGTTACTCAGGGACCACCCCAACCCCTGGTCCTTAGGTACGTATGGTACTCAAAGCTCTTTCTAACCCTGCAGGCCCCACATGATACCATGTGGGGAATTAAAGTACAGGAAACAACATAAAACTGTTCTTCCCCTTCACAAAGAAACTCTGGCCCGTCATTTGTCACCAGGATTCTTGCTGTGACACTAAAATGCTGTTGCCACTCTTTTAGTAACAAATGGGTGGCGACTCTTGAAGAATCCTTTTCAACGTGTTTCCTGTCCCATGCGAGCATGGTCATTAACGCGGTTCAGGTCTGTCTGGCTCCCGAAGGGCCCCACATCCTGGGATGCAGGAAAGCAAGCGGCCATGAGAGGGGCGGGGAGGGAGTGGTGATGAGGACGAGGAAGAACGCAGACAGACAGACAGGCCTCTCCTAACTCCTCAGCCCAGGAAGAGTGGCTTTGAGATGCAGCCCGGGTGGGCAGGCGAGTCCATTTCAAGTCTGAAGGCTCATTAGGATCATAACTGTGGCAAACACAGGTCACTATGCTGCAAAGTTACCCAGTTTTGTTTTTTTTTTAATTATCATTCCTATATGATTCCCCACTCAGGGCACATAACCAGGTCTCCAGCCAGGTCCTTAGCTGGAGGCAGGGAAAAGGCAACCATACATTGATGTTTCTCTCCCTCTCTGCCTCCCTCCCTGCCCTTTTGTCTGAAAATAATAAATAAAATCTTTTTTAAAATAAAATAAAATAATAAATGATCATTTCTGCGAATGGAGGTTGAGTCAATGTCTCCACTTTTGAAGCTGAAGTCGAGAGAGAAAAACAGGAAAGCTTACATGCTGTGACGTGGTTGTTGGCGCCGGAAAAAGCAAACACGGAGCTGAGATGCTGGGCAAAGGACCAGCACAGGGTTATTCCCTGGTCACATCTGCCTCCTGATGTTTACTTATTATTTATAAGCAAAACATGGCCTTGTTCTGTCCCTCCCGCATTTCTGCAGTTTGATACTTCTCAGCACACATGGATGCTGTTCCTGTGGATGTGGTCACTGGACATGACCAAAGTCTCAACAAAGAGCTTACCAATTTCTTCTTTGATGATCCGCTGGGCTATCCGATCTATGGTTCCCAGTTTGAGGGCAAATGTGTCCAAGTATTCGCCTATGGCAGCAAACTCAAGAGGCCGACTCCTCAGTTTGTAGCCTCCTGTGACATGCTTCACTGACTCGCCCACTCTGGTCAGCAATGCCATCCCTTGCTTCTTGTAGGCGGTCAGGTCCTAAGGGTGACACATGAACAAACTCAGAGGGCTCGCTCACCAGCACAGCCAGAACGCAGGACACCAACTCCTTCAGGCACTTCTTTCGACAACGGAGGACACAGAGAACAAGGAGCTGAGTTAGAGGACCCGGCCAGGCACACACACAAAAGGGTCCTTCCCAACCACCAAGCTCACAGCCTACCTTTCTGATCAGGTTCCCTCACCTGAGCAGGCTCTCCTTGAACAACACAGTTTCCAACATCATGTTTAAATACTTTTGATCAAAACCAAAAAGTCCCTTTCTCCTTCGCAAAAAAATCCTAAGTTGTCCTTAGAACCAAAATTCAAGAGCTGAAATTCAGTCCACTCATTTATTTATTTCTCAACCAAAGCCAGGTAAGGAAAGCAGAGAGCAGAGGGAGGGAAGCCAGAAATGGGGACAGAGAAGCCAGTGCATGAAAGCTCAGGTGCTGCCAACAACGAAACACCGCATCCCAGGCTTCTTGGTCAAGGCATACCTGGGAAATGGGTTGAGCTACATAATGCACTGGGCCTAAGTTTAAAAAGCACACCGGTCTGCTGGGTCAAATGAGTTTCTTCCCATCACTGCAGTCTAAGAGGGAGTCCTATTACCTTCAGGTTGCTCTATGGGGCTAACTTGGATGATGCCTTCTTTACAAAGGGTTTCACAAAATGTGCAGTGGTCTGTTCCTCATGTCCACCCTCAATACAAACGGATGGGCATGTCTACAGGGAGGTAAGGGGACACGACACAAGGTCATTGCTTTCTGGGGACCCAGTCTGATGCAGGGACAGGGCAGAGAAGGGAATCAAGTTAGCACAGCTGACCCCAGCTCCGCTTTGATATAAAATGTGGGCTCAGATCTCCAGTGTCTGAAGTGTAGACTCCTCCCATTTTCACTTCCTTCTCCTCCCCTTGCAGTCAGAGCCTTCACCTTTGCTCCTGACTCCACCCTGTCCACCCCACCCCACCCCACGGCCCTTGCCCTATCAACCGTCCCCTCCCACGCCCTCCCTTCCCATCTGTAACTTCAACTTCAAATCCTTCGGCTTGTAAACTGTACCCAAAGCTTGCCCATCATAAAAATAGCAGAAGCCTCCTCCTCATCCACCTTTCTCCTTCTTTTTAAAGGCAGGATATTCTGAAAATTCCATTTCCCCTTCTAACCTTATACATTCTAGATATAAAATACCCTCCTAGGCACTAAGTTCTCACAAGACCATAATGAAGCTTTGCAATTCTCAGAATGGACTCCACAGACAGTATTTATTTATTTTTTGAACAGGGCTAGACCCAGAAGGGCTCATTGGACTGCACAAGCTCTATTTAGAGTGAATCTCTGGTAATCCCAGTCATCCAAGTTAATTACCATGTTGAATGGAGTACCTATCTGATTCTGCCGCAGATAAAAACACTGAGTAGGGCACAGCTGACACTGAGTGTCCCCTACCTCTCCCAGCATCCTGGCTGCTTCTTCAAGACAAGTCTAGTTTGTGATAAGATCATGCTGACACAGGGGGAAGGCTTTTGTAGTCGCTGTGGCAGAACATGTGAGAGGGTCATTCAGGAACAAGACCAAGTTATTGACGATGTGTTGAAAGAAAACATGGGATGCTGGGGGAAGAAAGAGGTGGGGAGATGGAGAATTTTACATTTCAGTTTCAGTTTGGCAAGATGAAGTTCCTGAGAGGTGTTGTACCACAGTGCGAATATACCTAACACTGATAATCTGTATGTTTTGAAATCGTTAAGATAGTACATTTACGTTATATGTCTTTTACCATAATTAAAAAGAAGAGAGAAGGTAGGGTTATTTAGTGCATTTAGTTCAGCAAGTAACACCGAGTTAGGGCTAGACTTTGTTCTGTTTAAACAAGACAACTCCCCTCGCTCACATGAATCTGGATTTTGATTAAGACACTAATTATTTTTAATCATTCCACACTGCTTGGCTCACAGATAAACTATACACACACACACCTTCCTATTTATTTTCCACTTAGAGTCCTAAACACGAGGGGTCCAACTTCCCCTTGTCTCTGTGTGATTAAAAGGACTGCGCTGAGGGGCCTACCTAGCCAGTGGGACTATAATTTGGAGGAATCAGCAAGCTGCACTTTTGGGATAACAGAAATGCAGTTTGCTTTATATAGTAGCTGAAAGGACTATATCCAAGGATCAGCTCACCAGGAAATACATACTTAAAAAAATAACACAAGTTTGACCTTTGGGGGAAAAGGCCTAGAGGAAAAAAGGGAAGATGAACAGGAATGTCATTGATGAGGCTAAATGCCAACCGAGATTTTTAAAAAAATCCCTCAAACACTAAAGGACTCTGCCATGTGATTTCCATTGTCTGGAGAATGGTATCCTTTCTAAAGGCTTTGGTGTCCATTGAGGTTATCTGTAAATATTTCCCAATTTTACCTTTTCAAACAAGAAAACTGGAAAGTACCAGGGCCTCAATACCCTTGCCAATGTGGAAAAAAACAGTCTATATCCTGAAGATGGGAACATGAGATATGAAACCCAACAGAAGGAGCTGGAAGGAAGCTGGCCTGGGATCCTGTCTGCAGACAATTAGAGGAGAGAGTGCCACAGGGTTCCCAGCCAGTTCTGCCAACAGGGAAACGCAAAGAGAAGCCGGAGGATCACCACGTGGAGTTTGAATAAGCAGGATCTGGCACCCAAGCATTTCTCCAGCAGAGGCTTGGGAAATGCCCACCTGGTCAGAAACTCGGCTGCGGGCAGGTAATAATGCTGAACGCCTCGTGGTCAGGCAGTCTGTTCCAGAGTCGAGGTCTGGCCTTGGGGCCCACAAAGACCCAATTTCAAATCCCAGTGATGCCACTTGACTAGGTGTGAACTCCCTGAACGTCAGCTTTGTTTCCTCATCTGCGTGGGGCCTTGGGAAGAGCATCCTCACCAAATGTTCCCTAAATGTTCTCACCCTGTGTGCCTGCTGTGGGTCAGAATGGGCTCAGTGATATGACAACAGGTGTTGAAGAAACACTTATCCGCGCTTCTGGGACGTGAAAATAATTCTAATTTCCTCTGCTGCTGCAAGGGTGTGTTCTCACCTAAATTCTAACACAGTAGCCATGCAAAAGGACATCGAGCAGTTCAATGACACTCACCACAGTGGGCCATCCCCGAAGGTGGCTAGTGAGAGATAGGACAGCGTAGCGTTTAAGACAGCGCACAGAGAATGCTGATTTGGGGAAAGGGATATGAAAAATCCTGTCCTTACCTTAGCAGTAAGGAAAACATTAAAGTGTTCATTGAAAGAAAGCACAGGATGATCTGTAATCCTTTTCAGGAATTTATCCAAGGCTTTTCTCCTGGTCTCCACAAACTCTTCGGAAAAACGATCCACAACACCTTTCACCACAAACTTCTCAGGAAGTGGCTGCGAAGACAGGAAGAAAAACATGCAGAGCAATGGATAAAACAGTGCAAGGAAAAACCACCAGGTGAGCAAACCATTCTTAGGATCCACCTGTCCAAGAACAGTATTTCTCAATCAGTCTAATCTTTATGTCTCTAGTCATCAAAACAACCCCTTTTGAAAAATATAAATGGGATAAATCAAAACTGCCTTGTCAATTTGTAATGTAAGAAATAAAACACGAGCCTATAGTTCCTAGAATATAGAAAACAGCCAGTGTTTATACAGTAAATCCAAAAGGTAATTATTTTTACATCACTTGATGCACAGATGTTATAAAGAAAAAGTTAGGCAAGATAAAATGGTCTAAGGGAAGAAGGCAGACAACACCAAATGCACAAAAGTGTAATTAAATATAAGATTCTGCTCCCAGTTCAAGGGGTAAAAAAATAAACTTGGTGGATGGAAAAGTAAGTATATCAGGCAAACCCATGTTATCTAAAAAATATCTTTCCTCTGCTTTTTTTGGTTTAGATTTATACTCACAAGTTCTTAAAAATGTAACTTCTTTTACTTCCCTTATACAAACAAACTTCTCTATCATGTTTCCTTTGAGCCAATACTGTGGGAAACATCAAACTACCTGGCTACTCTAGGATCTCTGAGCTTTAACCTACTTCTGTAGTAACCTGATCAAATACTTGATTAAAAAACCTTCCTCATTTCGGCCACCCCAGGGAAAGAGAGTATTTGCTAATGTACAATTTGAAATGTGCAAGTTATGAAACATTAAATGAGCATTTACATTTAAAAATAGGCAAATGGTCTGGCCAATATTTCCCTAAACAAGATAAACAAATGGTCTAATAAGCACATGAAAAGAGGATCAACATCCTTAGTCATTAGGGGAATACAAACCAAAACCACAATAAGATATCCTTCACATCCACTAGCATGGACATAATTTTAAAAAGACAGTCGGAAAAACAAAAACAAAAACAAGGGTTTGCGAGGATGTGAAAAAATTGGCACCAGCATTTAAGTTTTCACAACCTCTTCAAACTCCATAATACAGATTTTTTTCTTAAGTTACAAGAACAACAAAACCCATAGAAAACGACAACAGAAACATGATATGGCAACAAGGACCTAGCTGACCCCCAAAAGTGGAATACTAAGGCGTTTAGAGAGAGAAAGTCAAGAAGCAACCCAGGCTGCTAACAAGAAACCTCTGAAAGACTTAGGGATGGGCAACAGCAGCACCCGTGGAAGTGATGTCCTTGGGGGGTGTGGGAATTCCGCAGCCTCAGCCTGAAAAAGCTTCGCAAAGCGAGTATGTTTCAGTTCTCAAGGGTAAAAGACTCTGGTGCCACACCTCTGGGATCATCTTTCCCCTCGCCAAACTGCTTGCTTTCGGTTGAATTCTATACAAGATCTTGGTACCTCGGCATTTTCTTTCTTTCTTTCTTTTTTTTTTTTTTTATAATTTATTTAATTTATTATGTTTAGAGAGAGGGGAAGGGAGAGAAGCAGAGAGGGACAGAGGGAGAGAGACATCAGAGTATGGTTGCCTTTCACCTGCCTCCAGCTACAGACCGGGCTGGAGACCTGGCTTGCAACCTGGTTATGTGCCCTGGCTGGGGAATCGAACCAGTGACCTTTGGGTTTGCCAGCTGTTGCCTTATCCACTGTGCCACCAGCCAGGGCTGGTACCTCAATATTTGCATCCGCAAAAAATAAATAACAACAGTACCAACCTCACCAGGATTAAATTAGCTAAGAAGGTGACTGTGCTTCCAACAACTCCTGCCACTGAGTAGACACTTGACAGAAGTTTGTGTGAGTGTGTGTGTTTTGGGGTTGTAGGAGTGGCAGTAACTTCAGGGGACGACTAATCTTCAACTAATCTTCAGGGACAGCCAGGGTGCAGTTAAATCTGCGCATGCTCAGAGAAGAGGCTAAGAATTAAGAGATTTCTTTTGGACAGGGGTGGAGTTCTAGAACGCACAGTGGAAAGGTTTAGGAATAAACGGAGTCGAATAGGAATAAAATGACAGAGCCACATGGGGACAACATGTCCAAGTCCCATGCCCGCCCTTGTGTAGAAGGTTAGAAATCCATGATCAGGTCAGAGCAGAGGCCCCTGGCCCAGTGTTCCGGCAGCAGGAAAGGTGCCTTAATAGAGTTTGCTTGTCCTGTAAGGTAATTCCTTTACTCTGATCTTTCATTCATTCCCTTAGACGCCACCCTCCCGAAACCCTACACTCAACTGCCAACCTTTCAGGCAAAGCAGATGACCATCTCCCTGAGGGAGGAACCAGGTACAAGGGCATCACTTGGAAACTCCCTCACTGTTTGCTTCCTCCACAGAAACTTGTCTACCGGGCGCCACCCTCACCAGCATTCCTCAGTTCCGTTTGGACAACATACTCCTCCCCAAGCTAACTATTCCATCTGCCCTAGACCCATTAGTTCACTGAGATGCAGTTGTTATCATACATTAATTATAGCTTCTCTTCAGTATCTTTTACATCACCTCCTCATCCGGTTCTACTACTCCCTGTGTCTACAAAAACATGGCTAATTCTCTTCCTTTCCTTTAACCCACACTTGAGGATATTTTTTCATTGATTTTAGAGACAGAGGAAGGGGACAGACAGAAACATCGATGTGACAGAGAAACATGGATTGGCTGCCTCCCCTATGCACCCAGACTGGGGACCGAACCTACAACCTGGGTGTGTACCCTGACTGGGAATCAAACCTGCAACCTTTTGGTTATGGGACGGTGCTCCAACCAACTGAGCCATATCAGCCAGGGTTAGTTCTTTCTCTTTCTACCTGAAAAAACTAAATCCAAGTATCCCTTGACCTTACATCCTCTCTACTCCACTTCCTGTCTCATTCAACCTTTTTGAAAAAATCTTTTATCTTTACTTCCACTTTTTCCATCATTTCTCAAAACCCCCAACCTTCCTCCAGCCCAAAACAAGGCTGCCTTTGGTATGGTCTTCACTGCTACATTGCTCTGCCATTTCCCCAGCCAGTGCAGAAACTGGCCTTTGAAAGAGGAGCGGTGACTTTCTAATTACCAAATCCAGTGGCTGTCTCTCTGTTCTTACCTCATCATTCCTACTGAGCATATTCTCATTTGCTTCTGCTCAACAGGACTTGGGAGCAAGGCCCATGAGCAAATAAGTAGTTAGGTATGTCTGTCTGATTTATTCTTCCGCAAACAGAAGTTCCTTCTGTGATAAGCATTATTATTCCCAAAGTACATGACATTGAAAATTTGCTTCTTCCTATTTCATGCTTCCTGAAAGGGACACACCTACTCTCAGCCTCACCTTTATAATTACCCTCTTGGTTGTTTAGGCATAGGAATCTGGGTTGCTAGTGAAATCAAGGGCATCTATATGCTATAAGTGAGACAATTAATGGAAGAGAAGAGCTTAGTGCTCCCAGCACATGGAGGATGTGGAATGGATATCAGCTATTTTGATTAATTTGTAAACACTGAGAACAGAAAGAAGAAAAAAAAAACATAAAAAAAGGAGCATGAACTAAAGGGTGGAACTTGCATATATCTTTTAAGGCAACATACTGTAAAATCTTCTAGCATGCCATTTCACACCACTACGATGGCTATAAAAATAAATAAAAGGAGAATAAGAAGTGTTGGAGAAACTGGTGAGAATGTAAAATGGCTCAGCCACTGTGAAAAAGTTTGGTGAATCTTCAAAAAATTAAACATAAAATTTACCATATGGTCCAGCAATTCCATTCCTTGGTATACAGTCAAGATAATTGAAGGCAAGAGTTCAAACAAAAACCCTTACAATGAATGCTCAAGCAGCATTATTTATAATAATTGGACTGGGGGAATGGGGAATGATAGTGATTTCTTAACAGGTATACGGTTTCCTTGGCAGGGGTGGGGGGAATGTTCTGGAATTAGATAGTAATGCTAATTACAAAACACTGTAGAAACCATCCAGTTGGTATCCCTTCCTGTCTTTTCCTCTCCCTCCCCACCCCCATCCTCCCAAAAGAAAAATATATATAGTGAATGTATTCCTGAAAAGGACAGAAATAAAACAAAACAGGCTACAGTTGATAAATGCCGAAACTAGGGAATGAATACATGACAGTTCATTGCACTGGATCTCTCTCCTTTAGTATTATTGGACATTTTCCATAATAAAAGCTTTTTTTTTTTTTAACTATATGTGCATATCCAGGGGTGGGCAATAGTAGGTTTACAGTTGTAATACAAATAAATAATACTTAATGATTAATAATACATACAAAAAGAAATCCTGTATTTCATGTACTCACAACTGTAAACCTTCTTTTGCCCACCCTTGTATATGGTGGGACTTACCAAATTCCTAATTGCAAAGCATTATAATAACCCATTAACTATTTCAAGTTTTAATCTTAAAATATTTACATCTTAATAGCACTCGGTACTTTTTGGTAAAGCCCTTTGACATGCATTTCATACTAGTTTATAAGAAAGTACTTCACAGCGTATTTCCTGTACATTGTCACTGAAAAGCTGCTAGTTCTGGGTGGGAGATCTAGATAAAGATTTCCTTTGCTCAATCCTGAAATGTCCAACTTCCTTTGGTCAGCATTTAAATTACTTCTATGAAACTCAACAAATGCTTAGCGCATGCCTCTACATAACAGAAAACTGTTTCCTGTTCTTATCAGGAACAGAAAATATTGCTCCGAAGCAAAAATAATGAATTAAAAGAGCATCAAGATGGAAAGCTTTATCCCCACAACGGACAACCGCCAAGCCTGGTTTAATTCAAAGTCCTTTAACGCTCACCCAATATTTCACTACTTATTAACTTATCTGCCAGGTAAGCTAAAGACATGTTTATTTAACAGTACAAAAAAGGAGGAAGCAACTAGAGGAAAAAGTTAGAGTTTCTACTGATTATTTCATAGTAAGAAAAAGAGCTGTTAGTGGGGAGGCAGAGGCAAGGAAGGGGAGCAGCTTAGACAAGAACCTAGTATAAAGGAACCATGGACATGGGCAACAGGTGGGACTGACTTTGGGGGGAATGGGTGGGTGGGGAGGGGGACAGAGGGGAGCAAAAAGGGGATGGATGTAATACAACAACAATAAAATTTAAAAAAATAATAAAAATTAAAAAATAAAAATACTAAATATTTTTACTAAAAAAGTAGGTGCCTTATTTTGAAAAAAAAATATCAGCAAAGTAGGAATATAAAGGAACTTTATTAACTAAATAATGAACATTTATTATTTTATTTTATTTTTTAATTTTAGTGTTGTTGTATTACATCCATCCCCTTTTTGCTCCCCTCTGTCCCCCTCCCCACCCACCCATTCCCCCCAAAGTCAATCCCACCTGTTGTCCATGTCCATGGTTCCTTTATACTAGGTTCTTGTCTAAGCTGCTCCCCTTCCTTGCCTCTGCATCCCCCCTCCCCCCTCCCCCCTGAACATTTATTATTAAGAATTGCAACTAATATTATTCTTAATGTTGAGAAACAAATCATTCTCATTAAAATTATGTAAAAGGTAAGATACCCCCTCTCACAGCTTATGAAATTTGAAATGAATAGCCAAATTCACTGGACACTTGATTTCACACTTTCTAGTTCAAGAAATAAATGTCAATTGTTCATAAGCCACCCAGTCTATGAGATTTTGCTGTAGTAGCCTAAAAAATAAAACTAGTATATAAATATACAAAAAAAAAAAAAGGTTAAAAATAACAATAACAACTATAACAGCCCAATAAAAATAGGAAAAAGAACTGAATGAATACTTTACTACAAAAGATACACAAATGGCAAATAAGAACATGAAAAGGTACTCAACATCATATGTCATTAGAACATTAGAAATTAAAATGATGCTACTACACAGCTATTTAGCCTAAATCCAGAATGCTAAACTCACCAAATGTTGTCATGGATGTGGAAAAAGGAAAACCTCATTTATTGCTGTAGAGAATGCAAAATAGTTAACCACTTTGGAAGACCATTTGGCAATTTCTTTTTCTTTCAAGATTTTATGTATTATTTTTAGAGAGAGAGGTGGGGAGAGAGGCAGAATGAGAGAGAGAGAGAGAGAGGGAGAAAGACATCAATGTATGGTTGCCTTTCACCTGCCTCCAGCTATGGACCTGGCTGGAGACCTGGCTTGCAACCTGGTTATGTGCCCTGGCTGGGAATTGAACCAGCGACCTTAGGGTTCCCAGGCCAGCACTTTGTCCACTGTGCCACCAGATGGGGCCCATTTGGCAGTTTCTTATAAAACAAAACATACCATTACCATGTGATCTAGCAATTGTGCTTTTTGGCATTTACCCAAAGGCCTTAAAACATATCCACACAAAACCAGTGCAGAGATACCTATAACATTTTTATTTATAATTTCCGAAACTTGGACCCAACTGAGATGCCTTTCAGTTATGTAAATGGATAAGTAAACTTAACCTAGACAATGGAATAATATTTAGTGCTAAAAAGAAATAAATTATCAAAACTTAAAAGGACACGGAGGTACTTTAAACGCATATTACCAAGTGGAAGATGCCAATCAGAAAAGGCAACATAATGTTTGACTTTAACTAGGATCTTCCAGAAAGCTGTGGAGGCACTTAAAAGATTACTGGTTGCCAAGGGTTACGAGGGAGGGAGGAATGAATGGGCAGAGCACAAAGATTTTTAATGTTGTAAAACTGTTTTTTATGATGCTGTAATTGTAGATACATACCATTAACTACTGTTAAAAATTACCGCATGTAGAATACAATAGTAAAAATGAACTATAATGTAAAGTGTGGATGTTGGGTGATGATGTATCAGTGCATATTTACTGATTGTGACACATGTACCATGCTGCTGCAGGATGATACTGGGGAAGCTGTGTGCCTCTGTGGGACAGAAGATATATAGGCTCTCTATACTTTCTGTTTAATTTTGCTGTGAGCATAAAACTGCTCTAAAAATCAACATCTGTATCCAAGGCAAAAAAGTGAATAGGGAAAATATGAACTAACAAATATAGAAGTTTTTGTAATTATAAAACTTATACAAATGTGCTGTTTCTCTCAAAATAATATTAGTATTAAAACTTCAATAAACCATCATTATATATATTAATATATTTAAAAAAACAATAAAATAAAAAAAAATTTCTGTGAGTTTGCCACACCCCCAAACAAAACTGGGTGCCTAATAAGTACACATGCATCCTTCCAGCAAAGCTTCTTCCCTAAAAGAAATTCCTAGTGAAATGAAACACTACAGAGTTTAATAAATCTATTTTCATCTCCCAAATCTATCTGTGCCCAGAGAAGCGTGGCATTTATCTGCAGTGTAACTGGCTGCATCCCAGCAAGTGAAGCAGCATAAAACCAACTTCTAAGCCAAAAATAAGTAAGTAAGTAAATAAAAAACCCCTGTCACAAGCAAGACTCTCTGGTGGCTCCTATGATTAGGCAATAAAGATGTGTAAAGTGAGTCACAATCATAAGATAACAAATATACACATCTGGCACACTTCTTGTTTTAAGATGGCATTTTAAGGGCATGATTCTTTCTGCTTAAAAAATTCCAGAGTAGGAGGGAGGCAGAGGCAGGGAAGGGGAGCAGCTTAGACAAGAACCTAGTATAAAGGAACCATGGACATGGACAACAGGTGGGATTGACTTTGGGGGGAATGGGTGGGTGGGGAGGGGGACAGAGGGGAGCAAAATGTGGATGGATGTAAAACAACAACAATAAAACTTTTTTTAATTCCAGAGTAGAAATATGTATGAAAAGAGAAAATATTTGTTGCAGAAAATACAGTTATTAGGACCGAATTTGTTAAAGACCCAAGCAGAAAAGGTTACGTTGAGAGAAAGTCAATCCGTATCAAGCATCTTGTGATTCTACTTAAGGAAAGGAAAGGTAGGCTCAGGAAACAGGGGGTCGGGTTTCTCCAGGAGCACCCCAGAAGCTGCAAAGTTCAGTGCCATCGACGCTAAAACAAGGGCAGACACCTCAGGACAGCCAACAGGGGGAGGCAAGTGGAAGATCTTGGGTGACTGTTCACCTTCAACTTCTCATGGCTCCACTGAAGCCCAAGTAAAGTGGGAACTTTTATCTCCAGGCTCCTGACGTCAGCAGTAGAATCTTAAAGCTTAGTCTAAGTATGAGGAAAACATCAGCTAAATCTCAACTGAGGGACATTTTACAAAATGCCTGACCAGTACACCTCATAACTCTCGAGGTCATGAAAACCAAGGAAGTCTGAGGAACTGTCACAGCCAAGCAGAGCCTAAGAAGACCTGATGACCAAATGTAACACATTATCCTCGATGGGACCCTGCAGCGAAAGTGGGGACATCAGGCAAAATGAAACCTGTAAAGGACTTTTAGGCAACAATACTGTGACAGATGTGCCACACTAAAGTGTTAAGCCAAACTGAGTGCGGGGTATATGAGAACTCACTGTACTAGCTTCACAATAATTCTGGAATTCTAAAACTGTTCTAAATTCAAAAGTCTGCTTAAAAAAATAATTCACTTGCTGCCAGTTTTGCTAAATTATGATTTTTTTTTTTTGAAAGATTCTATTTTAAGGAATAGTTCTAACAATTTTAAAGCAATAGTTTCTTCTACAGGCATGTTTTTAAGTGACTTATAAGACAGAAAAGCAAAACTTCAGGCCTGGACAGCGGCGGTGGGGTGGGGGTGGGGACGGGGAGAAAGAATGGCGTCCTAGCCAAGTTCATCATTCCCATCACAGCACCAGCGGCAGGGTTGCTTTCGCCTTGACAACCAACCAAGTGTCCCGCACGTTCAGCCTCTTCCACCCATGGGTGAAAAGCAAGTGTTAGAAGGTGTGGTGGTAACAGGAAAATTGTTAGTGCTAAGAAGCTATTCAACCAAAGTTATTCCTAAAAGATAAAACCCCAGCTGAAGAGGTTTAGGACCTAAATTGCCCTAAAGCCACCAAAGCGCCAAGAAACATCTGGAGTGTAGTTATTATTTCTACCAAAAAAAAAAAGTAAAAGAATCAGAAAAGTACTCAATGTTTTTGTGGATTTGAAGGAGCCTTTTCCATTTTATTTGCTCTGATGCTGTTTCAAAATGGGCACATAAAAGTAACAGATACGTGGTATGCTGCTTAAATAAATAGAGATGAGGTGACTTCTGGGCTTGTTCTTTACACGAAAAGCTGGTTGGGTGGGCCGTGTGCCAGGCCCCTGCTCCCGTCACCCCTGTCTAAAGAAAGCCCAGCCGGCTGGAACCTGAGGCATCGTTCTTTATCTGGGGGCAGCTACTCAAACCTCGAGAACAGGCTCTAGGAGGTGGGAAACTGTCCTTAAAGAGGCAGCAAGTGAGAACTACCATGCTCCAAACTTCAAAAAACTATCATAATGCAAGGGAAAACCTACCCCATCCCACTCAAGAAACCAGCACACATACCAGACAGCAAATCAGAAGCAAAGACCCAAAAGGTAAAATATGTTATACAGTGTCCATTAATGGGTGGGCCTGGTCTAAAATGGAAGGCGGAGTTTGCCCATCACTTAAGGGGTGAGAGTGGAGCAAACAGTCTCTGGAAAGGTAACGCAGGAAAAGGAAAACAAGCTACGGCGACTTAGTACCTACGGGAATGAGATGAGTGGGCTGTGATTCTTCTAGCTTGCTCCTCAGCCAGTCAAAATCCTGGTACCTTCGACGGACCGAATACTCAGGCAGGTCAAACTCCACCCGGGTGCTCTGCAAGAAAGAACGGAACAACATGAGCATAAGGCAACAGGAGCCGAGCCTGGCAGAAGGGGAGGGAAAAAAAAACCTCACTGTGAATAACTAAATGGGGCAAGAATACATTTCCCTTCCACCAAACACAACCACCAATGTCGCAAAATGACGGGTCTCGGCCGCAGGGCCCAGTTACAAATTCAAGGATCTAGAACGAAGATGTCCACGTTTTGTTTGTTTGTTGGTTTTCTAATTTCTACCCTCTGGAAATGGAACTCAACTATCCCTCAGAATTATGTTCCAAAACACTTGATTGATTTCCTCCAAGCTTCACATTGAGGATTTATTTTAGCAGAACCATTCCACTGCTGATATTGCTACTGAATCTGCATCTAGCTCCGCTGATCATACCAATATACCCATCATCCCAATGTACCCATCGTCCCAATTTGCCGGCTGGATTAACCCCGCCCAGATCAGGGCACATGTAAGAATCAACCAATGAATGAATAAGTAAGTGGAGCAACAAACTAATGTTTCTCTCTTGCCCACACCCCCCTAAAATCAGTAAATAAAAGAAAAAGAAAATAAAGAACAGACCACCTGTTCCCTTGCAAGCCAGATTAGATGAAAATAGAAAAGGTTTTGCCTCATCTGCCATCCAGGCTGGCCAAAATCATAATCTTAAAATTATATCATGCTTTAGATGATAAGAGAAAAAAAAAAAACCTACAAAAAAATAATACCAAAATGTCTTTGGATTGAAGAAAAATATTTATCTCCCCCCACCCCACCTTCCTGAATTTAAGATTTCTGAAATGTAATTGTGGCACTTGGCAATGAAAAGCAACATTAAATCAAATCAAAATGAATGTACAGGAAAACAAGATTTTTACACATTAAGCTACCCAAAACTAAAGTTGTGTCTCAGATAAACCATTTTCCCCTCTGGGGGCAGCAACTCCATGACAATTCCATTTCTCAGAAATTTAAAGTGCAAACTAAAGTCCTGGCTGATGTGGCTCAGTCTGTTGGGGCGCTGTCTGGTAAACTGAAGGGTGCCAGTTTGCTTCCCAGAGAGGGCACATACCTAGGTTGCGGATTCAGCCCCTGTCAGGGCACATCCAACAGGCAACCAATCAATATTTGTCTCTCAAATCGATGTTTCTCTCATGTGTTGATGTTTCTCTCCTCTCTCCCTTCCCCACTTTCTAAAACTCAGTAAGTATCTCCTTGGATGAGGATTAAAATTAAATTAAATTAAAAATAAAGCATGAAATTTAAATGAGCTGCATTTCTAAATTTATTCCTTAGAGCCAAAAGTCTGTTTTAACCCACAACATCAAGAATATCTTTAAAACACACGAACAAGAGTCATTCAACAAAGAAAAGAACTGCTGAAGGCTCTGGCATTGAAAATTATGATTTCATCCTCCCCAAAAGCTGTGCTCACACCATCTGAACAAAATCATGTGGTTAAAGGACTGAGCCTTGGACACACACACACACACACACACACACACACACAACTAACTCTTTCTGTATCTTCTCCCCTTTTCAGGGTTTGGACCCTAGCTCATACCCATGAAACACAACTTTCCTCTAGGATGGGGTATAGAGGTGGGAAGAAGGGGAAAATTCATTCAACTTAGGGTTTTGTGATTTATTGGAAGACTCCCCAGAGGAATTAGCACTGTGGAACTGGAGAAGGGGAAAAAAGAAGACTGGGATCCAAAGAACAGATCACGGCTGACACAGTTTCAGGCGTGTGGATCACGGAAATACTGAGAGCACATTGCCTGCAGAAGCTGGCACACGAGTAGTCCCAGCAGCTCACAGGCTCCCTGAGCCCCACTCAGCCTTCTGGAGCGGTGGCTTCCTCAATGCTTAGAAGCAGCACTGGAAAGGGTGTTCTTTGGTACCCTGCACAGAGCTCCCCTCCCCAGGCAGGCGCTGTCTGACAACTTGCCTATGAGTGTGGGTCCATGAAAGGGAAATCTGGAAATGTGACAAACGTTTGCAACTCATTTTCACTGTAAGTGGAACTGGTGGAAGGCTCCAATTTTTGCCTTCTTAAATGTCTTATGACATAAACTAATTGTTTCTCTTTATTATCCTTTTGCAAATGCACTTCATACATTGTAGTTTATGTAATAGTTCAACTCTAAACTCTTTTTTTTTTTTTTAAGATTTTATTTATTATTTTTAGAGAGAAGGGCAAGGAGAGAGGCAGAGAAGGAGAGAGGCAGGGAGGGAGAGAGGCAGAAAGGGAGACAAACATCAAAGTATGGTTGCCTTTCACTTGCCTCCAGCTAAGGACCTGGCTGGAGACCTGGCTTGCAACCTGGTTATGTGTCCTGGCTGGGAATCGAACCAGCAACCTTTGGGTTTACAGGCCAGTGCCTTATCCACTGTGCCACCAGCCAGGGCCTACTGTTAACTTAAATCAATGTTTGGTAACTACAAAAAAAGAGAGAGAGAAAAAAGATAAAACAACAACAACAATAAAATTTTAAAAAAAGATAAAACACATATAGTTTCTGCTGTAACCAAGTTTATTTTGGGTAAATGGCTTTTTTTATCCCCTCCTATTTAGTCAGGTTAGATACACTTATTTTAAAATATCAGAAAAAATAAAGAAAGAGAATAAAAGATCAGCCAGACTCCCTCTAAATAGAGAAAAATGCAATATTATGGTTTATATCTTTCCATGCTTTTTCCTACACATATTCATTCATTCATTCATTCATTCATATTTTCCATATCTCTTTAACATATCTTGGACATCTTTCAATGTCAATAAGTTCATACTAATACAATCATTTTTAATACACATATATTCTACTAATAGATCATAACTAAATCAAAACCCCATTTCAATTGTTTCCAATTTTTTACTCAATAAACAATGCTATAGTAAACATCACCAGGCCCTTGTTTGACAACTCTCTTAAAATAAATTCCTAAAAACAGAATTTCTGGATAAAAGAATGTATGTATTTTTAACTGACAAATTGCTTTCAGTAATATATCAATTTATATTCTCACTACATATTCTAATCATCATTTTGACGGACTTATAACTAGAAGATAATACATCATCTTTGTTATATGTTTGCTCCTTTAATGACTCTTAAGATTGAACATCCTTTCAAATATTTGATGGCTGTAGTTTTTCTTCTTTTGTTTTAGGTCTTTATTAAAAATTTTAAGTCAAGTCTTTTTCATTTGTGACAGCTCTTTAGAGATGTTTGTCTATCATCATTTTAATTGGTTTTCTGGTACACTATTTTAAAATTCATTAACTAGTTTCTCTTATGGTTGCCTCTTTTGGTGTCATTCATAAAAAGGCTGTCCCATTGCAAGCTATTAAAAATACTCACCTGTATTTTTTCCTTTATTTATGGTTTTTCAAAAAAATTATTTATTTATTATTTCTAGGGAGAGGGGAAGGAAGAGAGGCACAGAGAGAGAGACATCAATGTATAGTTGCCTTTCTCCTGCCTCCAGCTATGGACCTGGCTTGCAACCAAGTTATATGCCCTGGCTGGGAATCGAACCAGCAACCTTTGGGTTCACAGGCCGATGCCAATCCACTGATGTGCCACACCAGTGTAATGCATTTTTAATAACAAAAATGCTTCAATATAGTTTTTAGGAAACAGAAGGACACAAAATTGTACATAAATTATTGTTTCATTGGTGTTAAAAATTTGGGTATAAATGGTTAGAAGACAACAACAATAAAATTATATTTAAAAGAAAAGAATGAAAAATTCAAAAAAGGGATGGATGTAATACAACAACAATAAAATTAAATTAAAAAGAAAAAAAAATCTCGAACTGATAATGACAACTATTCTCTTTACACTCAACCTTATTTCCAAATTTTCTACTATTCTCATACAAGACTTAAACAGTCAGACACACACAAAAATTGCAAGTTTTTTTTAACAGCTTCTTTAAGGACACAGGAGATTTAATAATGCAGTACAATTTATTTCATGCTCTGGAAAGCAATCAGGTAAAAATAACCATAATACAAAAGGCTGTTCATACTCTCTGACCTAATATTTATTTTACTTATTTTTACCACAACTTGTTCTAGAAAAGACACAATGATACATGAAATACAATCAAATAACATGAATTAGAAACAGGTGAGAAAGATAAATGAAAAACAAGAACAGAGAGAAAAAGAAGAGCTCGCTGGGCTAGCAAAACACACTCACTTTGGAATTCTGCACACTTGCTAAAACTAGGCCCTGGCATTACTGGATTCCTGGAGAGAAACCCAATCACCATACTCGTCAACTATGCAAGCTAATAAAACTCCAACTCGGAGTTTGTAGTCAAGTTTTCCTCTGTGAAACTCGGGGTCTAACTTAGGAAAATAAGGTAATAAGTGTTTATCTCTATTTTCTAACATCTGTGGTAACCAAAACAATAAAAAAGAAAGAAAAGCACACACCAGCAATTCATACTCAGAGGCAAACATGACACTGTTTTGGCCTGGGTCTTCCCATATGATGAAGAATGCCCCACAAAGATCAGAAGGTCATGGGTTCACCGCTAAAGTCAGATGGACAAATAGGTAACTACGTGCAAGACTAGTAATGAAGAATGTTCATTTGCACCGACACTCCTTATAAATACATTCGTGGTGATCTCTAGGCATCCCTGCCAATATTTTTTAAGTATAAAACTCTGTTAGACCTAGGACAGAGCCAGAGGAACCAGTGAAAGAATACAGATTTGACCCTAAAGAGGGAGATTGGAAGGGGAAGTCCGTCAATGTGCACACAGAGGACTAATCATCACCCCGGAGGGTACCCTGTCCTCTGAGCCTTGTCCTACCATGGAAGAACTCTTGTTCCCTGACTTAATATGACTGTTGCCTGGATTTCCATTCAACCCAAAATTGACAACCAATTCACTCTATGGAGAGAGACTTGGTCTCTCTCTTGGTAGCACAGTGGATACGGCACTGACCTGCGAACCCAAAGGTTGCTGGTTCGATTCCCCAGTCAGGACACATAACTAGGTTGCAAGCCAGGTCTCCAGCCAGATCTGTGGCTGGAGGCAGGTGAAAGACAACCACACATTGATGTCTCTCTCCCTCTCTGCCTCTCTCCCTTCCTCTCTCTCTGGAAATAATAAATAAGAGAAATGCCATCACTCCCGGCCAAAGCTGAATCTTAAGAAGTCTGAGTGACCCTCCTTTCCCAAAAGGGACTGTTTTTCTCATCAAATATTAGCCAGCTAATCCCATTCTGCTTCAAAACCCCAGGGCCCTAGGGTGCCAGGGGAGGCTCTGGGCGGGCCCCTGCTCCTCTGAGCTTCCTTGATCTCCTTTTTCTCAGGCCTTTCCGCCCCAGCTCTCCAACAGCCGTTGCATCATTAATACTGAAGTCCTGCAGTTCTTCCACCTGTTCAGATTCCTCAGGCTGAGAACACAGCCTCCCTCCTGTCCCGTCAAGTGGAAAGCTGCTCATTTGCTCACATTTCACCAACCTCACCTCCAAGACCAAGAGCTGTCACTGACATTTTGCTCATTCCACACCGCTCCTTACCACCACCGCTGCCTGGTCAGGTGAGAGCCCTCTGAGGCTCATACCGCCGAGTTGTATCCATCTCTCTCCCTCCTCGAGTTGTCACCTACTGACAACCCTGTCATTTCTCCTGATTCCTTGACAGCACCTGGCTCTCAGGTTTCCCTTCCAGAGCCAGGCAGTTCTCACAGACAACACCCACTGAGCCCAACAATGTCTCCTTCCCAAGGCCTCTCCACAAGCTGTCACCACGCCAAAGTGTGGGCATCTCCCTCTCTAACTGGCACCTTCTATGTTCTAGACTGACATTTCCCAACACCCCTGGCTTTTTACCCTCTTGGGACCTACAGTTCTTTGACATTCTGTCCACTCCTTAATCAGCCTCAATTCCACAAGCCATCCCTTCAACCTCTGGCTTGCCACTACGCCCCCCCCCCACCCTTCACACAAGTCTAGCAAACATGCAACTAGCCACTCCCGTCCTAATAGACCTGGGTGTTCCAGCACATTCCTGAACCAGGAAACAAACCAGGAAAACAGACTGATCACTGCAACACATTCTACAACAGGACCCCCGACACTGGCGAACAATCTTTCTGTATGTACTTCCTTAATCAATACATTTGTTAAACTTCTAAGCCTCACTTCAAATCTTCCCTATCACTCTCAGTAGAGGACCTCATTCCCTGTCCTTAGGGAAGGATGCAGCTCTAAGCAAAGAATCCTCGCCTAACTATCCGCTACAAAAAGTCCCTCCTTTCTCCAGAAACAATGAAAAAAAAAATGCCTGTCCCTCACCAAAGGCCACTCCCTCCCTCCTCCTCGGTGGCTTTCTTCTCTCCATTCTTCAACCTAGGGTCTCCCTCCCGGCCCACGCCATCCACCTGATGCTTACCCAGTCTCTTCCGTCCCTAAAAAACACACAAGAAGCCCATCCCCTCACGCCCGCACCCCCTCTAGTGACTGCTCTTTCTCTATACTTGCTTCCACTGCCAAGCTAGGGACACCCTCGGTGTCTTTTCTTTCCTTCTCACTCACCTAACCCACAGCAAACTGGCTTCTGCCCCACCACACCACGAAAGTGCTCTCACCTTAGTCATCAACAATAACCTTCTTGTCATTAAATCTGACGTTCTCTTTGTAACCCTTATCTATAACTTGATAGATATCTAGCTGTACAGCCTGTTGACCTCCCAGGCATTTGAAAAGAAGAACCTGTTGGGGCGTTAAATCCTGGGAATGACTAACTGGTGATGGGCTAAAAGGCAAGAGCAGGACAGCCCCTAAAGGGAGCTGAAGGTTCCTCACTTCTCCAGCCTCCGGGCTGCTTTCCCATCATGGTCCGTTTCAATAGCCAGGCTACGGTCGCAAACCATAGCGTTGGGGGAAAGCAGAGGCCATAGAGCTGCGGGTGGCAGGGGAGGGCAGAGGGATATCCCCGCCTTGAAAATCATGCCATGTCCTGGGTTCAAGTTCAAGTTTCACTATATATTAGGTGCATATCTCTGAGCAATTTTATTAATGTCTCAGGTTCCTCATGTACAACATAAAAATCCCACCAGTATCTATTTCATTGAGTGTGAGGATAACTGATGACACATTTAAAGCACTTAGCAAAAAATAAATGACATGCATACTGCAGAGCACCAGTGCAGTCTGAGAAATGACAGCATAAAAGCAGACTTACTGGCCCTTGTTAACACGGAAACATATTTGCAACATACTAAGTGAGCTGACAGCCTACAGAACACGCCTGTTTGTAAGTGAATGGAGAAAAGTAGTTCATAAAGTTGTAAGCGGTTATTTTTGGCTAGAGAGCTTTTGTAGATCTTTCGTTTCACTGTTTTAGCTTACTTGCGTTTTCCAATTTCTCTACAATGAACATGTATTACTTCGATACAATAGCATTTAATGGGTTTCTGCTGCAAACAAGTACAGCACATGGTAAATGCTCAATAATTAGTCATTACGATGATGCTACTTCCTAGAAGCCTGCAGAGAAAAGTGCCAATTCAGCCTGCCCTGAAAAGACCTCTCCCCACCCCTGGAGAGATAAGAAACCCACCACTGAGGTTCACATTGCCAGCACCGTCCTCACCCCTAGTCTCACTCTAGCTCACGCAAAAGCAGCTCTGTACTCTGTCCAGCTTTGGTCGTTAGGAATCTCAATTAGGACGGGGAGTCAAAGCGCCAAGTAATAGAATGAGTATATGTAAGACCCTGTTCTCCAACAATGAACTTGACAGAAGTGGGGGTCCCAGAACAAGACCAGGTGTTTGGGACCCTGTGTTTCTTCTTGTCCTCTTCCCCAGCCCCACGCTTCTCTACATAGACTTTAACACGGAAAGAAGTCTCCACATGCATCACTAAGATACCAAACTTGGTGTTGCTATTTGAAACAGGAGAGGAAGAGGACTCTGGTGCAAGACGTGAAGTGGACAGTAATAAGTAACACTTAGTTTTGCAACAAGTTCACCTGGAGGTGTTAACATATCAGCCAAGTGGAGGTGTGGGATTGGAACTCGGAAAAGGTTATCCTAAGACGTTATGTGACTTAAAGGAAACTAAATAGCCTCCATGAAAAGGAACAGAAATAAGACCACAAAGAGAAAGGGGAAGAAAGGAAAGAGGCGGCACAGGAAAGAGTGGTGCTGTAGCAGGTGCCTCAGCCTGTGACTCAGGGGACAATGGCCCTGCGGGCTGGCGTCTGGGGAGGTGGACTGCAGGGCAGAGGAACAAAGCAGGGGTGGGAAAACCGTGCAGGAGGCAAGCATGGCTGGGCCAGCAAGGTAGTCACCTTGTTATTCAGCTGTTTATAGAGCACAAATTCAAGAAAAACAGGTTTTACATTTCACCAACTGCAGGGTAAAACAGTAAGTTGGCCCTAAAGGGGAAAAAAAATAAGTAACTGGAAATAATCCCTGGGAATACATAATAGCAACCTAGGGCTCTGAGGAAATAATATACATCTAAGCGTCTAGCCTAGTGCCTGGGAAATAACAGCGAAGACTGTGTGGGTACAGGTGCCCAAGGCAAATTTTCAAATGTGAACCAGGTGTGAGAGGACATGGCAGAAAGCCAGTACATATTAGTGTCCACCCTTCTTTACTCCTTCTCCCTCTGTCAACAAGTCTAATCATACCAAATTATAATCATGGTCTCATCACAGAGATCTAGGTTAATACAATCATTCATAAGTTTCCAGTGCAATGTGATATTAATACGTTAAATCATATCATGGCGGAAAATAAGTGAAAGTACAGTTGACCTTTCAATGTTGTGGGGGTTACGGGAGCTAATTCCTCCACATGTATGTAACTTTAAAAAAAATTATTATTTTAGTTAATTTTTATTTCACTTTATTTTTTAGAGAGAGAGGAAGGAAGGGAGACAGAGAGGGTGAGAAACATCAATGTGTGATAGATCGGTTGCCTCTCAAGTACCCCCAACTGGGGACCTGGCCCGCAACTCAGGCATGGACCCTGACTGGGAATAGAACCAACAACCCTTTGGTTCACCGGCCAGTGCTCAGTCCACTGAGCCACACCAGCCAAGCATATAACTTTTGATTCCCCCAAAACTTAATTAGTAACAGCCTGCTGTTAACCAATAATATAAACAGTCAATTAACAGATATTTTGCAGCCTATATGTATCAAATACTGTACTCGGACAATAAAGTAAGCTAGAGAAAAGAAAATGTTATTATAAAAATTGTAAGAGAAAAATACATACTGGAAAACCCACATACAAGTGGATTCACACATTTCAAACCCATGTTATTCAAGAGTCAACCATACAAGAATGAAATGTTTTCTTTGAAAAACTTCAGTCACAATTTCCCCTTCATTTTAAGAGGAAAAAAATACTTACATATTGTAGAATCCTTTTAATCTGAATGCATTCACTCTCTCAGAACGCCACACTCACAATTACAACTTAGGGGAACAGAGTTACACAAAAGGAGAGAGAAAGCAAAGGCAGAAATTATAAAGATAGGATTCATTCTCCAAAGCCATTTGACACGGGAATAAGATAACAAAGGAACATACTTTGGTAGTGATTCTATACGTGATATAGGTCTCCATTGTACAGACATGCTTCTTGGGATCATCAACCGTGACAAAGAGATCTCTGGTCTCACCATCGATGTCATCATCAAGTTGAAGTCTGTTGAGAAGGGAAGATGAAGAGGCTGGACTCGAAGTACCTGCTGGAGTACCACCATTGGGCAAAATGAGATCCTGAAAGGAGAAAAAAATCACCTTACAAATTAAACGAAAACATACACCTGGAGAATACCAACAAAAGTAGGTAGTTTAGCCAAGATGAGAAACACCTCCAAATGCAAAAAATACTTTTGAAGAACCCAAGGCTTTCCTTACATAACGTTTCTTAAATGAACAGGTTTTTCATGACCAAAAGAAACAAACCAAATTCACAAGGATTCATCTTCCAGCAAAGAGTGGAGGGTTCAAGGGATGCAAATAGTTTGGGGACAGAGAACACAATCAACAGTGTCCACCATCATCAGTCTCAGCAGAGAAAGAATTCAGTGAGCACACCACATACTTTTCCCCACTTTCTCAAGACCAACACCACCTAGTAAACATTAAGGAACACTTACACATTTATCCATTACCATTAACACATTGAAACATTAACACATTTAAAAACTCATTCAACCAACCCAAAGGGACAGCTAAACATTATGGGCCTCGTGAAAGGAGTTCATTCACAAAACCACCTATGAAGCATGCTTGCCAAACAAAGTTGAATCTGATTCCTGAACAAATCTCTATTACCCAACACCGATTTACAGGAAATACAGAGGAATGAGGAAGATATTCAACAGTACTGTGATATGCAATCAGCAAAATCCACACTATACGAAATTAAAGAGAACTAAAGATCCAGTTTCTTCAATAAATAATTGCAAGGGAAAAAAAGATAGATAGATAGGAACACCTAGATATATAAAGGAACATAGAGGCCTATAAATAATTGCAATGGAACCTGATTAAAATAAAATGTTAAGCCCTAGCTGGTGGCACAGTGGATAAGGCACCAGCCTGTGAACCCAGAAGTCACTGGTTTGATTCCCAGCTAAGGCACATAACCAGGTTGTAAGCCAGGTCTCCAGCCAGGTCCGTAGCTGGAGGCAGGTGAAAGGCAACCATACATTGATGTCTCCCTCCCTCTCTGCCTCTCTCCTGTCCCCTCTCTCTCTGCAAATAATAAATAAAATATTTTTAAAATAATAATAAAATAATAAAATGTTAAAAGATTTGAGATATTCATGAATATTTAAATATTGATCCGTTATTTTATTAAGAAAGCATTAGGTGTAAAAACCTAATCTTAAGATTTTACAAAGTCTTCATCTTTTAGAAATACGTAATAAAAATATCGATGGATGAAATGACAGGATGCTGCTATTTGCCTCAAAATCATTAAGGATGGGTAGATGGGGACACAGAGAACCTAAGATGCCCCACGGTTATCACTGTTGAAGCTGGTAACTGCAGGGTCATTATATGGTGCTCTCCTATTTTTCGTGTGTTTAACATTTTCCACAATTAAACATAAATGGGTGGGGGTGGTGGGCAAATGTCAGGGAAAAAATAAGGAAAGATTTTTTTACATTACGGACTTCTTTTTCTTTAGGCCTAGTAGGACTCCATTTGAATAACTTATATCCTTAATATGAAAAAGGGACGCAATCTTATAGCTACTTTTTTTTTTTTTTAAAGGTTTGATAAGAGAACAAAGCCCTGTGCGGGTGTGAGTATCACTCTGGAACCATAAGGGGGTGAACACTAAGGCACGTGGCAAGGAAGCAGTGTGACAACAAGGACTGGATGAGGAATGGAGAAAAGATCCCTGGCCTGCGGGCCATCAGAACCCAGGGTGGGGTGGGAAGTGCCTTCCCCTGGACTCTGTCCCTGTGTGCAGGCTGGATATGACTGAGCCCCAGGGTACAGAACATACAAGGAGTTAGAGGTCAACCAAGTTAGTTAGAGGCCATCCATGCGCTCCAGCTAATCATGGGACACCTGGAAAGAGGGCTGGGACAAGACAGAGGGGACTGACAGTCAAGTGCAATGTCACCCACTCAGATAATTTCATACTTGACTATGCCACATCAAAAATATTTTTGTAGCCCTGACCAGCGTGGTTCAGTTGGTTGGGCATGGTCCCCAAAGCGAAAGGCCACTGGTCTGGTTTGGGGCACACACGAGAGGTAACCAATCGACGTTTCTCTCTCACACGGGTATTTCTCTGCCCCTTTTTCTCCCTCCCTTCCCTCTCTCTAAAAAAATAAGTAAATAACTTTTAAAAGTTTCTAACTACTAAAAGGGTACCATTGTCCCAGAAAGCACCCACAAGGACAGACCCCACCTCCGCCTCTCCTCAGCCGGGAAGGGCGACTCTCTGTTCTCTTGGTGGGGACATCCATGACTCCGAGTCTCAGCCCGCAGCAACCAGCTGGTGCCCAGGGCTCTCTCGGCATGCAGAGTGTGCAGGCCCCGTGTCTGGAGATATTTAAACAGGCGCCACGCTGTGCCCACCCTTCCATGTATGGGCACTAGCTCACCGAGCCCCTGGATGGCTCTATCAGTGGCTAAACACAGTGCCCAAGAATTGCAAACTCTGTAGTCAGCTGGGCCGGCAGCAGCTCACACGGCAGCTTCCCGTGGTCCAGCCTGCACCCATCTTAGCCTCGTTTTCCCGGCACCAGCTCTCGGAACCGGATCTTTGCTTACGAAGCCGTCTTCTCTCCATGCATCTCCCAGGGACCTGCTCACATCCCCTTCCTCCTAGAAGCCACTCCTTGGCAGAATGAGCCCCGCCCCTCTCAGAACTCTGAAGATGCTTCCACTTCGGAGCAACTGCCACAGTTTCCATCAGTAGTTTACATAGGTAACATGTGCAAACTCTGCGAGCCCCCAAAAACTGGATTGTGCTTTGCTGATGTGTATGTGTGTGTGTGTGTAATTGTCTGCCTGTTTGCAGGTCTCCTGTGACTCCCAGACAACATCCCTAACCTTTGCTACGGGGACTTTGGCCAATAACCTTCTAGGAACAACCCACATAAAGTCTGAAATGTCTTGGCCCGACAGTGGGATGTGAAGTGTCTCAGACCAGTGAGTGGGATGAGGGAGGGGAGAGTTAGTTAACTGGATCCTGTCACACACTGCACATTCTTTCCTCTTAGGACTTACGTGGCCAGGGAAGACACACGTACTCTCATGACAGGCGTCGCACAGAAAATTACTTGGGCATAACAAACAGTCAACAAGCTACAAGCATCAGCCATTTCCTAAAAAGGCAGGCTCCCAGCTCAGATTTGCATGGCACCTCTGGACACAGAGCTTCCGCATTCTCATTTCATTGTGCCCCGTAGCTGCCTCATGAAGTTGGCAGGACAGTTACGGTCTCCACAGGGGAGGACGCAGGTCCAGAAAGGTTAAGTAACGTGTGCAAATGTACCGACGCTAGTCATCGCTATAGTAAGAGGTGAGCCAGGTTTCTGGTTCCGAGTTCAAGGTTCTTATCCAACTGGATCCGCTTTGTGTGGCTTTTCCAACCCAAAGCTGTCCCTCATCTCGCCGGCATAAATTTTTTTGAGGAAACATGAAGCTGCTTTTGTTTTCAAAAGGCCATTCCAAGAAAGCTAACATTTTCCTTCAGCGTTACTTCTCAAGTGACTCCCCTCAAGACAGGGTCCCCACGAGAAACAGGCATGGAGAGGAAACAGGAAAACTTTGGGAGGACAGGGCAGAGTGAGGCGGCCGGAACGAGCCAGGCTCGCCTGTGGTCCGAGTCCTGCAGCTGAGGCCTGAGTCTGGAGCAGGTATGGCGCCTTAGCAGCACCTGTGTGACCAACCTGCAACACAGAGGTAGAGACGTGAGAGACCCTCCAGCCTGGCATGAAAGCCTCCTGTTTTATTTTTGCTACCCTGTAGCCGGCCTTCCTGCAGCTCTTCAAAAAAGGTTAATCATTGCTAAATAGTTAATAATACTCTAGTGAGTATTTGAACGCTGTTCAAAGAGTAGATCTTAAAAGTTCTCATCACAAGAAGAATTTCAGAAGAGCTTGACATAGTCTCTGAGGGCATCCCCCCCGTTCAGGGGCGCATGGGGCTCCCTGAACATGCAGACCCCCTGAGTGGCCTCCCTCCCCCGACTCCGGCCCACACCCAGGAGATGCTTGAAGAGTGAATGCGTCCTACCCAAACAGAAGAGAACATTCTTGATGGCTGACTTTGTTGTAAAGTTGTATTTACACTCACTTTGGAGAATAAATTCAAAGGAAAAAAAATCCCAAAAATGTTCTGTTCAAAGATATTCCTAACAGCAAAGAACACAGAGTGAACTCTGGAAAAACCCCAAAGCCTCAGGGACCAGGAAATGATCATGTTTACCAACAGGAATGTTACACACTCTTAACATTACAAACCTGGACCTGGCTGGGTGGCTCAGTTGGTTGGAGTGTCATCTCATACACCAAAAGGTTGTGGGTTCAATCCCTTTTCTGGATACATACCTAGGTTACGGGTTTGATCCCTGGTTGGGACCTGTAAGAGAGGTGGTCTCTCTCTCTCTCTCTCTCTTTCTCTCTCCCCCTCGCCCTCTTCATCTCTCTCAAATCAGTAAACGTATCCTCAAATCAGCTTGATTCCTCAGTCAGGGCACAAAACCAGGTTGCAAGCCAGGTCCCCAGCTGGAGGCAGGTGAAAGGCAACCCTGTCTTCCTCCCTCCCTGTCCTTCTCTCTGGAAATAATAAATAAAACTTTTTTCTTAATCTAAAAAAATAATTTAACATTGGGAAGTTTACTAATGCAATTTATTACATTACCTGATCAAATAATCACTGTTGACTCAGGTGAAGTTTTTTTTTTTTTAATTACTAAATTTCTAGATAAATCCAGTGAATTGGGTACAACCCTTTGCTTTCTCCCTTTCCCCTCTGTTCATCCTAACTTAACCAACTAGAGAACAGGAGAGAAAGAGCAGAGGAGGAATAAAAAAGGAAAAGAAAAACAGTGATGGGAACTGTGCCAGATTGGAAACTAGGAAAGGGTGTCATCCAAAACTTTCAAAGACTTTCTCCTGGGATTTAACCCATGTCACTGGGGTCACTTACATTATCAAGGTTACCTAACAAATGGCAAATGTCCTCAACTCCTCACAGCCACTCTAATGTGAAAGTACAGCTGTCTAAAGGCCACGGGAGAGCAGAAGGGCCGACAGTGGGGCAGAGCAAGACCACCGGCGTCTCACTGTGTCAACAGGGGGATGAAGTCTAGCTCAGGTGGATCCATCACATGAGGGCCACCAGCAGAGGGCACCCCACCCATTTGCCTTCACCTCATGGTGCCAGTTAGAGAAGCCACAGAAAGGTCAGAGCAGCCTGAAGACAACTGGGTCAGCTGCCCTGGGCACAAAGCACAAAGCAGGCAAGGCTGCAAATTCCAAAGGGATGGTCAACACCCAGAAGGGAAAGGCACCTGAAACAAGACGGAGGCTAGGCTACCCAGGGGCCAGACACAGAGAGGAACCAGGCCGAGTTTCCCTGACCAACTGTCCAGGGTCCTGGCTCTCTTTCTTCTGACTGCTTTCCCTACTGACAGATCACTCTCCTGATCTGTCGATTGATTGCTCAACTCAACCTAAGATCCAAGTTGACAATTCTAACATCAAGTAGGAACATAAGGGATCCAATAATTAATTCACTTGTTCCAATGGGAGGCAAATAGCAGGCCTGTGTTACCCTCGCCAGACACAAGTAAACGGAAAAATATACTATCCAGCTACACTGTCTCACCATTCAGACACAAGAAAACCAAAATGTGAAGAAAGCAGCACCTTGCTCAAGAGCAAATGTACACGTTTGAGGATAATTTATCCCATGAACTAGAATACTTTAGGTTACATCTACATTGTGCTTCCAGTTATATAATAAGAGGAAGAGAGAATTGAAAAGTTAAAAGTGGGAAAATAAATAAAATTAAAGGGCCAACTAAAAACAGAAAAGAGTAAAAGTTATAAACAAAACCAAACTTTTATTCTTCTAAAAGATGAATTAGATAAACAGAAACTTAGAAAGTCTGATTCAGTTTGATTCCCCAGTCAAGGCACATAACCAGGTTGCAAGCCAGGTCTCCAGCCAGGTCCCCAGCTGGAGGCAGGTGAAAGGCAACCATACATTCATGTTTCTCTCCCTGTCTTCCTCCCTCCCTGCCCTTCTCTCTGGAAATAATAAATAAAACATTTTTCTTAATCTAAAAAAATAATTTAACATTGGGAAGTTTACTAATGCAATTTATTACATTACCTGATCAAATAATCACTGTTGACTATAATCATGTCCACAACTACCAATGTGTTTATTAATATCAGTCATTAGTAAGTAACAGCCATTCCATTAAAATCTCTAAGCAAAATTAAGCAATAAAAAGAAAGTTCCTAAACATGTTATCAATAAAGAGTATCTATCAGAGGACATCGCAGTGAACCTTGAAAACATTGTTCTAAGTGAAAGAAGTCAGGCATGGAAGGCCGTGTGCATGATTCCATTTATGTGAAATGCCCAGAACAGATAGATCCAGAGACAGAAAGCAGATCCGTGGTTACCAGGGGTGGAGGGAAGAGGGAATGGAGCGAGTGCTTCCTGAGTACAGGGTTTCTTTCTGGGGGTGACAAAAATATCCTGGAACTAGCCAGTAACAATGGATGCATGATGCCATTAATCTACTAAAAGCCACTCAACTGTATGTTTTAAAATGCAGAATTTTAGGGTATGTGAATTAGATAACAATCATTTTTCAAAAGCAGCAAACATATAAAACATTGAAGACACATCTACGAAGTTCAGGAACAGGACTCTGATTCCTCATTATCACCCCATTATGAAGTCATCCTGGAGACTCCAGGGGACACAATGATACGCCATGCTCCATGCACAGAGGCGCTGAGGGTATCTGAAAGCAAGCAGTGACCCACTTCATCGCTTCCCCGGCAAGAGGGCGGTTCCCCCGCAATGAACCTCAAATTTTAATACATATAATATGAAGAAAGTTACTCAGTAACACTTTCCAATAACAATTCTGAATGGACGTAAAGTACTTCCTGAAATAATTCAGGAACAAAAGGAGAGGATACAAACTAGTGCTAGAGCGTATCATTGCTGGTGATCGTTAACTCCCTTTCTTTAGAGGATTATAGAGTCTGACTCTTGCCCAGTGACTGCCCCCAGGACGCATCTCCACTCCACTGACTTCCAACTTGGCGTTGTGCCTTTCTCTGGCCAATGACCCCTAAGTGCGTGTGACATACACCAGATGAGAGTAGACACTGTAAGAACCACTGCATGTCCTACCTGCTTCCCTGCTCTCTCCCCTCTGCCTCACAGCTATAGCATGACCTGAACAAGGCTGCTCCTGCAGAACGAAGTCTTGTGGAAAAAGTCACAGCAACTGATTCACAGCCACCAATACACAGGGTGACTTAGAAACTAATGATTGGTCCTGGCTGGTTAAATTTTTGGAGTTATTACCACAGTAAAGCTGATTAATACACATTATTAAAATACTGATTTAGTTTTTAAAAATTTAGATAGGAAATAGTTGATATAAACAGTACAGAATTTTGAGATGTGGGAATTTATATGTTAGGTTTTTTTGGTTTGTTTTCTGTAGAATTATTCACACACATCCTAACTATATGCCCTAAGTGCTGGAGTCCTATTTGCTTATTAGGAGAAAATTCAGTCTTCCTTCCCTCCCATGCCCATCCTGGAATCCCACCTTAGATATTCTCCAAAACCTCCAAGGACATTTGTATAAGTGTCTCTAAGTTCCCAGTTCCACCTGTCTGTGGTTTCTAGCATCTTCCCTGAAGAGTTGTATTTTCCTACTTTGAATTATGGGTCATTTCTTCTGAGGTAAAGACTATTTTTCTTTAGACATGAGTTAAGAGACCACATGTTTTAAAGCTTTATTTGTAGGTTAATAAAGCTGTTTAGAACTGAACATGTTTTCCTAGTTTCTCTATTTGTAAACCTGCCATTCAAGTAAAACCCACCCATTGGCCTGATGTAAAACAACACCTCCAACGAGGTTACAAATGAAGTCAAAATGAAAGGGCACAAATCCACATTCCTTGACTAAGCATTCAATGTCTAGTCCCAGTTCCTAGTTTTTCCTACAAATCTCCAGACTAGCAATCACTTCTCCAGACATTCTTGTGATTTCAGGGAGCAAAAATTTTCCATACTCTTAGCTGAATTTATTAGTTTTAAAATTTATTAATTTTAGAGAGGGAGAGAGAAATACTGACTTGTTGTTCTACTTATTCATGTATTCATTAATTCTTGTATGTGCACCGACCAGGAATCGAACCCACAACCTTGGCACATTGGGATGATGCTCTAACTAACTGACCTACCTGACCAGGGCTCTCAGCTGACTTTAAACATCATCCCTTTACATTCCTTTTAAGGACGACCCACCATTTCAAGCACGTATGGAGCATCTAATACACATCAGCCAAGTTCCTGATTCAGGACTACCAAGTGAAGTAGGATGTGACATCCATGTTTAACCTGCTCTCACTGGGTATAGGGACACAAAAATCTCTAACTACGATGCAACACAACATGGCTTGTAACATGCAAAATGCAGGAGGCGACCAAAGGATGCTGGGGCACGTTGAAAAGGAGTAAATTGCCACACAGGAAAACGAGGGTGGACAGCTTGGTGTGGACCTTCCAGGCTGAGTAATCGCTGCCACTGAAGGAGAGATACTTCCCAAAGTCTGTCTCTAAATTCAATGATAGCTAAGACCCACAACACGAGGGCTCTGCCTCTACTGCTGGCCAAGTACGTGCATGCCATCTGGGACAGTCAAGGGCCCAAGCAGACAGCTTCCTAAAAGGGTACATGAACCCCTCTCAAAAACACAGACTTAAGGAGAATGTGATTCTTCCTAAAAACCTGCTCTTTTCAGCCCACCCTAATGTGTTGTCAAAAACCTGCAACCAAAAACCCGTAAGGCCACTGACATTTCTGCACCAAACCACACAAGGGCTTGGGGCCTAGGACCCCTGAGAGATCACCCAAGCTGTGTTTCACACAGGAAGAGGCGTCACATGAGGTCACTCAAGGGGTACGCGAGGAACCCACCAGGTCTTCGGTCTTTCATCTGGGCCTGAGCTATGCCACAACTCAAATGCTCCTGCTTGTATCTTCCGTAGGAAGAAGGGGAGGGGTGGAGACGAGCAGATGAAGAGTTCTAAAGGCCACGGAGGAAAATTTCCCTGGGAGTGGTAATCAGCAGAGGATAAATGATGTTGCATGAAGACTGTGACATCAGCTGACCATGGAGACTCTCTGAGGTTCTCTATTCTAGGCACATCCTACCATATCCCACTCCATCCACTCTAATCCTTCACAGACACACAAGGAAGAAACATCTGGGCTTAGAGTTCAAGTGACTGGGCTTCGGTCCTGGCTTTGCTCCTCACCAGTCCTGGGGTAACACAGTCAACCTCCCTGAGCCCCAGTTTCTCCAGCTACACCATGGAGGGTGTAAGGATTCAAGAAAAAGGAATGTGCCTAGTCTAATCCCTTAATAAATGCCAGTTCTTTCCCACACTTCACCCAATACCTCACTTTAAAAATTATTTATGTGTTTTAAAAAGAAGTGGAGGGAGAAAGAGGCAGAGAAGCATCAATGTGTGGTTGCCTCTCATACACCCTCAACCAAGGACCTGGCCCACAACCCAGGCATGTGCCCTGCCTGGGAATCAAGCTGGTGACCTTTTGGTTCAAAGTCTGGCACTCGATCCGCTAAGTCGACCAGCCAGGGCTATTTATTTATTGACTTTATTAGGGTGACACAGGTTAGTAAAATTATACAGGTTTCAGGTGTACACTTTTGTAATACCATTTCAATATTGTATTGCATATTTACCACCCCAATTCAAGTTCCCAATAGCCCTTCACTGTGCTATTTGTTCATCATACAAAACCTGGTCCTAGTTTACATGTTTTTGTGCTGCTATGTGACACAGTCTTAAATATATAGGGCACACTTGGTGTCGGATGAAACAATGCCCACAAAAATAATCAAAGGAAAGGGCATTTTTGGTGTTTGGGATAGAGAGCTAGACAAAGCAATACAGAGCTGAATGTGTATGTACCAGGGGACCTATGCCCGTTGATGAGTCACCACCCCAGACCAAACCTTTTCAAAGACAGAAGCCACTCAAGTGAGGAACAGAACAGGGCAGGACTCAACAACCAACAGCCACCGCCAAGTAGTTGCTGTTAATTCCACCCTTGCAGCCCACACCACTTAGCTGTGCTTTATTTAAAAAAGCCTTGCCCATGTAGCAAGACTAAAAGTGTCCTTCACAACAGGGACTCTTTCCCTGGAACCCACAGGCACCTCACACCAAAATTACCTGCAAACTTTGCACGTGCACATGCACGTCTGAGTCTCCCTTCAGAGAGAATCAATCTTCGGTAGAGTCCTAAAAATAACCATGGGGGGTCAAGTTAGGCACTGCAGACTCTAAACTGTCTCTTTAAAAAGAGGAAACAAGTACTTTTCCACTTCCATGAGCTACCCAAATTCAAACTGCCCTCTAGAATACTCTCGCGTGCAATGATTTGTGACACATGTACCCTACATGTGGGGGTGGGGATGTCCTCAAACCCTCAACTCAAACCGAAGACTAACCTGAGGTGAGAATTGGTTAAATTTGAAGGAAGTATGTGACTATATTTCAACGCTTGCTTGACATTTTTTTCAATTCATTTTTTTGCTTCTACAGGATGCATGGGGTTCTCCCGATGCTAGTTTGGTGACATTAAACACTGCTGTATTACTTCCGGAGTCTGCACCTTACCACAAAGATGTTTGTCCGTGGAAAAGCCCGAGATACTGTCTCCCCAACGACATCCCTTTTAGAAGCCCGACACGTGCCTGCCTCCCACCCAAAAGTGTGTAGGTGGAGTTCCAGGCTGGAGACTGCCTGGCTACCTGGTGGCTCCACTTCCAATTCCCACGTTCCTACTGACATGACTCAGGCTGGAGCTGGGGATTCCTTTTTATTTCCATGGGAAATTGAGTCATTGAGTGCGGGGCATGGGTAGGCAGTCAGCAAGCAGGAGTCTGATCACAGGCTGAACAGTAAAGGGTAAAAGAAAAAGCAGGACTAGGACATTCTAGAGCAGAACTGCTCAAAAGAGATTCACAAGTAAGTAACCAGATAAGGAAAGTAGGAGAAAAAAAAAAAGGGCAGGGAGGACAGGAAAGAAAAGGGCCTTAAACTGAACACTGGTCAGTCTGGCCCTCTCACAGGGGCTCAGAGGTAGGAAGGAGCCCTGCGAATAGGGCGAGTGGAAGGATTTCAGACCAGGGACAGGTGGCAGAGGGGCAGAAACAGACGAAGGAAGGAGCTCGCAGGATGAATGAGGTTAAAACGAAGCTGGAAAGGAGGCAGCTCGCAGCGGTGCTGTGGTCCCCGCCTGCACGGGGAGGTGCGGGGCTAGTTTGGAAACAGTGAGCACTTCTCAAGATGCTTCCGCATACACTTCACACATGAGAGGAAAATGTCAACTGTCCAAAGTGAAGAATGTTATTATTTTTAGTTAAGGCCGTTGCGGTGGGAGGAGCTGTTGGTGGATTATTAGAGGAGCTAATTTTCCTCAAAGCCACTGGGTACAGCTGCTGTTTGACACAATCCAGCGAAAAGGAATATTACAAAAAATATTACAGGAATATATAGGAATATTCTAGATACATCCCTGTAATACAGAAGTAAATGTTTTAAGTTTTCAAATAATGAAAAACTTGATTATATTTCTGTGAGATGGCAGAGGGAACAGGAGAAAATAATGATCACTTTCTATGCCTTCTACAGACCCAAAGAGAACTGTTTGCCAACACTTGGGAGATTTACGTGGCCTAATGACCAGGATGTTATAGTCCCCAAACCCTGAATTGAAAGATACGGGGGAAAATCTGTTCATTCACTTACTTATCCAAGCAAACACTTACCAAGTTCCCCCTGAGGGCAGGTACTGCTCCAGCTGTAGGGAAACCCCAGCTGGTAAGGAAGTTACTTGAGGAATCAAGTATTAGGGGTGTGGCATACACCCAGGACACAGAGCAGGAGATTTGACATGATAAACATGTGCAGAAGGAGATCCTCCCAGCGAGAGTCTAGAGGAAGCTGGAACTGCTATGCTGGGGAGGAAGGCTTGGGCGAGGGCAGTAGGCCGGCTGCAGGAGGCAGAGACCTGGGCTCCAATCCCAGCTCTCCTGCCAGCTACGGAGCCATCAGAGATCCACCGAACTCACCACTGTTTGCTCGCTGAAGGACGGTAAGAGCACGCTGGAGGCAGGGAGGCTGCGCGGGGATCGGGGAGCAAGTCTGCAGAAGCCACTGCAGACAGCGAGGAGCACTACGTGGGGGAGAAAGACAGGCCTGGTGTGCCATGCCGCATCAGCAACCTTGTCACAGGGTGAATGCAGCAGCCACAGCTGGAGAACAGCATCACGGACAGAATGTGAGCCACCCAGGGGATGAACCAGAAATAAGGTGATTGGCTCCAGCCTCTGAGGGCTCTTAAGAACTTGAGGTGCACCCCATAGGAAATGGCTAAGCTTTTAAGCAAGAAAGTGGCAATTACACATAAATTTGATTAAAAGAAGAAAGTTTAGTGAAAGCACGCAGAACAAGTAAAGAGAGGGATCAGTTAGGGTGCTATTGTAATGGTCCAGGGGTACCCCTGCTCCCATGGGACCTGGACTGTGTGGGAGATGCCATGAGGAGGAAAGGACAGGTGAGAAGTTGTCATCAACATTAAGGTCAAATGGCCTAAGATACCCTGAGGAAGGTTCCCTACACAGAAAAAACAAAGTCTGGCCCTACCAGGGATCCTGTTTCAAACACGGGTGAGTTACAGAGGATGACAAATGCTGCCATTCTAACCAAAACCAAGTCAGCCCAGCTCCACAGTCCTGTGTGCTTGTTCTCAAATCCAAAGGACAAGAAGGACAAGAAGGAAGTCCTGTCTAAACGCCCTCAGTCACCAAGAGCCTAAAGTGCACCTGACACTCTTCCCCAGGTGGGCGCTGCCTTCCAGAGTGCATTCAGTCATCTGCTTCCGCAATACCTGATTCAAGTCACTTTTTCCACCGCCACAGGCCGGCACCCCTCCCTGAGGGGACTCACGTGGGGGGTTTTGCACAGCAGTCCCTCTAAGGAGGTCAGATGACCAAACCCACAGGCTGCCATTGCTGCCTGCCTCCGACATGGCCAGGCGGTGCTCCTTGGATCATCTGAACAAATGACCCAAAGACCAGAGAGCAAACGGCGGCCAGCTGAGCACCCCGGGAGCCTGGGCTATGACTCAAAAACATGGTGTAGACCCCAAAGAGAGGGCAAACTCTGGGGGCTAAAATATACAAAAGGGCTCGGAGACAAAATCCATACTTTTCAACAGCAATCTACACATATGCCTCAAAGTCCAGGAAGATACCAGAAATTAAGTGTTTTAAACTCACTTTCTCTGCCAGGCACTGGGCAAGCTTTACACATTGTGTCTCATTTAATCCTTAAAATAACTCGAGGGGAGGGGAGGGGAGGGAGAGGGTGGTGACCTTTATTATCCCTCTTTTCCTGTAAGAGGACAGGCCCAGGAGGGCTCGAGGGTGGGCCCACAGTCACTCAGCCAGTAACAAGCAGAGGCTCAGCCCAAAAGTCCAGGGGCTAGTGGCCCTCCACCCTCTGCCCCTTGTCACAGGAGATTTCGTTCAGTAGGCACCTCCCGAGCAGGAGCCCCTCCACCCCAACCACCACCATGTTCATCTTTGCATCTGCACCAGCATCTGGTCACGAGTGATCCTTTATGTGTCTGCGCCAACAATTCTTGATGCACCGGTGTCAGGGAAATGAATCAACCCACTTCTCTCACGGGATTTCAACCACCAGCTCTAGGAAAGATCCGAGGTAAAAGGACTAGAAGCCATTAACCAACAGCTCCATCTGGCTGTCAGCAACCCCCCCTCCCCCATCCCCACCACAGGAATAAACCCGAGTGGTCAGAGACCGTGATGCCTGGGCACGCCTGGCTTCAACCGTCCGCGATAATGCAGCGGGCAAAGGCTTCTCGTCCCCCAGAGAACCTGTGGGTAACATCTACCCTGCCCAAATAGCTTGATGATTCACCCTACCATTTCTTAAGAGTGGAATGCTCTGATTGTTAAAAATATATGATAACTATGGAACTTCAAATAGTCTGGAAAAAAATAATAAATAAATGCTGATGGTCAATTTGGTTAACCATCTAGAAAATAAATTATATCCTTGTGTAACTCCAAATGCAAAAATAAATAGTAGGTCATGCAAAGCATTAAATGCAAGGTTCAAAAAAGAATGTTAGATGATTTAAATCCGGGGTTGGTAAACATTTTTTGTAACGGAGCAGAGAGCAAATATGTTCAGCGTTGTGGCCCTACATCTCTGTTACGATGTCCCAAGTGTGCTGTACTAGTATAAAACCAGCCATCGGCTGTAGGTAAACAAATGAGTGTGGCTACGTTCCCTTAAAATTTTACTTATGCATACTGAGATTTGAATTACACCCATTTCCACACATCACAAAATACAAGTTATTTTTTTCCCCCAGCCATTTGAAAATTGAAAAGCCACTCTGAAGACTGCTAGTGCCAGGGGTTAGGAATAGAGTAAGTGTGGCTCTGAAGCGGCAGCAGGGGGATAGTTTGCATCCTGATGGTGGTGGTGCTAAAGAGACCTACTCACAAGTGTGATACAACTGCACAGAACTAAATACACACGAGCACCCAAACGCAAATGAGTTTGTGCAGAATTGGGGAAATCTGAACGAGTTCTGTAGATTGCCCCAATGCTTCTTTCTGGGTATTGTTATACAGGATATTTACCATTGGAGGAAACTGGCTAATAGACCCCTGGGACCTCCTTAGCCACATTTTTGGTAACTTCCTATGAATCTATGTTTATTTTAAAATGAAAAAATTTTAATATTATTAACTCACAAACTGTGCAAAACTGGTGACTGGCTATATTTGACCGTTTGACCTTCACTGGATGATTCTGGGATTTACATGAATAGTACGTATATAAAATCCTGTGGTTGGGAGGGGTTTTCTAAATTCCAAACAAAATTCAGAATCCTTTCAAGAAAAAACTGAGAGATTTCACCATTTTTTCCTCTATGTCAAAAAAGAAACATGAAAAACAAAAAGGTAACAGCAAACTGGGAAAAGGATTTGAACACATATGACTATAGGTGGTTTGCTTAAATATACCAAAGGTTTCGAAAATCAATATAAAAACAAACCTGGTACACAAATGGACAAATGATGTAAATATAGCTAATAGGCAATAATTGTTCAACATCCATAGTAAACAAAATGAAAATGAGAACAAAATATAATGTTCCCCATCAAACTGGCAAAGATAATAAAAGATTACCCCTGGTTCTAAAAAGCCACTCCTTTTCTACTACACCATACTAAAAATATTTAGGAAAACAGCAAAATAACATGGCTTTGCCAAAGTTCTGTTCTGAGTCAAAAGAACAAGGAAGGGCTTTGTAAGCAAGAGAGACTATGGCAGGACGATAATACTGTGCTTAGAGGACCCTGACTGGGTGAACAACTGTAGCTAAAGAGGAAAGGTTAATAGTAAGTGGTCCTTCTTCAATCTTCAGCCATGCCTCAGTGTCATCAATATCTATGCCAAGGACAAAAATTCAGGAGACACTACCATTTGTCTTCGATGACCTCAGCGCTTTTCCTTTGTCAGTTGTGACTAATGGCAGATGGTAATGTTTATGGCTGTGAATTTCATCTTACTCTGAAATTCAAGCCCCAGGAAAGCAGGCAGTCCTCAAACTCACCCAGGGAAGCGAATGACACAAATGACGGTCAGCCAAATGCTGTGCTAAAACTTGGTGTAGGAAACATTTTTAATTCTATGTACAATGGTATTACCACATCAAGGGAGGAGCCCACACAGAAAAGACAGGAAACCCATTCTTCTGGGGTTTCGATGTGAGATAACAGCTTCCAAAAGTGTAAATACAAAGCTTAGAGATGCCTTGGCCAAGTGGCTCAGTTGGTTGGAGCATCCTCCATATACACCAAAAAGGTGGGAGTGTGATCTCCAATCCGGGCATGTAAAGGAGGCAACTGATTGATGTTTCATCTTTCTCTCTCTCTCTCCCAATCAGTCAGTCAATAAAGTATATCCTTGGGTGAGGATTAAAAATATAACCTTGGGTGAGAAGATCTCCTTCTAGCTGCCATCAGCGAACCCACACATTGCATTTCTTTTGGACTGTAGACGGACTTTAACTCCAGCCCTGAACCAAGATTGTCACCTTGGACCCATATCCTAGAGATAAGCATGCGTCCACAGGCATGGGGGCTGTGCACAGCGACAGATTGACATGGCCCATGTCTGTTCCTAGCTAGCTGAGGGGTGCAGGAGTCCTCTAAGAGCTTCCGTTTCCTCACCTGTAAAACATGGATAATATTGTATTACCTGCCTGGCTTAGAGAGTAGCAAATAAGGGAGAAACCTGTGAAATGATCAGCCAAGCCCCTTGCAGTAAGTAGGTTCTGTAATTCCATCCCCATCCCTCCCTTCTCTTGTTTGCTTTTATCCCATAACACTGAGTGTTACCCTTTTCTACATGCTCACAGGCGGGGCCACGGAGTCACAGACGCAAAGGCAGACCATACTTTCTCAGGAGTTCCACCTCTTATCTCATGTGCCAGCAGCATCTAATTACTTGCCAGTCCTGAGCTTCCCAGCAAAGCCCCCAAAATGCCATGAGCTCTCACACACCCATATCATGTCTCTGGAGGGGATGCTTCCACTCCCTGGGATGCTGTCCTTCCTCCTTGCTGGCCTAGCTAATGCCCATTCACGCTTCAAGACTGAGCCTCCAATAGCCCTACCAAGATGCCTTCCTTCTCAGCAGACCTCTCCATCCCCAGCCGGCCAGCACTTGCCAAGTCTGGGCCAGAGATCCCCACGGTGCCCTCCTTAGGCCCCTGACATGATATGTTGAATCTGGGCAGGCCCAACGGATGCTTTAGCTAAAAGAATAAGTCAGAAGTCGTGCTGCATCAATTCTAGGCACAGCCCTCACGTGGCCCAGCAGCTTCGACCTCTTCTCATTCTTGTAACATGTCCTCTAGGAACCCATCCACCATGCTTTAAGCAACATGGTGAGGTCACTCGCGTCAAGCGCCAGCCACAAGTGAAGTCATCTTAGGCACCTAGCCCAGCTGAGCCCTCTGAGGATTCCATGGAGACCGTGGACAAGAACCACGGAGCTGAGCCACAGGAGACATGGATCAGTTTGTGTTTTAACCTACTTCATTTGGGAGTGGTTCGCTACACAGCAATGCAGCCACAGAAGGGTGTCTGCCCGGGACACAGCGGGTACAGAATGAGAGAGCAGTTCACTCAGCTCTGACATGGTATGTAGCACACAGCAAACACGATTAATAGCTGCTGCTATTATTAAAATCATGTGGAAGGGGAACCCATGAGGAGAGGAACTGGCTAAAAAGGCTGTTACAGTCCTGCCAGTGAAAAGTAGGAGGGACACTCAGTCCACACGCTGGTGGGCTGAGCCCTGTGTTTGACTCTAGCGTCACCCCCAAGTTCCAAGGAAAATGCCAAAAGAAATATTAAAATGAGAATAACCCAGAAAAAGGCCACAAAACAGGGATGGATGTCATTCAAATACAATTTGATGAATTTCTGGGGGTGATGCAGCAGATAGGGTCCAATTCACGGAAAAATCAAAGTTAGCCCGAGTTGAAAAACCAGAAGCTGAATGGGCCCTAGTGGGAAATGCTGACTATGGAAAGGGTCTGGGAAAAATCTTAATTTCAGGAGTCACAGTGACTAAGAACTGAGTTTTGACAACAACTCAAGCCAAGAAAAGAGGAAGGGTATTTTGGGATCAGCTGTGGCATTCTCCATCTGCAGAGCCCGTCTTTGCCCACTTCCCCCCGCGAGAAGAGTCCTTCCAGCCTGCCGCCCTGTTATCAGCCTCACGCAGGGGCAGGAAGACTGCCCGGAGCCGCCCCAAGGATCTATGTGCCCGTTTCCCCTGACCTCACCCCATCACCGCCTCCCAGGCAGGGTTCTTGTCGCCAGCTGCCATGGGCGAATCTGCACACGGAGCTTTTCCAGGGCTCTAGAATGATTTCCTTAGGCCCTGCCAAGCAGGGTTCACACCTTTCTCTCTCAGTTTTTTGAAACTGTGGTAACATACACATAAAATTTACCATCTTAACCAGTTTTAAGTGTACAATTCAGTAGTGTTAATTAAATACATTCACACTCTGTGTGACCCATCTCTGGAACTCCTTTCACAGCCTTTTTTTTTTCTTAATCCTCCCCCAAGGGCATTTTCTGATTGCCTTTTCTTTTTTTTTTTTTAAAGGAAGGTTGTGGGTGGAAAGAAAGAAACATTGATATGAGAGAAACATTAGTTGGTTGCCTTCTCTCATGTTACCCTGACCAGGGATCAAACCAGCAACCTTGGATGTATGCCTTGACTGGGAATCGAACCTTCAGCCTCTCAGTTTATGGGATGATGCTCCAACCAACTGAGCCACACCAGCCAGGGCACAACCTTCATTATTTAACCAAAGGGGTTTGGCGCTGTAACTGGGCTTGCCCTGACCTCAACTCAGCCCAAACGGCAGTCAGGACAAAGGTCTACTGACCACAGTCTTAGAGCATATATTTGTAAATGTTTGTATGCACACAGACATGCATACATACCACATAAACACAGGAACAAGTCTCAATGTTTGGAGCAATAGCATGTGCCTCCCAGAAGGCAGAAGCAACAAAGCCCACACGTGCAGACCAGAAATTCAAAACTCAGTTCAGGTGGTCACTAGGGCAGGTGGTCCATTCCCACCTTAAGTCAAGATCACCATCTTGGACACCACATCCTGAGAGCAGCAGGTCCAAAAACATGACTGCCAAAACAATCGTGGGTGAGGCTAAATTTCAATTAAATAATAAAGCAGAAAGATCGGACTGGAATGAAATGAAAGAAGAATCCAGAAGATCAAATCAAGGAATTCTCCCAATATACATAGTGAAAATACAATGCAATAAAATGAGCCAAGAAAGAACTGAAGCCAAAAGAGAGACTAAAACCCAAATATCTGTAAGTCCTTTCTCCAGAAAAGGGAACTGCAGAATGAAAAGAATGTAGACAGAGCAGTAAAATGGAAAGGATGTCAAGTGAAAATACTGAAGAAAAATATACACCTAGATACTAGCAGGCTGGTGAAATGTCTACATTTAAGAAAAAAAATCAAGAGATATGTGGAAGAGTACACAAAGAAAACAAGTATCACTGTCACAGACTTCTTATCTGGGAGCATAAGAACCGAAATAATGGAAACAATGAAGTACTATGCAATCATCAAAAAGGAAGAAAGGAGTGGGAGGAAAGGGAGGGGGTAAAAGATCTCTCAGGACCAATACGCAATCATTTCTAAAATCTATGGCTGTGTAAAGCAAGGTACAAAACACTGTGTAAGGGACCATTTCCATGTTTTAAAAAGAACACATTGATGCATTTTCATGTTTATGAGTAACATGTCTCTCTAGGAAGTTTCTCCAAAAATGGCTAACATTGGCTTCCTCTGGAGACAGACATGCTGCTGCAGGGAGAGGGATGATAGGCCCAGGGCAAAAAGGAGGCTTCACCATGAGATTTTGAAGACTTTTTTTTTTTTAATTTATTGATTTTAAAGAGAGAGGAAGAGAGAGAGAGAGAGAGAGACAGATACATCAATTGTTATTCCACTCATGTATACATTCATTGGTTGGCTCCTGCGACCTTGGCACATGGGGATGACACTGTAACCAACTGTGCTAGCCGACCAGGGCACCAGATGAGTTCTGGGACCTTCTGAATTTTGTGCCACGTGAATGCACTGCCTACACCAAAACAAACAATAAAAAATCCCGTCAGTACCGCTCTCTCTCTCTCTCACACTCAAATTTAACGTAAAAACTACCAGACAGAACGGGAGAAAAAACATCTATCCGACAAGGTCTTGTATCAAGAACATCTCAAGAGTTCTTGGTAAGAATATACCCTGGATATGTGGGCCATTTTGCGCATAGAGCTCCCAAGCCCGCCCTGTTGCCCCCAGCGGCCAGCCAGCCACCAGCTCCCAGACCGGGGCCATCAGGCAAGTGGTGCACACGCCGACACAGGCCCTTGCAGGAGCCACCGAAGCTGTAAAAGAATCGGTAACAGAAGTTGACAAGAAGAGAAAACAATATGACTCAATAATCACGAAATTGCTCATCAAGATTTGGAAGGAATTTCGCTCCACTGGTCTTTGTGATGTGCACAGACATTTCCAACGAAATTCTATACAGCTGTCTGCACACACCACACCCCTAATTCTTAAGTCTATAGTGAAAACCAGCAGTACATGTTGAACTTTTTGGTACTGGAAAGAAACTGGTTCAACAATACACCAGGCCATGGAACTTTCTGTGGTCCACCTGCATGAGAAAAGCTGTCTGCCTTTGCCCAGATGATCTACTCTGATAGCATTTCACCCTGGCCACTCAGCACCCTGCGTGAAAATCACGTCATTTCATGGGGATCTGCTGGTAGTTTTTATGTTACAAAATCTTTATTCTGTTTATAACTTAAGAAGGCACTAAAGTAATATATTTGCCTATCACTATTACAACTTCACATTAATTTTTAGCTGTAAAATTGTTAAATTGATTCTTACTGTTATCTCCTTTTTTTCTATTTGGTTTTCAGATTTATTTAAATGTCAGAAAATTTCCTTTATTAGCAACAATGTATTACATTGCACTATTTTAAAATAAACCACTGAAATTTACAAGCCATATGCACATTTTTGACTAACGTTCTAGTTTCTTTAGCCAAAGACTTATGTAACTAACAAATACTTTCAGGCATTCAGTCTCCTCCTTCTCCCTTTGTACGATCATGGCATCTCATCATGTTAAATTTATGTATTTTCAAGGACTTGTGACTGAGGGTTAACGGGATACTTAGAAAGTCCTTAATTGGATAATGGCCATGCGTATCCATATAGCACTACAATGTCAATTATTCAACTTACCAATGTATTTTAAAATTAACATTTTTATCCTTCTTCTTTCAAAAAATAAAGAATACATGGTATAGACATACAATATTATTCAGCCTTAAAAAAGGAAATCCTAAGCCCTGGCTGGTGGCACAGTGGATAAGGCACAAGCCTATGAACCCAAAAGTTGAAGGTTCGATTCCCAGCTAGGGCACATAACCAGGTTGCAAGCCAGGTCTCCAGCCAGGTCCGTAGCTGGAGGCAGGTGAAAGGCAACCATACATTGATGTTTCTCTCCTCTTCTTCCTCCCTCCCTGCCCTTCTTTCTGAAAATAATCAATAAAATCTTTAAAAAAAACAAAATTCCTGACATTTGCAACAATATGAATAAACCTGGAAAACATGCTAAGTGAAATAAGCCAGTCACAACAGGACAAATATAACATGACTTATATAAAGGAACCTGAAGTAGTCACTCTCATAGAAGCAGAATTGAATGGTGGTTGTCAGGGGCTGGGGATAGCAAAATGGGGAGGTATTAATGAGAAGGTATGAAGTTTTAGTTATGGAAAATGAGTAAGTCTTAAAGATCAAATGTACAACATAGTAACTGCAGTTAGTAATGCAGAATTATGCACTTTGAAGTTTGCTAAGAGGGTGGATCGTAGGTGTTCTTATCAATAACAACATAAATAAGAGAGTGGGAAGAAACCTTCACAGGTAATAGACATGTTTATAGCACAAACTGTGGTGATAGTTTCACAGATGTATACTTATCTCTAGGTTTACCAAATTGTCTAAATTAAAAATGTAAATATGTATGGCCTATGTAGTATATCAGTGTTATACACTCAATAAAGTGATCCTTAAAGCATATATAAATAATATGTAAATAAGTCAATATACACAGAGAAGGAACTAAATTAGAAAAAAGAGCAAAATAAAAATAGGCAAAATATTTTAAGATTCTTCACAAAAGATATACTAACAGTCAAGAAGCATGTGAAAAAGAGGCTCATCATTAGTAATTAGGTCAAAGCAAATTAAACCCACAAGGAGATACTAACACATGTCCACTAGAATTGATCAAACTAAAGGGCTGACAATTCCAAGTATTGGCAAAGGTGTGGAGCTGCTGGCACCCCCATAAACTGTGACTCCACTATTAGGTATGTACCTAAGAGAAATGAAAGCATGTCAGCCAAAGACTTGTATATGAGTGTTTACAGCAGCCTTATTTCTGTCTGCCTAAGAATTTGCTCATTCCATCTAAGTTACAGAATTTATGGGCATGGAATTGTTCATGGTATTCCTTTATAATCCTTTTTTATTTCTGTAAGCTCAGTAGTAATGTCTACTTTTTCATTTCTGATTTTAGTCACTTGAATCTTCTCCTTTTCTTGGTCAATTCAGCTATACACCTGTCAATTTTGTTGACTTTTGGTTCCATTAATTTTCTCTACTGTTCTTCTATTCTCTAGTCCAGTGATTTTCAACCTGTGTGCCACGAGATTTTTAAAAAAACATGTAGTACCTGGCTATTTAGCCAGGGGCACGGATCTCTTTTCCCTTAGACTGTCAAATAAAAAAAAAATGACAGCAGCCAATGTGACAATAGCTGTCTGCTGTGAATGAATCAAAAATTATACCTATTTTTTTGTCAGATCAGCAACAAATATATATTTTGGGGTATGCCACAGATTTTAGTAATTAGCTTATGCATGCCACGAGATGAAAATAGTTGAAAATCGCTGCTACGGTCCATTCATTTCCACTCTTTATTTAACCCTTCCTTCTGCTTGCTTTAGATTTAGTTTGCTTTTCTTTTTTACTGCTTAATTCAGTACCAAACTGGAAATAACCTACCTGTCCATTAATGAGAGGATGAATAAACTATGGCATATCCATTCAATGAAATACCGTACCATAATAAAAAAAGAACAAGCTATAGATCAACGATACGGATAAAGATCATTATGCTGAGTGAACGAAATCAGACACAAATACTCCAAATACACGAAGTTTTGGAACATACAAACTGAAACAGCGGCAGAAAGTAGATCAGTGGGTGCCTAGGACCAAGGGTGGGAGGAGGTGTGTATTACAAAGGGGTGTGATGTATTACAAAGGGGTGTGAGAAAACTTCCACAGGTGATACTCTGTACCTTGATTGTATTGAGCTTTCACAGGATGTACGAAACTGCCAAAATTCATCGAATCAGTTTCTTCAAACAGTTATTTAGTGTATGTTACACCCCTAAAAGTTGATTTTCAAAAGTGTTTTATCCTTTAATGTTTTCGAAGTAAAAGAGAAGATAATGAAGCAATCTGTCTACATGTCTGAAGGGGGAAAACTCAGCTGAATTACCTACCATTTGGACAGATAAGAGGAATGCATATCACTCAATGTTGTTATACAATGTACACCATCCAGGGTTTTAACTTTTATTTCCTTTATGGTACTCACAGAAATAATGCAGCACACTAAAAATAAATCAGGATAAAGCTTTGTTCAAGAAGACATTGGTTTAATGGAGAGCTGACATTATTGTGAAGTTTGATGCCACCGTCAAGAAAAGAATTTATATAATAGAGGGAACACTAATTAGAAAAAAAGAGAAAAAAGACTGATGACAAGCAGGAACTCAAGTTCTGGATAATTTTAAAGAAGGGGAAGTAAAAGCAAGCCCCATGTCTTTTCTTTTCTGGAGAAAGTCACAACCACTAATTAACTCTTGCCTGTGTAGAAAATTATAATTATAAACATTAGTCAAATAGAAAGAGGAAATAGAACTGGGAGGAAAAGAAAACTGAACAAAACACATTTGATCAATCCACCTAAAATAAGGAAATGGAGAAAAGGGGGAAAAGCTAGCATAATAAACTAAAACTATAGAATAAGTCTAAAAGAACTGTATAGAACACTAGCAAAGTGCAAGAAAAAGAGAGAGGGTCACTTCCATAGATGCTAAGAAGGCATGCTGAGGTCTCTGCAGCTCTCAGGGCCTGGAATCCTACAGCAGAAAAACAGCCACTGGACAGCTCTGCGCACAGTGAGTGGTCAGGGCAGAACCTGGATGCAGAGGCAGGAGGCGGCAGATGGCGAGGCTGATGGAAGCAGAGCACAGGGCCGTCTCATTCGAGGAGCCTGGCAGTGGTGGGAAGAGTGAGTGGGCAGGAGGCAGTGAGTCCAAGGAAACTTCTCTAATAAGGGAGACTGGTAGGTACAACGAGAAGGAAGAGGCTGGAAAAGCTGGAAACTGAGATAAGGGAAGAGACACAGGCTAAGCTACAGTAGAGACTGGTTCCATACCCGTTGGGCTGACGATTGTGCTCTGTATATGAAATGTAACATACAGGGCCTCATGCATTTAAGTGCTCCAAAGAAAGGAACAAGAGGCTCGGGGAAGAAGGACAGTTCTGTAGTGGTGGCGGTGAAGAGAATGGGCTTTGAAGTCGGAAAGACGGGAGTTCAAATCCCAGCCCCACTCTCTTCTAGTTCTGAGAGCTTGACCAAGTTACTTCACCTCTCAAAGCCTCCATTTCCTCAGCTGTCAAGAGAAAAGGAGACAGTAACTACATCATAGGACGGTGCACTGAGCCAATGCAGGAAAGCCCCCAAGCAAAGTCAGTGTTCTGTGAATGTTGGCAAAGACCGTACACACACACATTACTATTCTCTCTGGGTGAAGGCAGGGATAACTGAGGGAGCAGGTGCGGAACACCCCAGATGAGGAAGAGGCCAGAGCAAAGGAAAAGAGGAGAAGCAACAATTAGGGAAATGAAGAGCAGTCCCAAGCATCTGTGAAACATGAAAACCTGGGCATAAAAGAGACAAGAGCAGCTTTTTCTAGAAACAGGGAATACTAGAACATTGACTGAGGATGGGCGTTCCCGGCAAGTGCCGAGGTCAGTCCAGACTAGAGAAACCACCCTATGGCAATGGTCCCAAACTAGAACATTTAGGTGGATAAGGGGTGACTTTAAGGGGACCTGAAGGCCAGCACTCCCAAAAGGATACTCCCAGGGCCAGCTTCATGCAATTTGTGTGATTACACGGGCTACAGTCATTCTCTTGAAATCCTTAATATTTAAAAAACATTTTATTTATTTATTTATTTATAGAGAGCCTGGAAGGGAGTAAGGAAAAGAGGGAGAGTGGGGAAGGGGACAGAGGGGAGGAAAAAGAGGATGGATGTAATACAATAAAGTTAAATTAAAAAAAAAGAAAGAAAGAAAGAAAAAGAGGGAAAGAAACATCCATGGGTTTACCTTTCACACACGCCCCAACCAGGGACTGAACCCACAACCCCGGCGTGTACCCTGACTGGGAATCGAATCTGAGACTGTTTGCTCTGTGGGATGATGCCCAACCAACTGAGCCACACCAGCTGGGGCAAAATTCTTAATAATTTTTTAACAATGGGGATAAGCATTTTAATTTTGCAACAGGGCCCACAAATGCTGTAGCCAATTTTAGATATACTGGAAAAGAACATTCACTGGATTAACACCTACATAATAAAATCTAAGGGCTGAATAGTAAAGAATTTCCCATTTTCATCAGACCAGGATACAATTACCCAAGTTCTCATTGAAATTCCAACACTGGCCATTGATTTAAAAGACAAAATGTAATCATTACCTATAATAGAGAACTCAAAGTCTCCTTCAAACATGATTCACTTGAGAATTTCCCTAACACAAAGAAATCTCTCTGGTTACCATCATGGCATTCTGTATAATACACCCCTATCATGTTAAGTGGAATTCCGTATAATATACCTGTATCATGTTAAATTGCAATGATTCACTTGTACCTCCTGTCTCCCTGGACTATGGGTGACTGGAAGGTATGTACACATTGTTCCTCTATGCATTCTGCAGGCATGGTACATGATAGGCCACAGGAACCTTTGAGGAATGAACAAACAGTATCCTTCACAACTGCTGATGTAAGCCATGAAATAAACAAGATTTTCTGGACCGGCTGCTATGCTGCATTTTTCTAGCATAGATGCTGATGCCAGCAGGATGACAAGCCCAACCCCTTGGAAGATACCTCTGCCCTAATTAAATGGTCCTAAAGACATTCTAGGCTTCCATGTTTGCAGCAAAACAACAATGCTATCATCATTTTCATTCTAATTACAATAATATATTTATCTGAACATCTGAGACCTGCCCTGCCCCAGGCTAACGTCAATTCCAGAATTTGGATCTTAACTCCCAAGGGATGTTAGTAATGCCTTACCCAAGGTACAGTACAGAGAATAAATTCACCTTAGCACCTTAAGATTAACATAGCATGGTTTATCAATATTGGTAAGAAATGAGTTTTAAAAGTATATATACTCTCAATGGGAAAAGGACAATCTTTTCAGCAAGTGGAAATGGGAAAACTGGACGTGCAAGAGTGAATCTGCACCTTCGTCTTACACCATGTACAAAAATGAATCCAAAATGGATTAAAGACTAAACCTAAGACCCAACACTATAAAACTCCTGGAAGAAAATAGGAAAAAAGCTTCATGACATTGAACTTGGCAATGATTTCTTAGACATGACACCAAAAACACAGGCAACAAGAGCAAAAATAGACAAACTGGGCTACATCAAACTTTAAAGGTTTTGTGCAAAGGACATAATATAATTAAAAGGCAGCCTACAGAATGGAAGAAAATATATGCAAATCATATATCTGATAAGGGGTTAATACCTAGAATAAAAAGAACTACAATTCAGCAACAACAATAAAAAAATCAAATAACTTGATTTTAGAATGAGAAAGGAACATGAGCAATTATTTCCTTTAGGATGGGCTACAACTGGCCAGCAAGCATATGGAAAGATGCCCAGCATCAGTAATCACAGAGAAATGCAAATGGCAAACACAATGAGGTACAACTGTATATCCATTAAAGTGCCACTGCCAAAAGAACAGAAGAGAGCAGCACTTGCTGGTGCGGCTATAAAAAAAAGGGAATCCTTGTGCACTGTTGGGATTGTAAAATGGTGCAGCCACAAGGGAAAAAGAGGATGGAAGTGCCTCAACAAATTAAAAACAGAATTAGCATATGATCCAGCAATGTCACTTCTGGGTACATGCCCCAAAGACCCGAAAACAGGACTTTGAAAGGGTATTTGCACACCCATGTTCACTGCAGCATTCACAACAGCTAATCAACAGATGGATGGACAAAGAAAATGTATGTACATACAATGGTGTATTATTCAGTCTTTAAAGAGAAGAAAATTTTGTCACATGCAGCAACATGGATGAACTTTGAGGACCCTGCAGTGCTGTCTGGATTTCTATCATTTGCAAACCAAACTCCTGACCACTACACTCCTGGGGTCAATCAGGCAAAGCCCTAGTGACACTACCTCCCCCGCTTTCTGCTGCAAAAACCTTCTACCTGGAAGCCTACTGGCCCCCCAACCCAGTCCCGGCTAGGGGCTCTGTCACAGTGACCTCTCTCACCACAAACATGGCACTGCACCTCCCCTGCTTGAAATACAATTGGCTTCCCCATCACTCAGGATAAAGCCCTTATTACAGACCTCAACCTGCCGCTACATACTTGCCCAGCCGCCTAGCTCACCAACCCTCAGGCACATTCGTGCAACCTGGCACATGGTCAATTTTCTGCTCAAGTTACTCTTTCCTTTGTCCATTTGCAAAACGTCAACCCCTTCATTCTTCAGCTCCAACATCATCCCCTTTGGAAGAGCCACCATCCTCCTAAGCATGGTCACTCTTCTCTTCTATCCCTGTGTGGCAGGGATAGGCAGCAGGTCATGGGGCAGGCAACATGTCGGTCTCTAACCCTCACACTTCCTAGACATACCTACCCATGACCAAGTTTAATTGATAAATCGGACATAAGAAGAGATTGGCAATAACCAATAAGACAGAACAATGACAGCAACATGCTGTAATAAGTTATGAGAATATGATCTTTCCCCCAAAGTATCTTATTGCACTGCCCTCACCCTTCTCGTGATGGAGAGACAAAATGCCTACGTGAGGAGATGCAGGAGGGTGAATGAGGTCGGCATTGCAAGGTGGCATTAAGCCACTGCTGACCTTGTGACCATACGTCAGGAGGAGGATCAGCTGCTTGGGGTGACCGTACATCATGGAGCCATGACAATGGCAATAGTTAAGATGTCAGGAGAAGATGTTGACGGTTGGGGAAGCCTAGCATTTTCAGACCACAGTGACCATGGGTGACTGGAACCGTGAAAAGTGAACCCTCAGATAAGGAGGAAGGACTATTGTACCAGGTTAAGAAACCTGCCCCTGGCCGCTGAGTTAGTCAATACATTTCGCATCTTCCACATTCTACTGCAACCATCTGTGTATGCATCTGTCTTCTTCACTGGACCAGGACCCTCTCAAGGGGGAGACCTTTGTCTAATCTTTCTCAACATCCCCAGCATCCAGCACAGAAGTGTCTGCACTCTGCGATTCAAACATGCTGTGGGCTTTTCCTTCCTCTGAGCCTTTTTAAGAAAAGGAGCCCTGAAGCACTTTTCTGTTTATCCCCCTTGCCCTATCCCCCTCACCCCCACCAGTCTCCAAATACAGGACAAGACTTCCCAACCCCTGCTGTGGCCGCCAACATGAGGAATCCTCACATGGGAGGCAAGGCAGATGTGACAGAGCATAAGACTCCTCAAATATCAAGTGAACAGAATCCATTGCTCATACATGAACTGGAGCATTTTTTGCCAAGCTGTTGTTCATGTACTTATTTGGAGAGACTCTCGTTTATCACGGACCATGTCCTCTTCCCCATGACCTCCACCAGTGTGCAATTCTCCCTTATCCTGAAGACCTTCCCCAGCCTCGTCTGCTTCCCCTAAGCGACCACCCTTCTTACAGGAAACTGCTATGACCTCCTGCCTTCCGTGGGACTTTCAGTACCTACTTGGTCTCAGTTCTGACCTCAACCTCTGCCTCTTCCGCTCCCACCTACATCTGGATCCGCTGGAGTTCCGTGGCTGTAGAATAAAGAAGGGCTCCTGGAGGCCCCGCTGGCGCTAAGCCCTGAAGTTTGAGTGGGCTTTCAACAGCGGGGCTCGGAAAGATTGCTTGCTTCTGCTAGGGTCTCACACCCACCAAGGAAGATATTTTGGCCAATGGAAGGTGCTAAGAAGAGACCAGAAGGCAGGATGGGGCGACAAGGCAGGGTATTTCTTTCGGGTCCAGACAGTGTTCCTGGCAGCTGCTGCCCCCTCCCCAGGGCACCCTTCCTCTGCGGCCCCAGTTCAAGCTGAGCGGTCCTACCTGCCACGGCTCCAATTCCCACAGAGGCCCCTGCATTCTGATACCACCACCTCCTCCCACGGGCTCCCCCGCCCCAAGGATGACAGCGGCTGCCTGCTGTCCCTGGGTTACCTCTCTGTCCTCTGCCTGGTTTCTCCCGCTTCCCATCACCTGTGCAACGGACCCCCTGCATTAGTCTCTCGCTGTGAAGTACCTACAGCGGTTTTATTCCTTGTCCAGACCACAGCGAATGCAGAAACTACCTAAGTCTAAGCCAAACGAAAGACCAGGAATAAAAACTGCACCCCCCAACCTCGCATCTATGAAAAGCTCACTATGTACCAGACACTCCTCAAGGCACTGTGTTTTAGTGTTTAGAAATGAACTCAGAGGAGTTTTACAGCAACCCTGTGGTGTTGGTACTTCTGTTATCCCCTTTTTAAGATGAGGAAACTAAGGCTCAGAGAGATAAAATAACCACTAAGACGGCAGGTGGTGAAGCTGCAACCAGAGAAGCAGGCTGCAGACTGCACGCCCCCAAACACACCGGCAAGCAGAGTGTTTCAGGCCGGGGGTGCCCACGGGGGGGTCGTGTGCTATGGGGAGGCCAGGTAAGATGAGGAACGCAAGAGGCCAGGTAAGATGAGGAATGCAAGAGGCCAGGTAAGATGAGGAATGCGAGGCACCAACTGGATTTCGCAAAAAGGAAGTCACGAGGATCCTTGAATAGGAAAGTCAGAAGCTGGGTGGCACTAGGCCAGCCAGTAAGGCAGAGGTTAGGAAGCAGGGCAAGAGGAGGAAGCCTTTCTTTCAAAAAGTTTGGCTGTGAAGAGGAATCACAAAACCAGGCAGGAGGCAGAGGAGAAGGCAGCCTCGCAGCGGCGTTTTCTTTATTCTCGCTTTGTTTCAGAAATGAGAGCCACTTGAGCATGTTTAAATATTGATGGGAATGGGGCAGTTGAGAGGGAGTTGGAAGATACGGGTGAGGCAGGACAGCAGAGCAGGGCCTGGTCTCCACGAGGCTGGGGCAGGGGGCCGTAGAGTCCTGGGTCTGCTTAGAATCTATTGCAACGGGGGATCAGAAAGCAAGAACTGCTACAGATTCAGGCCATTTTGCAGACTGGTGAGAAGAAGTTCTTTTACTGTGACTTCTATCTTCTCTAAGCTAGAAAATGAGGCCACTGGCATAAGGAAGGGTGGAGTGGAACAGTGGATGGTGTGGGGACAGAGAAAAGCTGCAGGTTAGCCACTGTGCAGAATGGGAGCCCACTGTGCAAAGAAGGGGTGCCCAGCACCAGTGAGTCCCCAACTGGGGTTGGAATCTGTGGTTTTATGTTGGCAGGAATTGTCAAGGTGCCTTCAGACACTCTAGGTGTAGGCAAAAGACATGAAAAAAATGGAATGATCCAGATCGGGCGTAAAACAAAGTGATGGACGAAAGAGCCATGGAATCTAAAGGAGGTAGGTGAACGCAGGTTAGAGAACAGGTATAGTCGGTTATTACTGAGAGGAGGGTAAGGCAAGAGATAATATCTGATAGTATTACCTCTGAGCTGGGACACTTTTAGGTATTCTACAGAGGTGTGGCCATGGGAGAGCGCAGCTGAATCCCAAAAACAAAGTGAAGGTGACTATAAATAGAGTCAAAAAACTGAGTGTTGCAGATTTGGACAGAGACCCAAGAGAGGAGGGCACGATTTGAGAAGGCAGTGAGCCGGAGGAGAGGGAAGTCTACAGATTATAATGAAGAGGGGAGAGAAGCAGGCAAGCTGGAAAGTGACAGGGAAGAAAAAGGTAGTGGAGGGTCTGCAATTGGACAGCTGTTGTTCCTGCTTGTCCAATAATCATTGGTTCCTACTTCTCCTAATAACAGCATCTTGATTTTGCTTTGGAAGCCATTTCTTGCCTTTCCAGGTACCAAGGGGACTTCCAAAACTATTAGTAATATTCTATAGTTTAATCTGGGGGATAGAAGCCTGTTTATGTTACTATTCATTCAATCATATAGATACATTTTATTCCTTAGGTCATACAAGTATATTTTAATATACTTTGTATACGTACTTCACAGTGAAAACAAATATACATACAAAAACTTCCCTTTCCCGTGCTCTAAACATAAGGACCCGTGTCACATCTGGGCAATCAGAGTTACAAAGATTGGTTTCAGCGCCTGACCCAATTTAGGCCCATGAGACACCAGCTCAAGCTTTTGCTAGAACGATCAGGAGAGTGGCGCTCTCTTTTCTGCTAGCGTTGTGAAGCTTGTTTTTATAACCTGGCCCTTCGCTGGCTTGAGACTAAAGCTAACACACAAAACACACAAGAGAGCAGAGCCAAAAGGAAAGGGACAGGTTAGTGACATCATTTGAATACTTAGTTCCAGCCATCTCTGAAGCCAATACCTGGGGGGTTTTGGTTTATATCCTTAAAAAAAAAAAGAAAAGCCTCGTTCAGTAGACCAGTCAAATAAAGGATTCTCAGTATAACAGTCTGTGTGATCCTTCACAACACATAAGCCAAAACCACGCCCTCCTTCTGCTTAACCCTCTGCCATGACTCACAAAGCAAAGGCTTGAGTTCCCAGGGTGACCTACGAGACCCCCACCACACCACACCCGTCAACTGTGACTTCCCGTGCTCACTCACCCTAGCCACACACTGGACTTTGGGCCACTCCCTGACTCTCCAAAAATGTGCCTCAGGACTCGGCTGTGGTTGCCCCCTCCGGCCGGCCAGCCACCTGCAACTCCCTCACCCCTTTCAAGTCTGCTCCAATTTCAAGTTCCCAATAAGCCCAGCCTGAATTCCCATTCCCAGGGCCAGTGATCCCGAACACCTCCCTCCACTGCTTTTTCTCCTTCCAAAGCATTTATTACAGAATTGACTATATACCCACTGAACATACGCAGTGAGGGTGGGAGTCTTCAACTGGTTGATTCCTCTCAAGTTCCTAGGACAGGGCCTGACTCTTAGCAGGTCCTCAAATATTTGCTGAAGACAAATAAAATGGCACAAGCCTCAAAGGAGCAGAACTTGGTTCATAAGGGACAAGTGGCGGACGAGGACGCTAACCCCTAGCTTCTGAACCTGATGTGAGTGGGTACAGGGGGAAAAGACACCTCCATTTCAAAGACTTCAGGGGGAGCAGTGACCTAGGGGACAGGAAGTAGGTGGAAGAAATCAGTCCAGAGGTTGAGGATGTGGGTAGGGATGTCAACCACAGTGGGTGGGCTTGGTGTCAGTTCTGGTAGGCACACAGGGTTTGAAGGCTGCGTTGGGTGAGAACCAGCCCAGAGCGGTTTGCAGATGAAAGTAAAAAAATATTTATTTATCTTTAGAGACAGGGGAAGGGAGGAAGAGAGGGAAGAAATATAACATCAATTGGTTGCCTCTCATGTGCCCCTAACTGGGGATCTGGCCAACAACCCAGGCATGTGCCCTGACCAGGAATGGGAATCAGATCGGTGGCCTTTTGGTTGGCAATCCAGTGCTCAAAATGCTGAGCCACACCAGCCAGGGTGGCTTACTTCCACTTTAGATGGAGATGAAAGGTGTTCTGACAGAAGGCCTGGTGAGTTTAGCTGGTATCGAAAGAATTAGTCCTAGCCACTCTTGGTAGATAGAAAGGATTCCTCCCATCACACCATGGTTTGAATGATTTTAGAGTTTGTGGGTGGAAAGGCCATCACATATGGTCTCTCCCTCCTTTCCAGCACCCAGAGATCTTTCAAAAGTGTCTGCCAGACATGGGCCCACAGAAAGCCATTTTCTTCACATAATAAAATAATAACCTTGCACTCTAAGCAGCCTGTTGAATATCTTCCTTCTCAAGCCCAGAACTGACTCTGAAGCAGGCATCCATGATTACAACCATAATATCCAAAGCAGTAAGAGAGCAGACTTTTTTTTAAAGACAGGCCAGAGTGCTCACCGTTCCTACCTGCCCTTCACGCTGCCTAGGTAAGTAAAAGCAGGACAGAGGAAAGCCTTCCTTCCATCAGCCCTGCTTCACTTCTGTTGCTTCATCCGTTTTCTCTACAGAAATTTCTCCAGAGTTGTGAAAACATATGTGCATGCCAAGATTCAAGGAAAATGTTACTCCCAGTCGGAGAAAGAAATTATACTGGTTAGCCTCTAAGGAAAAGTGGCTTACTGTGGAAATCAGGCCCTTGGGAGTGATGGCATTTTGATGTTCCTTATAGCTATAAGGAAACATTAAATATTCAATAATTAATAATAGGGTCTCACAGAAGGCAGGCAGCAGTAATTTGACTTGGGCCTGACTTTCTGCCCATCATCAGGATCTTGGTGGTACAGAGCATTTGTCCTCCCAGTGCTTATTACTAAAATGCCTATACTTCTGAGTCAGGTGTCCTCCAAGAGTGGATCATTAAGCAAATATTTCAAATAGCTGCCTGTAGTAGACATCCTCCAAGATGACCCCAGTGATCCCTAACTTAATGCTGTTAATCAGTTCTGTGACTTTCAGTGAAACTACACATAACAAAACGGTAAGCTAATTACATACACAAGAATTAAGCTCTTACAGCATTTCACCAATGTTATAACAAAACGACATTATTTAAGGATATACTGATATATTCATATCCTCTTCCCACATTGTGCCAGCATTGGTCTACGTGACCAACAGAATATGGCAGATGCCTGTCACTTCCAAGATTAGATTACACAAGACTGTGGCTTGCATCTTGGGGTCTCTTGCTTTCTGGGAAGACTTGCTCTGGAGGAAACCAGTTACCATGTCAAGCAGCCAGATGGAGAGGAACTACAACCTGCCAATAGCCAAGTGAGTGAGCCGGGAAGCCCAAAATACATGTAGGACAAATTCTCTTTTCGTAAAAAAGCAACAAATTATCCATTCAGACATTTCAACAGTTATTTATTGTCAAATATGGGGAAATATTTTTAAGTGACATAAACCTTCATACATATAGTTTATAATTTATAAAACAAAGGAAAACACTCACAAAGACACCCCCCCCAACCCCCCAGCATACACACCCCAAGCCACGATTCAATCCACTGGTTTTATTAGCTTTTTAAGTCTTCTTGCTCCTAATGCTTCAACCCCCACTCCTCACTCTGCTTTCACAAACCCTCTCAAGGAGGAATATCAAGCACCTCTCCCCAGCTATTTGAGGGCTCAGTGCAGGCATAATCGTTTTAATTGGGCCATATGCCCTCCCGTCTGTGGGGAAAGAAAGTTAGGTCCCCTAATTGTAGTCAGTATTAGAACAAGACGGAATTCATATTTTCCTAAAAGGAGGAAATACTGATCCCAAGTGTTGAGAACAATTCTAATTTCTGCAATTAAGGACAAGTGTCAACAGAAGCGCTAATACAATCACAGCTCAAGTCCCGGTCCCAGCTGAAATGGCGCCGGGTGCGGAGGACGTGGCCCCTTTCCCCTCACTACCCCTCGTTGGACTCCGCTGTCCCTCAAAGCAGCAGGAGGGCTGTGCTGCTGTATGAAAATCAGGAGCCTCACTCCGCACAAAGAAGGTCAAAGGGCGAGCTTTCTTTCCATCAACCACAAAGCCAGCGGGCTGCCAAACCTAAAACGGTGTGGGAGGCCGTCAGAGGCGAACCGAGCCCCAGACAGAAAACCACAGATGAGCCTCCTCCCGCCTCCGGCTGGGGTCTGGGTCAGGTGACTAGTCAGGGCACACAACAAACCTAGACAAAGATCCCTCTCCACATGACAGGCGGGGAGGGACATGACGGGCAGCCAGACCGAGGCTGCCCAGTCTTACTACAGAAAACCGTCAACTCTTACTTTTTGGCAGCCCCAGCAAACGCGAGGAGCTACAAGTTACTCTGCAGCTCAGCCTCCAGGGACGCACCTGGAGGATCTTAGGGCCCCCATCCCAGGACACAGGCGCCCAGCGCTGCACACACGCCTCCGGCCCCGGCCCGCAGGTGGGACCCCTCTCCACCAGCTGTCACCAGCGCCCTAGACCGTCAAAGCCCCGCAAGCCAGTCCCCTCTGGCCGCTTCCCCTGCGTCTGCGACCCCATGGGGGCAGCAGAGAGGAGACGCCTTGCCTTAAAGCTCTGGGGACCAGGGCACACCCGCCCCCGGAAAGGGGCGCCAGGGTGGGCGCGGCCCAGTTCTCAAGGGAGCCCGGCACCCATCACCCCGTTGGGGAGAAAAACGACCTCCCGGGCCCCAGCCAAGCGCGCCCACCTTGTCTGCGAAGCTGCGGGCCATAAGCAGGTCCGGGCTGGGCGTGCTGTCGCCGCCCACGGCCTCCTCGCTGCTGGAGCCCGCCAGCGGGTGCGGCATGTCGCGCAGCGAGTGGGGCCCCGTGGACGGCAGGGCCTTGGGGAGCCCGCCCGACATGGCGTGCACCGCCCGGGACGCGCCTCCGCCGCTTCCTACGGCCGCCAGCCGGCGGGCTCCCCCGGCGGCCCGGCCGAGGCTCCGCTGGGCGACAGCTCTGCCGGAGGCCCTGCACCCGCCGGGCTGGGAGCCGCCGCCGCCGCCGCCGCCGCCGCGGGCTCGTCTCTGCCCGCACCCGGCTGGGCTGCTCCGCGCCGCGCGCCCCCGCTCCGCGCCCCGGCTCCGCGCCGCGGGCCGCTCGCACCTTGGTCGCTGGCCCGCTGCCAGCACCGCCACGCCACCCGGCCTCTCGCGGCCCCGCCCCCGCGGCGCCTAGGCCTCCCCGGGAGGCGGAGGGAGCCGGGGTGGACCGAGGGAGGGGGCGGGGGGAGAAGGGGCGGCGAGCCGCCGCGTCCCCGCCCGCCGCCCCGCAGGAAGTGCTCCCGAGCACCCCGCCGTCGTCCTCAGAGTGTCCAACCTCGCCTGGGAGAGCCCGGCCCTGCGGAGACTGCGCGCTGTCCCCAGAGCCAGCGTTTAACGGAAATCGGAGGGGGGAAAAGACGTTGGACGATCCTGCTGCTCCATTCCACCCCGCGTTTACCAGCGCGTCCACGGGCAGCCACGCGTGGGTCTGGGGCTTTGGCCCACGCACGTGGGTTGTGGTCTTCGGGCCTTTAACCCAAAATAGAAAGGATTACACGGCACAGTGTAAGGATGGCATAAAATAAAATGCTGTCGTTAAACTCAAAGGAGATGGAGAACAAATCAAGGAGACCGCGTGGGGTTTCTTCAAAAGCACGCCGAGATCCCCGTGCCCGCGGCTTCTGCAGCGAACCGGGTTAAGTTAGGGTAAACCGCAGATGAGTGAGCAGCAGTAAATACAGAGCGGGAGTGCCACAAATGCTACCTGACTTTTAAATAGTACTGTGACTTTTAAAGTCACGCCTGACTGAACTAACTGCCTTTTGAAAGAACAGTAAGGTTTAAGCTCTTTTTTCATGCTTTTGTGTTTCCTGCCCAGGCCTTAGGCCTAGCTGGATTCTCCTTGTTATTTGCTCACAGGCTGGAGATAGTGCAAGCGTTGCTTCAGCTCTTTGGGGTGGAAGTTCACTTCCTTATCCCACCTTACCTGTCTCTGTAACTTTTGTTCTTAGGACAGGTCAGTAGAGGTTATCAGTCCAGGCAAGAACAGATTAATACTAAAGAAGTAAAAGATAGGGGTGGTGGTTGTGAGGGAGGGTGTTTCCCATATCCATTCCCAAACTCTTATCAGATTGTCCCAGTTCACCTGACAAATCTTGAAGTTGGGAGTCACTGTGGTCTACAGCACATTTTTACCTAAAAACAAGTGATTCTTCAGCAGGAAGAGAATGCCGAGAGTTGAAGCTGACCCAAAATATCACTCAGAAAGAAACTCAAAGAGCTTCAGCGATTTTCCTACTTTCCCTGGTGGGATTCATGGGCCTTAGCTCTCACTTAATCACCTTGTTCCTCTCCTGCCTTGTGGGGAGAGTAGAATCAAAGGACACTGGGAACTATTTTAAATGCTGCATCTCCCTCACAGAAATGCCAATGTCTGGTTCTTTTGGAGTCAGGGAACGTTAATTTCTATATTCAACAGCTGATTAACAACTACAGATCCTGTTGACCATGCTTCCGACTGGTGTTAAAATAAATAGCATGACTATAACTAGAAATGAGTGTCCTAGAAATGTATAGCATAGGTGTTTCTTATTGAACAGCGTTATTTATTTTCGCAACCAGGCTGCCTTAACGTAACAGAGATCTTACTAAGATTTCGCACAGCTTTCATTTCAGGACACCAGGGAAGAGTGAAAAGGGAGCCACCTGTGAATTCCTCCTTAGTCACCACTAGTGGGTGACCATGAGCAAGTTGCCTAACTTGAAAGAACCTGTTTTCTAATCCAAAAAGAAGGAGCACAGGGGTCAGGTAATAATACTTACCTTAGGTGGTGGTTGTGAGCATGAAATAAATAGCATTCTCCAACATCCCTAGAAAAATGCTGGCTGAAATAGACACTCCCTTCCTTTCCCTCTCTGTCAGGGTTTCTCTATTAGGCTGATGAAATGTTCATTGTCAAATTTTCATAGTGAAGCATGCTGCACTGCAAATTCTTCTGTTTGCTCAGTTTGGGTCAGAGTCCTATTTTTCTCTATTCCCACCAAAAAAAAATCCCCAAAACAAAAACACCCAGAGTTACTGAAAGGCCATATGAGACTGTTTACTTACTTATTTTCCAATTTCCTGGTTGGTCAGTGGCCTATGGCCACAAAGACCCCATGGGTAGTCATCAAAACGGAAGAAAGTGAACTTCTGTGGAAAACATTTTGCTATAAAGTATCCACCATTCACTGTTAGCCTAGGACTGCCTATTCATCGTCACCATTTCCTGTTGTATGTCAGAGTTCCTTGTGGTGGGAAACTGTCACTGAAATAACTCTGTGTCCCAGAGTATTGACTGTGCTCTCACTGAGTGTTTGCAAAGCAACATGGTGGTAAGTAGGAAACTTGAAGTTTCTGTATCAGGACAGGAGGTCCTCGCATTTTGTGGAACATATGGAAGAAAGCTTGATTTCCAGAGCTGGGCTCGGAGGAGAAACACCCTAGATATATGTGCATAGGGGCACCTGGGAGATGCCACAGAACCCAAGGAGAGAGCATGGTGCCTTCCCCCCTCCACAGGGAGCCTTAGGCCTTTCAGGGGACAGGGTCCAGGGCCCCAGAATTCCACACGTCTGCCAGACTAGAGTCCTGTAGACCTCACAGGGAAGTCTCTGAGAACTTCACATGAGCACCCAGACCTCAGAAACAAAGAGTCACGAGGGAGCCTTCTCCCTTTGTCTCTCCTGGTACAGCATGTGCTTCGGCTGTATTCATGTTTGTGTTAGCCACGAACCCTCTTCTGGTTTTGAATACAATCATAGCTTTATTCTATATGGCATCCCAAACCCTGCCACAGAATAACACCAGCACTTCTGAAGTGGCCAGCTGAGGAGGACAAAGGAGGTTTTCAAAGAGCATTCCGAGTGACATGGAGAAAGCCACAGAGGGCTGTCTCAAACAAGAAGGGCAACTGAGAAGGCACTGTTGCCAATAGAGGCAAATTTGTGTGGGCAATTTAACTAGGCCGGTGATGTCCCAGGATAAAGCAAAAGCCAGCAGGTCCACTTGAGTCCAGGATCTGAAGAGTTTTACAAATGAGAAATTGGATCTTGCTCCAGAACCAGCAGAGATGTTATGGGTAAATGATGGGACACCTTATCTTTCCATGTTGGAGTGCACAGCCCCCATAGCATGGAGACCTTCTGCAGCCGGCAGTGCCGCACAGACCGTGGACCGGTGCCCAAGAATCACTGTGAGTTTGTTCAAATGCAAATTGCTACACCCCCATGTAAGGGGTGGGGACTGAAATCAAAAACTTAAAAAAAAAAATTTTATGTATTTCTTAGGAGGAAGGGAGGGAGAAAGAGAAGCGGCAATGTCCAAGAGAGAAATGGATTGGCTACTTCTCATACACCACCAAATGGGGGCCTGACCCGCAACCCAGACATGTGCCCTGACTGGGAATTGAACTGGAGACCTTCTGACTCACAGGCTGGTGCTCAATCCACTGAGCCACACCAGCCAGGGCTGGAATAAAAAAAAATTAACAACTGCCCACCTGATGCTCATGCTGATGCTGGTCTCTGGACTGTACCTTGACAAACACTGTTCTCAGAACTCCACCCATTTCTCTATAAAACCAGAAGCTGACATTCCAAACCTCCTTTTGTAAATAGTATTTTTAAGTGCTTACTTTGGAGACATTTCCTGTATGTGGCAAAGGGCTCAAAACACACATTTCTCTTACAAAAAGGCTATCACAGGGCTTTTTTACCCTACACTTAAAATATATATATATATATAAATATATATATATAAATATAAATATAAATATATATATATATATTATTTTCAGAGAGAGGGGAAGGGGGAGAGGCAGAGGGGAGAGAGACACCAATGTATAGTTGCCTTTCACCTGTCTCCAGCTATGGACCTGGCTGGAGACCTGGTTATGTGCCCTGGCTGGGAATTGAACCAGAGACCTTTGGGTTCCTAGGCCAGTGCCTTATCCACTGTGCCACCAGCCTTGCGTACCCTACACTTTTTTGGTTACTTTTATCAAGGCTCTACCTGGTGCCGAAAGTGTAGAAGGGCTAGCATGAGCTAAATGATCTGTTGACAGATTCATCTTGCAGTGCCGCCTGTGAAGTGCCTCACAGCAAGGTGAACATTCTTCAGAGCCCCAGAACCTCTTTTGTCTGTTCAAGGGGGCTCCTAGGAACTAGGCCTCATCTGGCCCTAAAAAGGCAATTTGCTGCCATCACAAGGGACACTTGCTACCTGGCTCTCTTCACAAGCAGGAGCGCTGGAGTGTGTGTGTGTGTGTGTGTGTGTGTGTGTGTGTGTGTGTGTTGGGGGGGGGGTGCTTTTTGTGGTGGCTGCCCAGAGGTGGGGCTGAAGAAGACACTGAGCTGACATGTACTGTGAGCCCGGGCACTGAGTCGATTAACAGTGAATTTTGGACAGGATGGGAAAACCTATTCCTGACTGCGTGCTCCAGGACAGTGTTCAGGTCCCTCTGGAAGAGGAACATGCAGACATCGTATGACCCAGCAGTTTCGCTCCCCGACCACAAGAGAAATGCATGTGTGCATTCATCAAAAGATGGGCTCAAGAATCTGCACATCAGCACTCTTTATAAAAGTTTACATAAAAAGGAAGCTGAGGGGCAGAGATGTCAAGCAGTTTGCTCAGGGCCAACCAGCTGGTGCTTTTGCCGGTGTCTCCCTCCCTTTGGATGTATAGTGTGACTCACTTGTGACTTTGGGGAAAACAAGTTAGGTAAAGCCCCAAGGTAAAGGAGTGAAAAGAGAGAGAGAGAGGGATTAGCCGCTATTATTTGGCTACCAGTCATTTGTCCCTCCTCATTGCTGCCCTGTCTCCCTCCCTCCCTCTCCCCGCAGGATGCAGAGGTGTGAGAACCCCCTGCCTGGAGCTGCTACAGCCATCTTGTGGCCAAGGGTGGAAGCGTCCGCTGACAGCCTGAGGATCGCTGAGTGGGTGAGAGAACCAGGGTTTCGCTGGCATCATGGAGCCACATGCACCTAACCCCAGACTTCCCAAGTAAACAGTAAACACCTCCGTGACCTCGGGCAGTTTAACCCTGTCCTATGCCGCTGATCTCAACCTTAGACACTTAGAAAATGAGAAATGCGACAAGCAGGCAGGAGCGAGTTTCCCTTTGTGGGCAGCACTGCTGCTCAGCTGCAGAGCCCTGCTTCTAGCGCACGTATTCTCCATTCTCGAAAGAGGAACTTGATTCTTGGGGTGGCGCAAAAAGGCCTTGTGGTCCTCCAAAGCTACCCGACAGAAATCTGGCGTCCTGGTATTTAATTTTTCTCATTAGGGAAAACTTAAACCTAATCAGCTTTTCCCCAGTGGAGACAGGGATAAGGAAAGAAACAATAATGACAAAACAGGTTGAGAAACACTGTTCTCTAAAGGTGCAGGAAAAGCTCTAAGACAGACGAGGAAGAGGTTTCCAGCCTTCCAAAGGCAGAGCTTCTGAGCCTTCCCACAGACTCCGAATGCCACCAGCTCTTCCCAGATCCTTGCCCCAGGTTCTGCCTCGGTGGAGCTGCAGCCCAGCCCCTCCTGCGCGTGGTAACCCAGGTGACAAATGACCGTGCAGGCCTACAAACCCCTCCTCCTCACACGGAGGTCATGAGGCTGCAGGCACCAGGCCTCGTCCTTCTTTAGACCTGCGGCCAGCGCAGCAAAAGGGCGCTGGGGCCACAGCAAGAAAATTATACTCAGCACTCAGATGATAGTTCCAGGCGAGGTGACTTGCTAAAAGCTGGGCTTTCCCTTCGCACCCCCCACCCCCCAGCTATAAGAGGTAATTCATGATGCTGAAACTCAGAGTCTCTGATTGGCAGAGCAGGAGGCTTGGTTTTCTGTGCCCCCTCTCAGGCCTGCCTGCCACATGGCCGGCAGCACGCCACCACCACTCGTGAAGAAAATGGCATTCGAGGAGCTGGGCTCGCTGCACACTGGTTCCTCTGATTCTCTCTGCTTGCTAGAAGAGTAGCTTTGAGCTTAAGCCAAGAAAGGGCAACTTCCAGAAGCTTTATCTGTTGGAATGTTCATTTGCTACGAAGTCAAACCCAGTCCTCTGCAAGACTTCTTAAACCTTGCTGTCCTCCACCAGAATAAGGTTCCTTCAGCTCCAGGTTTCTAGCCCAGATGGTGTCTTGTGGCTCGTCCAGGTCCACATTGGGTGAGGTTGTCGGTCTTCTTCAGCTGCTCCTTGGCCAGGCAAGGCAGGCCTAAGCTCTTCCCAGGAAAAGCTACACTCCTGTGCCTTGGAGTGGGTTCTCAGCAGGTTATTGATGATACAAATAAAGCAATTCAACACTGAAATGAGAGCAGAGTTCTAGGTTTCTCTCGACCCCTGGATTTCTGTACAGCCTCAGAATTAAGATCTGCTCTGATGACTTGGGTCCATAAATCAGCCCCAGTACTACCCAGAATCCTCTGAGTGTTGGTACCTGGCAGGGACCAGAAAACTGAGGAGAACACCAGAAACTAGATCATGTCACTGCTCCCTTTACAAAGTGAAGCATAGGCTACAACATCATAAGTTCATATATTAGTGTAATTACTGATAGAAGGGAATAGTATTCTTTTTCATTTTCTTTTTTTTTTTTTAAGGTTTATTTATTTATTTTTAATTTTATTATTTTCAGAGAGAGGGGAAGACCAAAAGGCAAAGAGGGAAAAAGACATCAATGTATGGTTGTCTTTCACCTGCCTCCCACTATGGACCTGGCCAGAGACCTGCCTTGCAACCTGGTTATGTTGCCCTGGCTGGGAATTGAACCAGCGACCCCTGGGTTCGCAGGCCAGCCCTTATCCACTGTGCTACCAGCCAGGGCAGGGAATAGTATTTTTAAATGCTGCTCTCATCTGGATAGTTTGTATATTTTTCCTACAGTAGAGATATTGCTGCAGATGGCATTCTATCACATGGATAAGAGAAGCCACTCCTTCCAAATGACACCCAGGGGACCTCAGGCCAGTCAGGCAATGAGAGATGATGGAAAGACTATCACCTGCAGCTTCAGGTGGTACAGAAATTAAGAGACGATGCAGATCTGAGTGAGGAGTCAAGATAAAAAAAACCCAGGGCAAGGGGCCTGAGTTGGTCACTAAAGCAAAGGAGGGTGGTCAAGGGGCCTGAGTTGGTCACTAAAGCAAGGGGGGGCAGTCAAAGCAAGTGTCAATGGTGAAGAAAAGAGCCAGGGTTCAGGAACCAGAACAACCCGCCCAGAAAATGAGCCTTCTGGTGATCTTGAGTAGGGAATGGGGGATGCCACTGTGAGCCACTAGGTGGGTGCTTGGAGTGGCCAGGACAGCCAGAAGGAGCTGTTCTGGAAGGCTTCTCTGAGCAAGCTGGGGGACTCTGGACAGGGGAAATGACTTCCCCCAAATGCCTTTCTGACCCATGCATGTAATTTGTTCAAATTAAGCCCTAGGTTGGAGAGACGTCATCTCTTACTGTCATAAGGCAGGAGGCTTTCTTGGCCTAGGTATGTCCCCTGGCCCAGGACAATATGGTCAGCAAAAGTATTCTCCTATCCCTCTTCATTTAATCTCTTTATTTTAGAATACTTCTAGATTTACAGAAAACTGGCAAAGACAGCGCAGGGTTCTCACCCACTCCCCACCCAGCTTCTCCTATTATTAACATCCTAGATTGTGGTGGTATATTTGTCGCAACTAAGGAGCAGACACCAGTTCATTACTATAAATTAAACTGTACACTCAATTAGATTTCACATGTTCCAGAAGCTCATCCAGGATACCTCATTACATATTTGTAGGCAGGTCTCTTTTCCTCCTCCGGCCTGGGACAGTCTCTCAGATTTTCCTTGTCAGGAAGACCTTGATGGTTTTGAGGACTGACCAAGCATTTTACAACCTGAAAAGGACTGACCAGGCATTTTACAGCACGCCCCTCTGTCTGGGTTTGCCTGGTGTCCTTCTCCTGGTTAGATGCAGATTATGAGTCTTGGCACGAAGACCACAGAGGTAAAGGGCCATTCTCATCACATCATATCAGCAGTACATACTATCAACGTGATTCAGCATCATGATGGTAGCCTTGATCACATGGTCCAGGTGGTGGTTGCCAGGTTTCAAGCAAGGTTGAATTCATGTCACGTAATTCAAGGTGCACTTCAGAAGTTTTTTAGAAAAAATTTCAATTTTACTTATTAGAATCCTTTATGCTTCAGAAGCATGTCTTTTTGCTTTTAACCTTATATATAATGTGTATTTTTAAAAAGATTTTATTCATTTATTTTCAGAGAAGGGGAAAGGGAGAGAAACATCGATTGGTTGCCTCTTGCTCACCCCCGAGTGGGGACCTGGCCTGGAACCCAGCCATGTGCCCTGACTGGGAATCAAACCAGTGACCTCTCAGTTCACAGGCCTGTGCTCAATCCACTGAGCCACGCCAGTCAGGGAAATAATACACTTTTTTTTTTTTAAGTTAAATTTTATTTTATTTTTATGTAATTAATTGCTTTTCTATCCATGCCTATTTAGTTCTGTGTTGCAAAACAACCTCATTACTTAATATTAACCCAGTAAAATGAGTGAAATGTGAAAGTTCTGGAGAACTTTCATGGATTACTTCTTTTTTTTTTTAAATTAACTTACTGTTGTTGTATTACATTTATCTCATTTTTCCCCATTGCTCTCCCCTGCCCCACCCTTCCTATCACCCCTCCCACAGTCAATATTGTTCATGTCCATGGGTCAGTTATAATTTATACTAGTTCCTTAACTACACTGTTTCCCTTCCTTGCCTCTTTTTCGCACCCCCCACCCTCCGAGAGTTTGCTGCTTGTTTCCATGCCTCTGGTTCTATTTTGCTTGTTTGTTTGTTTGTTTTGTTCATTGGTCTCCTGTATTAGGTGAAATCATATGGTGTTTGTCTTGCACTGACTGGCTTATTTCACTAAGCATAATATTCTCCAGTTCCATCCCTGTTGTTGCAAAAGGTAGCTCCTTCTTTCTTTCTGTGTAGTAGTCCATTGTGTAAATGTACCAAGTTTTTTGATCCATTCATCCCCTGATGGGCTCTTAGACTGTTTCCAGCACTTGGCTATGGTAAATAGCGCTGCTATGAACATTGGGGTACATAGGTTCTTCCGAATTGGTATGTCAGGGTTCTTCGGGGACAATCCTAGCAGTGGAGTCACTGGGTCAAAAGGCAGTTCTATTTTTAGTTTCTTGAGGAAATTCCACACTGTTTTCCATAGTGGCTGCACCAGTCTGCATTCCCACCAACAGTGCACTAGGGTTCCCTTTTCTCCACATCCTCACCAGGGCTTGTTGTTTGTTGATTTGTTAATGACGGTTATTCTGACAGGTGTGAGGTGTTATCTCATTGTGGTTTTAATTTGCATCTCTCTGATGGCTAGTGATGTTGAGCATTCTTTCATATGCTTATGGACCCTTTGTATGTCCTCCTCAGAGAATTGTTTGTTCAGGTCCTTTGCCCATTTTCTAATTGGGCTGTCTGCCTTCCTAGAGTTCTTTCTATATTTTGAAGATCAAACCCTTGTCTGAGGTTTCATTGGCAAATATATATTTCCAAACAATTGGTTCCCTTTTAATTTTACTGATATTTTCTTTATCTGAGAAGAAACTTTTCAGTTTGATGTAGTCCCATTTGTTTATTTGTTCCTTTATTTCCCTTGCCCTAGGAGAAGTATCAGTGAAAATACTGCTGCATGGAATATCTGAAATTTTACTGCCTGTGTTTTCTTCTAGAACTTTTATGGTGTCATGGCTTATGTTTAAGTTCTTTATCCATCTTGAGTTTATTCTGGTGTATGGTGTAGGTTGGTAGTCTAGCTTTATTATTATTTTGCATGTCCCTGTCCAGTTCTCCCAACACCATTTTTTGTAGGGGCTATGTCACTCCACTTTATGCTCTTCCCCCTTTGTCAAATATTAATTGACTGTAGAGTCCTGGGTTTATTTCTGGGTTCTCTATTCTGCTCCATTGATCTATATGTTTATTTTTATGCCAGTACCAGACTGTTTTGATTACAGTGGCATTATAGTATAGTTTGATATCTGGTATTGTGATTCCTTCTACTTAGTTCTTCTTTCTCAAGATTGCTATGGCTATTCATGGTCATTTTTGGCTCTATATAAATTTTTGAAGTATTTGTTCTAGATCTGTGAAATATGTGATTGAAATTTTAATAGGCATTTCATTGAATCTATAAATTGCTTTGGGTAGTATGGACATTTTAATGATATTAATTCTTCCCTTCCATGAACATGGTATATGCTTCCTTTTATTTGTATCTTCCTTAATTTCTTTCTTCAGTATTCTGTAGTTTTCCAAGTACAAATCTTTTACTGCCTTTGATTTCTGGATATTGACCTTCTATTCAGCTATTTTGTTAAATTTACCCATTAGGCTGAGTAGTTTTTTGGTGGAGTCTATCAGGTTTTCTATGTACACTATCATGTCATCTGCAAATAATGACAGTTTTACTTCCTCCTTTTCAATTTGGATGTCTTTAAATTTTTTTTTGCCTGATTGCTATGGCTAGAACTTCCAAAATGATGTTGAATAGAAGTGGAAAGAGTGAACACCCTTGTCTTTTTCCAGATCTTAGCGGGGAAGCTTTTAGTTTTTGTTCATTGGGTATGATGTTGGCTGCAGGTTTCTCATATATGGCCTTTATTATGTTGAGGTATCCTCCCTCTATTCCCACTTTGTTGAGTGTTTTTATCATAATGGGTCTAATACCTTATCAAATGTTTTTGCAGCATCTATTAATATGATCATATGGTTTTTGTATTTCCTTTTTTTAATGTAGTGTATTACACTTATTGACTTGCAAATATTGTACTATTTTTGCGTCCCTGGGGTGAATCCCACTTGATGATGGTGTATGGTCATTTTCATATATTGCTGGATCTGGTTTTCCAATATTTTGTTGAGGATTTTAGCATCTATGTTCATCAGAGATATTGGCCTATAGTTTTCTTTCTTTTTTGTGCCTTTACCTGGTTTGGGGATTAGAGTAATACTGGCCTCATAGAATGAGTTTGGGAGTCTTCCCTCTTCTTGGCATTTCTGGAATAGGTTGAGAAGGATAGGAGTTAGTTCTTCCCTAAATGTTTGGTAAAATTCGCCTGTGTAGCCATCTGGCCTGGGGCTTTTGTGTGCTGGGAGTTTTTTTTTTGTTTGTTTGTTTAATTACTGCTTTAATTCCACTAGTTGTTATTGGCCTATTCATGTTTCTGCTTCTTCTTGATTCAATTTTAGAAGATTATACGTTTCCAGAAATTTGTCCATTTCACCCAGGCTGTCAAGTTTCTTGTCATATAGTTGTTTGTAGTAATTTCTTACAATCCTTTGTATTTTCATGGCATCTGTTATGATTTCTCCTTTTTTGTTTCTGATTTTATTTATTTGGCTCGATACTTTCAGGACAGGCTATATACATATATGTGCCTTAATAAAGGACATTCTGACATATGCTGTAACATGCATGAACCTTGAAGACATTATTCTAAGTGACAAACTAGTCACAAAAAGATAAATACTGTATGTGATGTTGTGATTTATAAGAAATATACGTTTCTCATACATATTGATCTTTACCACAATTCTTGGCTCACAGCTCAGGAAACCCTTGGGACTTCCCAAGGCTTGAGAGTGATAAAGGTGTCTTTTGTTTTGTCACCCAGGTGGCTTTTGGAAAGCACCAAAGGGTGAGGAGTGGTTGCCCGGAGGTGGAGCCAGTCAAGTGATTCTAGGGTGGGAACATTCCGTCCCACCCCTGACCGCCTGGGATGGGATGGAGCTGGAGACTGAATTCAGTCAAGAACAGCCAGTGGTTTAATCAGTCCTGCGGGTGCAATGCAGCCTCCATTAACAACCGAAGAGGGTGTTGGGAGCGCTTCCAAGTTGGGGAGCCAGAGGTTTCCATGTGCCACAGAGACGGGCCACAATCTCCATGAGGACAGAAGCTCCTTTGTTGCGGACCTCGCCCTGTGTATCTCTCCATCTGGCTGCTTATTTGTATCCTTCAGTATTATTTGTAGTAAATCAGTAATGGAGCGAATAAGCAGATTTTTCCTGAGTTCTGTGAGCCATTCTAGCAAATTAATTGAACCTAAGTAAGGGTCGCTGGAACCTCCAACCTGTAGCTCTTCGGTCAGAAGCTCAGGTGACCTGGGCTGTGTCCCGCATCTGAACTGTGTGGGTTGGGGATGGTAGGGCTGACCTCTTAACCGGTGGAATCTGATGCTGTCTCTGGGTAGATAGTGTCAGAATTGATGAATTCTTTGTTATCCTGCTAACATCTGAGAATAGCTTGTTGGTATGCGGAACGCACACCCACATTGGAATTGAGTCCAGGAACTCTATTTACTATTCATATGAAGTACTTAGAGTAGGCAAAATAATAGAGACAGAAAGCAGGCTGATGGTTGCCGGGGGCCAGGGGAATGGGGAGAATGGAGTATTATTTAATGGGCATAGAATTTCAGCTTTACAAAATGAAAAGAGTTCTGGGGATAGATGGTGGTGATGGCAGCAACTATGAAAAGTCTGTGTTTTACTGGATATCTTGGTACTTGGTCAATAGGTCAGAGCTCCTACTCATACACTAGGGGAAAGTCCAGGGTAAAAAGAATGCATGTTATAGTCCAGTGGCTGTTATTACGTGATAAGGAAATTCAGGGTAGCAGTGTGAGTATTACTTAATCCCAAAGCCGTTATGATTATTATAGACCTTCAATATCAAAGTTGTTGAGAATAGTCCCCAATTTCCATTAAAGCCACCTGAGTCCTCTTTTGCCACTCTGAGATAACAATTTATGGAAAATGCAATAGGCTAGTTAGCCTTTAAAATCAAGTGTGTAGAAATTTAAGACAATTACTATATGAACTATTTATTGCTTATAACAAATGTCTCCAAAACTTGTTGTTTTAAAACAGCAACTATGTATTCTCTTAGAGTTTCTGAGGGGCTGGAATCTAGACAGCGTTGATGGCTTAGAATCTTTCATGAAGTTGAAGCCAAGATGCCACCTGGGGCTGTAATGCCATCGAAAGCTCAAATAGATGGAAGGATCTGCTTGCGAACTCACTTACGTGGCTAATGGCAGGAGACTTCAGTTCCTCGCTAACAGGCCTTTCCACAGGATTGCTCATGACATGGCAATTCATAGCCACAGCATGTGATCCAAGAATTAAAGAGAGTGACCAAGCTAGAAGTCACAGTGTCTTTTATAACCTGAGTCTGGAATTGACATACTCATTGCTTGTGCCTTATACTGTTGATCCCACAGACCAACTTAGATACAGTGTGGAAGGGAACAAGGCTGCAAATACTGGGAGGTGGATCTTTGGGGACTATCTTAGTCCGTTCAGGCTGCTATAACAGAATACCATAGACAGGGTGTCTTATATACAACAGACTTTTATTTCTCACAGTCCTGGAGGCTAGGAAGTCTACAAAGTCCCCGTATAATTGGACTCTGGTGGACCTGAAAGGTGGGTGGGGTGGAGCTTCAGGGAATCAATCGCCAGAGTGAGGCAGACAATGTGAGCCAGGTTGATGGAGTCTCAGATATGGTGGCTGCCCGCTGGCTCTATTGGGTGGGTGGGTGGCTTCAGAAAAAGAAAAATGACCCCTGCCAGCACGTCTTTCTGGGAGAAGGCTGCCTCCCACCTCTCACCCTTGATTATGTTTTTCATTCTACTTGCTCTGGGCTTTGTTTGTTGTTGTTCCTCTAGTTCTTATAGCTTTATTGTTAGGTTGTTTATTTGAGATTCTTCTGTCCTTTTAAGGTAGGCCTGTATTGCTATGAACTTCACTCTGAGGACTGCCTTTGCTGTGTCCCATAGGTTTTGGGCTGTTGCATATTCATTTTCATTTGTTTCCAGAAACTTTTTGATTTCTTCTTTGCTCTCATTGTTAACCCATTCATTACTTAATAGCATGTTATTCAGTCTCCATGAATTAAAACATTTTGGGGTTTTTTCCCTTGAGGTTGGTTTCTAATTTCAAGTCAAGATGGTGGGAATTAGTTTGGAGCTTTCTTAATGCCCTAGTTTCTGCATTGTCTAGTCAGGCAACCTAATACCAAATGTTCTTCTAAGGTTCATATCAGTTATATTTTACCAGTCACCTTCCTAGTCACTCTAGGAACCACAATACCTTAGCTGAAAAGGCTCATGACCAACTACCAAAACACTACTGTGTCCCACTTTATATCTAGATTCATCAACAAGAGCTGGTCTCAGAGGAATTCTCTCCTTCAGAACAGAGTTGACATTTGAGATTTAAGAGCCTGGGCCTTAGTAAATGGCAGACCTTTCAGTCCTTTGAAATTCTGCTGGCTGCTTGACATAGAATAACTACCTCAACATTTCTTTTTCTTTCTTTCTTTTTAAAAGATTTTATTTATTATTATTTTCAGAGAGAGGAAGGGAGAGAGGCAGAGAGGGAGAGAGATATCAATGTATGGTTGCTTTTCACCTGCCTCCAGCTACGGACCTGGCTGGAGACCTGGCTGGAGATCTGGCTGGAGACCTGGCTTGAAACCTGGGTATGTGCCCTGACTGGGAATCGAACTAGTGACCCTTGGGTTCTCAGGCTGGGGCTAGTCCACTGAACCATACCAGTCCCACCCTTAAGGTTAGCTTTTAATGTAAATGTATTAATCTAGTGTGCTGGAATCAGGTATCAGGTGAGATCTAAGATGTGGCACACCCATTTCTGAAATACAGACTATTAAACTATTAAACAGGACTAAAAACTTCCCCATGCTTAGTGCTTTTCTTATGTGTATAATTATGCAAACGATATAAAAGAAAAATATTCCTGGGATTTGTGTGTGCGGACCCGCAACCTGAAATAGGTGTTTGACACTAGCTCATCCTGTGAAGATGCTGCGTCTTAGTCCCAAGCTAAGAGTAGCCACACCAGCTGCAGAGCCAGCCTCGGGGTGGCTTTTTCTAGCCAGTGACGTCAATGAAAGGGATTCTGAGAAGTGCTAGGGGCCCACTTGGTCTCTGCCCCGCCCAACCTAGCAGAGCCGGCCGAATACGTCATTGCGCCCCGCCCCACTCAGGCCCCGCCCCCAAAGTGCGGCCTGCATCTCCCATGAGCTTCCCTGGCTGTCACTCTTCGTAAAGAAACTGGCTTCCGCACTGAGGTGGCTGTCAAGTATGAATCGCCCTGGGCAGCGGCTGTTTGGTCGGGTGGGAGGCGGGACTTCCGCTCCATTGGGTTACGTTGTCAGAAGGCGGAACTGCAGCGGGGGCGGTGAGGGTGTAGAGCCTCATGTTGGGCTGGGCTTGCTGGTCTTTCGGTCGCACCCCCTAGTTGAGTGCGATCCAGCCCTGAGGCATCCCAGGCGCACTTGTATCCCCGGTAAGTAGGGCCACCTGGTGGCATTGGGGGATGGAGGTGTGTGGCCCCGGTGCTGATCTGCGGCTGTGTCTGTTGTAACTGGGCATGCGGTGTCCACTTTCCTCGCTCCAAGTTCTCCTCTTGGGTCTGGGTCACAGGCCCCGCCCAGCCTGCCCCGCACGCCGACCGCAGGGAGCCTTCTGCATTGCGGGTTCAGACCTTTCACAACGCTGATTGACATTGGCCTTTATCCGAAGTGCCCTCATTACCGGGCTTCGTTGGCCCCGGGCTTCAGCTACAGCAGACACCAAACCATAGTTTGTTCAAAACCGACACTTGTTGGCTGGCTCTTGTACTTTCTTTCCCGGGCTCCCCGGAAGGTGTTCCCCATCAGGCCAATAGAACCAGTTCCCCTCTGCTTCCAGAGCTGTGTTTAATGAGGCGATTTTCCCACCTATTATATATTCCTAGAGGGCAGGCGTAGGATGTTGAGATCTCCGTTTCCTTTTTAGTTCCATTGTGTAGTTGTTGCTGGGTACGTTTTTTTCCCCATTAAAATTTTTATTGTTATTCTGTTACGATTGTCCTAATTTACCCTCTTTTGCTTTCCTCCACAGTCAATCCCACAGTTATCCATGTCCATGAGTCGTTCATACATGTTCTTTGACTTGTCCTTTCCCCTTCTTTCCATCATTATTCCCCTCTCCCCTCCCAACCTGCTGTCAGTCTGTTTCTTTGTTTTCATGCCTCTGGTTCTATGGTGCTCCTTTATTATGTTTATTAGTTTCCTGTTTTAGGTGAGATCATATGATATTTATCTTTCACCAACTGGCTTACTTCACTAACCATAATCTCCTCCCGTTCCATCCTGTCGCAAAAGGTAGGAATTCATTCTTTCTAGTGCATAGTGTTCTATTGTGTAAATGTATCAGTTTTTTGATCCATTCATCCACTGTTGAGCACTTAGGTTGTTTCCAGCACTTAGCTATTGTAAGTAGCGCTGCTATAAACATAGGGGTGCGAAAGTTCTTTGGAATTGATGATTTGGGATTCTTAGGGTATATTCCCAGCGGTAGGATTGCTAGGTCAAAAGGCAGTTAGTTCCATTTTTAGTTTTTTGAGGAAAATCCATACTGTTTTCTATAGTGGCTACACCAGCCTGTATTCCCACCAACAGTGCACTAGAGTTACCTTTTCTCCACATCCTTGCCAGCACTTGTTAGTTGATTTGTTCATGACGGTTATCCTGACAGATGTGAGGTGGTATCTCATTGTGGTTTGAATTTGCATCTCTCTGATGCCGAGTCAGATATTGAGCATTCTTTCATATGCCTATGGGCGCTTTGTATGTCTTCCTCAGAGAAGTATCTGTTCAGGTCCTCTGCCCATTTTTTAACAGGATTGTTTGTCTTCCTGGTGTTGAGTTACATGAGTTCTTTATATATTGGATCATGTTTTTTAGGTGAATCAAAAGGTACCATAGGTGACTGATTTTTCTTCCTAACACTGATTGCATTGCAGTTATCAATTGATACATTTGGTAGTATCTGTATTATAGACAGATACTGTATTATAGACAGTAATAATGTATGATAGACAGTAATGCTAAATGTTGCATCAACACCTGCAAGAATAATCATTTAACCTTCATGTTGTAATTAAATACTTGAGGAGCCTGTAGAGTTTGTGGTTTAAATCTGTGTTCTTTTTAGATGTATATTTCTAAAGAGATGAAGAGACTGCAAATGTTTCATTGTAGGAGGGCTGGCTATTCCTGACAACTTTTAATTTGTTATTAAAGTCCGGTGAATTTTTTTTTTATGCACGTACAAACTTTTTTACAGGTGACTGTAAAGTGCTGAGCGATTGCCATTGAACATAGTTGAAGTAGAAAATAGGAAGATGGCAGCAAACTCTTCTGGACAAGGTAATGCATACTGGAATTTATTTTATCTGTAGGAACTTTCCCCCTATATAGTAAATGTATTTTAATAGAAAATTTGGCATAGGGTAGTTACTGTAACCGGAAAAAAAATAAAATTTTTTTTATTTAGCAAAGTAAAACCCCATGTTTAAAGCAAACACAACATTGTATCAGATATATAACATCCTTAATACCTATTAATCCTGTATTTAAACATATTAAAAATATTCACATCGTAAACCTTAGGTCCTCCTCTAAAATCCGTTTTCTCTTGCGCTTTTACTTGAAATCAGAACACTTGCAAAGAAGTTAAAATGTCACCAAGCTATATCCATACCTGTACCTTCATTTGCTCGAAAACTTTCAGACACATTTCGTCAGTGTTGCACTAGCTCTCTAAAGCAAATCAAGTTAGACTCAGCTTAAGAAGTTTCTATTTAAAAGTAAGTTTTAAAAGGTAAAATTTAATCCCTATAAACATATCAAGCTCCACTTTGTAAGTAGTTTCCTACCTCAAAACTTGAAGCAAATTTCTGTTTCCTTTTCATAGCAAGTCTAAAGCCCTGTTTAACCCACCATATATATTTTTTATTACTCGTCTCTGTTCTGAGCTTTTAAAAATCTTAAGCTTTATCTTATCTTCAACTCCATTATCAGTGGAATCATAAAGTACACTCATTTGTGTCCAGCTTCTTTCACTCACTTTACTGTCTGTGACATTTATCCATGTCATGCCTTGTATGTCAATAGTTTGTACTTTTTTTTAATTGAATTTTATTGTTGTTTTATTATATCATCCCCTTTTTCCTTCCCTCTGCCCCCTTCCCCACCCACCCACTCCCCCCAAAAGTCAATCCCACATATTGTACATGTCCACGGTTCTTTAGTTTGTACTTTTTTATTGTGAAATTCCATTGTACGAATTTACCACATTTTGTTTACTCATTCTCCTGTTGGAGGTGTTGGGATTGTCTCAGTTTTGACCATTGTAAACAAAACTACTTTGAATATTTGCTGTAAGCCTTTTTGTAGATACTTGGATAAATATCTAGGAATGGGGCAGCTCAATGTATAGTAAGTAAACCATATGAAAAAAAAGGCAAACCTTTTCCCCACAGTGGTTGTGCCATTTACATTCATTCCAGCAACTCTGGTTGTTCCACATACAACACAGGCTGTTGGTCTTTCTTTTTCTTTCTTTTTGGAGCCATTTTAGGGGGTGTGAAGTGACATCTCATTGTAGTATTAATTTGCATTTTCCTGATGACAGATGTTGAACAACTTTTTTACATACTCATTGGCCATTGAAAATCTTATGTTATGAAGTTATTGTTTACTGTCTCTTGCTTTGTTTAAAGAACACTGGGCTGTTTCTTTTTATTTTAAAATCTCTTTTAGAGTCTGGATACAGTACTTGATAAAGTACTTGGGTTCTCTGTCGCTGCTAATTGCATCTTGGAATGGGTTTCTGTTGACTGCACCTTTTTTTTTTTCTTTTTTAGAGCACTGGTTACATTTTCCTTTTTCTTACCATACTCAGTGATCTGTTTGTTATTGGATACTGGATATTCTAATACACTGTAGTGACTCCGGATTTTATTGTACTTCCCTGAAATGGGAATTTTCTTTTTCTTCCAGCTGACAGCTTGGCTAAACTCTTAACAGACTCTTGTCTCCCTGGTAAAGGGCAGCAGCTCAAATATCTGCTCATCCTTGTCAGCTTCCAGCGGCTGTTTATTGCTGGGAGCCCTGTTCTGTTCTTTCAGTTCACAGGTTAGCAATCCCCTACGGTTTCTCACCTCTTTTTTCCAAGTTATAAAGACTCAGATTAAAAAGAATTTAAATTAAGCAAAAATGAAAATGAAGAGAAGTCTAGTTTGAAAAGGAAACATGCTCCTAAAATCACAATGCAGTCCAAATGAAAATGAAATTTTAAATGGTCTCTGTTCTAACACAAAAAAATGAAGTTTACAATGTGCTACTCTTTTTAGCAGTTGCAATAAAATACAGCTGTTTTTAGTGTTGCCTTTGATCCTTAGTCCAAACCACTGTGAAACACAGTCAGAGCCACTTTGGCTATTGTTGTTACTGTTTTGTCAGTGAGTTTGTTGGGTCTTGGAGCTGCTGTTACCAGCTGCCAGCAGAGGGGGTCAGAATCATGTTCTACAGAATCCCATACTCCCAATAAAAATTTAAAATTTTTATTTGGATCTACAGCATTTTTACTCTCTATTAAATTATTTCTGTACTGTTTATGTATATAGGCACTACTTTTTTTTGAGTGTCAAGTGCCATAATTACCTTACTGTGATAACTGAAAGAATAATGACTGTAAGAAAAATCTTGAACCATGTATTATATTAATGTCTCTGGTGTAGAGGACAGAATCCCATTGTGTTCACCAAGCCCTCTTTTAAGCCTTCCATTACACTGTCATTATAAATCAGGACTGCTGAATTTCATAAACTTTTGGCAGTTACTGAAGTCTCATCCTCTTAGTATTCATTGTAATGTAGAACATTATTATTGAATTGAAGTAACATTTTGAGAATTTTAATATGTAAAGGCAGATTGTGAAACTGGAATTTGTCCAGGGCACCATCCCTATGGTAAGAGTTTTTCATTATGGGGAATATCAAGGTCCTATGATCACGTGGTGGTAGCTGAATTGGTCTAACCTGATTTCAGATACACAGTGAAACCTGGTGAAATGCTGAGTAAGGAGTATGAATTATCCTCTTTGATTATTTTATGATTATCTCAAAATACTTGTAGAAATAACTAGAAGCCTTGCAGATCAAGTGGTGGGAACTGTAGGTCTGGGGCCACTCTGAACACTCTTGACTTGTGATTTCAAGGTGCTCTGTGGGCAGTGGTGCCGTAGCCCCTGGGAAGTTTGTCTTACCCCCAGTCCCAAGTAGAAGTCTTACCTTGACCATCTGTGGTCTGGAAGGAACACAGGTTTGCCCTCCAGGCTTGTACTAGGGTATGCTAGCTCGGAATTAGTGCTGGGCCCAGTGACTCTAACTTGCTTTTCTACAGCTTTTTAGCTTAGCTACAGTTCCCTGTATCCACCCCTTCCTCTTAGATCTAAACAAAGGAGTACACAAGGATACTTTATAAACAGACATATACCCAGGAGAAGTGAAACACCTACATGTTTACTTGATTATTAACATAGTAACTATTATTTTCACCCTTTTTCACAACTGTCTTTTTATGTACTTTAACTTCCCTTTTTGTATCTTAGTATGAATTTACAGCTTATCTTAGATTCAGTTTGTTCTACTTAGCTATAATTATTATTCTCTTTAACCTTCCAATTGTGACAGCCTGGCTAAGCTCAGTCTGGCTTCTTTGTTCTCTGAGCACTATCCTGGGGCTTTAAAATAATTTTGCTTTCTGACAAGATATTCCAGGCCCATCTTGATTATTTTCCTGCCCTAAGACATGGAACTAGCACTGTCTGAGAACCCTGGCCCCTTTTCATGGAGGATAGTATAAAATATTTTCTTTCTTTTTAATCCTCATTCAAGGGCATGGTTTTAAAGAGGGAGAGAGAGAAAGAAAGAAAGAGAAACATAGATATGAGAGGGAAGCATTGATTTGCCTTTTGCCTGCACCCAGACTGGAAACTAAACCCACAACCTAGCTATGTGCCCTGATCTGGAATCGATTGGTTCACAGATGACACTCCAACCAACTGAGCCATAGTAACCAGGGCTATAGTATTTTCTCATGAACGAATTCATCTCGAGGGAGTTTATATTTCTATAAATAGCACTTGAGTTCTTTTCAATGTGGTGATTTAATTTAAGCACTCAGATTTAAAAAATTTTGCTTTTCAAGAATTTTTTATTTTATATTTATAGTACCTCTAAAAAGATGTAATTACGTGTTTATCTTATAAAAATGCATTTGCCTTTTCTGAAAAAAGGAAAAAGAGTCTTGTCCAATAGTTGAAAACGTAGCCAGGGGCGTGGCTTGCCTTAAATATACACAATGTCATAACGCAAAGAGGAGAGAACCAGTTTCCCTTGCACAGCATTCTCTACCTTACAAAGAACTCACTTTGGGATACCTTTAAATAATACATTCCATCATAATCCATCACTCTGTAATAATCTTTTCTTAATTTGTAGTGTATCATTTTTAGGGAAGTTTCTATTGTATAAAATCAGTGATAGCCATATTCTAAATTTCCCATCTGCTATAGTATCAGATCATTTATACTCATTTGTTTGTTTATTTGGATAACAGGCCAACCATTAGGTAGTAAGTAGATCCACCAACATCATAGCCTTCCTTAGTGGATTAAGAACATTGATACTCCAAGAACCTGTATTAATTTGGAAATTATATATTCATTTAGAGCTTATAGTTACTAATTTTCACAGTAACAGGGAATTAACTATAGCCACCTGCGCTCTGATGTCAGACATGCATGAACTTAAGGAGGCTGTTCCTTCTTAACCAAGCCAAGAAAGACATGTGATTTTAAAAAGTAAAAGTTGATGGATTATGTGCAAATGTTGTTTTTGTAGGTAGAGAATGGTCAGATATAGGCAACTTACTGAATTGAATTTAAAACATAAAATAAAAGCTCTCTTACCATGGTTCTTACTGTTCACATAATATTCCTAACTGTATAAAGATGAATTGATATTATGGTTTGTGATGATTTACCCTTATTAGAGGTCTAGATCTGTAAGAAATTATTTCATCATTGAAAATATTTTTCCTTTATTTGTATAGCACCTAATTTTTAAGCCCTTTTGACAGGTTGCCTTGATAGGATGAAGGGAATAGTTCATTAGTTGAAGTAAAGGTCTAAAACTGTGGTTTGTAGAATATAGTAGTTCCCCCTTACCTGTGGTGGATGTGTCCCAAGACCCCCTGGATACCTGAAACCTCAGAGAGCATTGAGCCCTATGTATAGTGTGTTTTTTCTATATATAATACCTATGATAAAGTTTACCTTATAAATTAGGCCCAGTAAGAAATAGAACAGCTATAACAATACACTGTAATATGTGAATGGGGTCTCTCAAAATACCTCACTGTACGTGCAGCACGGTACACTGGGCAAAGGAATGCTTCCCATCTGGATGGGATAGGGTAGGATGGCACAAGACTGAGCTAAAAACACTGCAGACCTCAGTGTCTGTGTTTTGTATGTACTCTCTCAGTGTTTGCATGTTGGCATTGAATTCAGATTTTCAAAACATAATTTGAATGCTGCTTCTGGGCCAAGACTTTGCAGCCTCTTCTGTAGATCTTCAGTCAGTTTGGAGCTCAGAACCAAGCCCAGGATTAAGTGTTGATGAAGAACATGTTTCTTATGCTCCATTTCTTTCTCAGAATTGCTTTCTAGTCAGTTGCAATCCTCTCACTTATTCCTTGAGATGGTGTCATTTCTGAATGGAAGCAGTTGAAAGAAAGAAAGAACGTTTTGATCTGAGCACATCTACTGCTTTTTCCCCCCATGACAGAGGCTTTCACAAAGAGGCCTAAAAGTGAGAACTAAGGAAATCTCCACCATCAGGGATTGACTAACCGAGCAGGACAGACAGGGGTCCCTGTAGCATTTGGGGCCCCCGAGATTTTGTTAAAAAACAAATGCTGCTTCCCATATGTTGGTGATTAAAATTACTTAGAACTGAGTCTTAAGGTCCTCAGTAAGTGTTACACGTTGCATATGTCCATGTGTTAAGCTGGGAAAGTAGCTGGGAAAGAGGCAGGAGGATGTGGTAACCGGCTGAAGAACTGCTTACCAGTGACTTACCATGTCACAGAAGAGGATTTACTATCTGAGTTTCTAGATGGATGGCCTACATTTATAACATAGCTCTGAAATGTGTTTTGTGTGCTTTTTAAAATTTCTCTTTCTCTTCTCCCAACCCTCCCCTTTTTTAGGTTTTCAAAACAAAAATAGAGTTGCAATCTTGGCTGAGCTGGACAAAGAGAAAAGAAAATTACTAATGCAGAACCAATCTTCAACAAATCATCCTGGAGCCAGGTATTAAAGAATAATGCGGTTTTCATGCTCAGTGATATAAAAAATATCTTGGACAAAGTAATTCAAGTTGGTTAGCAATGGTTTACTTCTTTATCATTGGAATTCAAATTTTATTTCTTAGATTTGAAAAAATTAGACTTTAATTAAATCTTAAACATTTTAATTCTAATTAGAGTATATTATTTTCCCTAGAGCCTCCTTTTAAGAAAAGGCCTTTGTATGATTTTTGTTTATTAATGAAATTATTCCTGTGTCCCATTTTTAAGCATTCTGCGAAGTAGAAAAATTTAGGTAAATTTAATGATTTTTGTGGTATAGTATTCAGTTTCTGTCTTCTTACATCTCTTCCCTCATATCTAATTATCCCAGCCACCCACCACCCTAAACTCACCCCTACTTTCTACTTATTTATTGACGACCAGGGGTTCCCCTCCCCTCTACCAAAATAGGTTGGAGCCTCCTTGTGCCCATCACATCTAGCTGCTTAGAATCGGGGCCTGCCCTGGCACCTGGGACCACTGATGACTGAACCAAGTTGGGGTTTCCCATTAGCAAGGAAGGACAGCGAGACGCAGATGGTGCGGAGGAGGCCAGCACTGCCTGCCACTGCTGTGGTCTTTCTGAACTTCCTGTGGTGCTTCTGGTCACACCACTCCCTGGCCTGTAATGTTCCTTGCTAGTCTCCCGTGACTGCTAGGATAAGGTCTGTGTTTCCCAGTTTTTTCCCAGAGCTCTCACACCCTGGCCTCTGCCTTCCTCCCAGGCCTCATTTTTGCCACACACTTCACCCTGCCCCTTCCCAACCTCCAGTCTTTCTAAGCTCTTTAAGCTCTTGAGCTCTTCAGACATGCCAGGCTGTCCCGCCCTGGGTCTTTCGGGGTGCTACACCTTTTCCAAACGCTCGCCCTTCAGCTTGCGCCATCCGTGTGACCTTGTGATAGACTGGAGTACCTCAAATCTGTTTGAAAGTAGGGACCATAAATCATCCATAAGAAGGAGGTAATTTGAAGCCCCAGTAAATAGCATAGGCTTTCTTCATGTACATTAATGTACCTAGACAGTGCAAGAAGGGAAAACATTCTGGAAGGTCTTTTTTTTTTTTTATCCCTGTATATTTTTTGTACAATGAGTAATGTGATTCAGGATTAAGGAAGTTTGTACCTTCAACAGCCAGGTAACTAAGGTTCCCATTTTAGCATTGCACTTTCGAGACCCTCCCTTAACAAGGACTTCCGGGACCACGCGGAGCAGCAGCACATTGCGGCCCAACAGAAGGCGGCCCTGCAGGTGAGCCAAGCGACCCGTCTCGCTGGGGGCTCCTGGGTCTGGGAGGTAGCACAGTTCCCATTTTGTATTTTGGTGGAGCAATACCAATAAAAACGTTCCTCACATAATTGCAGCGGTTTGCTGATGCTCAATTGTGCCCAGAGGATCTGAAGGACCAATACAGCAGTAATGAAAATACCTTTTATGGTGTTGACACGATCATGATTGATTTCAGTGCTGGACCTGGCAGTGGATAGCTGTGCGCAAGAGTTGAGCATGTTTGGATGGACAAACTGATCTTAAAAGCTGAACTGGCTAGTTTAACTCTGTGTGTTTATGTATTTATTTTCAAATTTGTTATGCCATTATATCCTTTGAATGGTTTTACTGATTTACTGTTGTGTGGATTCTTTTTTTTTTTTTTTTTTTTTTAAATTTTATTTATTATTTTCAGAGAGAGGGAAAGGGAGGGAGACAGAGAGGATGAGAAACATCAATGTATGGTTGCCTTTCACCTGCCTCCAGCTACGGACCTGGCTGGAGACCTGGCTTGCAACCTGGTTATGTGCCCTGATTGGGGAATTGAACCAGCAACCTTTGGGTTTGCAGGCCGGTGCCTTATCCACTGAGCTACCAGCCAGGGCTTGGATTTTTATTTATTTATTTTTTTAATGGTCTGCATGACTGCATTTCCTGCATGTTGTACAGGAAATGTTTAAAGACTAACTCTACCATAGGAATGTGATAACCCGTCAATTTAAAAATATATTTTCTTCATTGCAATAAACAGTTTTAGATTACACTGATGGTGGATAATTTAGGATTCCCAGAGACATTGCTATCTATGCTTTTAAACCTTAGAATGTCAGAATTGGGAGAGATATTTAGCTCATCCCATTTTAGACAACCAGAAAACACTCCTCTTTCTTTAGTGACAGAGGCAGTCCCTGGTGGTGTTCTGTTCTTTACGTTCCAACAGTCAGCGGCCTTTTTCCCCTCTCCTTCCAGCTACTGCCCTTCTCCCTCAAGCTCCTGATTTGTTGATCAGAAGCAGAGTACTTTGGGACCACTGTCACTTGCTTCCCCCACTTCAAGGAACAGAGCACCTAATTTGTGGATTGGACTGGAAAGAGTCACTGGGGACAGTGTACAGGAGTACTTGGTGCAACTTGTTAATATAAGTTCTTTATTATTGTCAGCCTCCTGTGTATTTAAACAAAATGAGCATGAGAACTGACTTTGAAAATAAATTTGGTCTGAAGTACTCAGAATGGTTAAGTAATTTTAATGCCTTTGTTGAAGAGTTATGACTCTTAATTGCTTTTTTTTTTTTTTTCCCTCTTTCCCAGCATGCACACGCCCATTCGTCTGGGTACTTCATCACTCAAGACTCGGCATTTGGGAATCTTATCCTTCCTGTTTTACCTCGCCTGGACCCAGAATGAAGAAATTATTTGTAATGAAGTTGACTTTGTAATATCAAATGCCAGAGCTACTAACTATTGTTCAGTGCTAGACAAGCTGTGACTTTCAGACTTTTGATGAACTTATATATTTTGCTCTTTAAAATAAAGCTATGTGCAAATGAAAGGGAAAAGGGGGGTAACCAGGATGATGAGCATTTTGGAAGCTGTATTATCTGAAGACTGATTATGCTACCTGTGACTCTAACTTATTTGTAATGCAGTTTGATTTTAAGGCTAAATCAGACTCTGAATTAAATGGTCACGTAAACTTACTCCCCCTGCTCCCATCTACTTGGACTGAGTACATGATGTCCAAAGGAGACTTAAGAACCATTTATAGTACTTATCTTTAAAGAAATAAGGGTGCTTTTTAAAAATGTGAACCAAAAGGCTTAAGTATATTACCTTCATATTTGCTGTTTATAGAATTGATATCTGTACCTTTTGCATTTATAGTCAACATGCCATCCTGAAATAATACTGTAACTCACAACTAATTTCCCTGGTTCTCAATTTTAAAAGGAAATCCAAGACTAAGGTACTACTCAGTCTGATACATCATTTATAAACCAATATGCCACTATAGATGCGGTGACAGAATGCAATTAAAAACAATTATACAAAAGGTGGTGGTTTTAAATTTTATGCGTGCACTTAGTTAGTGTTACTACAGGAATGGTGTGCCTGCGTGGTTTTCCTGTCCATTTTTTTCTAATTAAAAACCTAATGCCAGTTGAGCCCCTTTTTAATTATTATAAAGGGGGAAAGAATTGGGTTAAGCAGTTTCTCAGTGTGACACATCTTTAACAGAATCTGGAGCGCTTATTTAAATATGTGGTCCTCACCACCTTCCCCTAGTCCTACAGAACTAGAATCTCTTGATTAAAAACCAAGTCTGAAAACCATGGGTTAGAGAATTCAATTTTCATGATATATGTTTATAAATTCATAAACTTACAGGTCCCTGAAGCTTAAGAGGTCAGTTAGCTAAAATCTCCATTCTTTTAATAGGATTCAAATTATATTTTCTAGTACCTCACAGATACAGAATTTATACAACAGCTTCTACTGACCTCATCTTGGCCTTGCGTCCCCATCCTCTGCAGTGGTAGGATAAAATTTAAAATTCCAGTTAGGGTTAATATTTGCTCCAAGTGTGTATCCATTTTCAATAAGTTTCTCCTCTCCGCCTCCCTAGACATTTGCACCAACCACATAGCCCCACCTTACCCAAACCAAAGCAGGAGCAGGTAATTCTAGACTTGCCTGTGCCATTTTGATTCTTTCTCTGGAGGATTTGAACTGATTTTCTTCAGGTGGTGAGTGGCAGTTGTCCCCACTGTCACGGTCACCATTACTGCAGAGGCGCCCGTGCTGCTGGTGGCGGAGCTCCCCGGGGCCTCCAGCTGCCTCACAGTGTGGGCCTCGTTTTCTTGAATTAATGTGACTAAGTTTCTGTTCGTTGTGATACACGACCTAAATCCATGGCTCTAGATCTCCTTGAATCTAGGGAAAATTTGGGCGGGTATCCTGGAGCAGGCAGCAGTCGCGACAGGCCCAGAAGTAGCAGCCTGACTACCTGGCAAGGGCAGGAAGAGCTGCTCCCAGTTCTTCCTCACGGTTTCCCAATCAAGGAGGAGCAGGAACCCGATGGTGGTGAGGACTGCAGAGGATGCTGGCAGGGCAGCCGTGGGCTCAGCCAGAGACGCTGGCCGAGGTCAAGTTTCCTTAGTTTCCCTCGGATTGTGGGTGAATTTGCCTCACTCGCAAATTCACGTCTCTTCACCCGTCACTCCATCGCATGTGTCATGTTAGAAAAGAACCTACTGTCTACTTCACCAGTGACAGCATGGAGCCACGGGAGGTTTTGACCCATGAGCCTTTCTGTGTTTGTGTACGTGTTCTGCTTACATTGTTTATGGTGTGTTCCGCAGTATGTACGGGCTCTGAAGGCAGGGACTTTGGTTTCCCTTCTCCCCTCGCCTATCCTTTTCCTCCCTCCCTCTTTGGTTATTAACTGTTTTCTGCTTAGAATAGGACTTGGCATGGAGTAGATGGTCAATACCTACTATGGAAGGGAGGAAGGAAGGAACATATACAACATGAGTGGTGACGTAAAGGGTCTTTTTTTTTTTTTTTTTTTTTTTACCATGAGTCATGGTAATCAAGTTTAAAAAGCCACTGCTAAATTATACAGGTGCTAGTGCTTTGTGTGATTCTGGAATACAAACTGAAATGACACAATTTCAAAGGCAGCTGTGTTTTCCTGCACATTCTATAAGCTGTCTCATTACGTTGTTGCAGTCCTTCGCTTTTACTTTGGCAGTAGACACTCAGCCTTTATAAGAGTTTAAGGCCCACCAAGATAGGGTTTTGATGAATATGGTGGCACAGAACAGAAGATCAATAAAGCACATGAGGTCTTTTGTACAGGTCACCCCCACTGCTGAATCCTATCAGCTGGCACAGGTCCTGTTTCAACAGCATTAAGCTTGGTCAATATTTACTGAGTGCTTTTCTTATCCATGTCTGCGTGCACGAGTGTACGGTAGATGCTGGGGATTTTTTAAATGAGCAAATCAAGAATGAACACGGATGGAGGGGGAGACTTTCACTGTCCTCAAGAAATCTGACAACCTAGAGTGGGTGGCGCAGGCCCACATCGGACATAGCCACACACCTAACACTGGGTGCAGGTTAGTGAAGAAAGGACGAGTACCTGAGCCTGGAAAGACCAGTGAAGGCCACCTCAGACAACACGCGTGTGAACTTGGCCTTCAAGGTGAGAGGATGCCGGAGCAGAAGAGAGCAATGTTCAAAGCAAGGGAAAAGCCTGCACAAAAGGTGTGGAGGCCAGTGTGCCGTGAGCTAAAGTCCCATGTGGCTGGACTCGTATGGATAGATTTGGGTAGATTTACAAGGGACCATCAATACCAAGGAAGCCAAAGGTAAGCTGGACTCATGTTCAAAACAGTCTTGAATTCCAGGGTGAGGCAAGTGTCTTTAGCCTGGCACTCAGCCATTGAACTTCTGGGGGGAGGCAGGTCCGAAAGAAATGAACAATTGGGCCCCCCTCGGCTCTTGGGAAAGGGAACCATACAAAGCACCCAAATACGATTACTCTTCATTTCTGTTGAGAATTCTGTCCACATGCACCCCTCACCTCTGGCCCCATCTGCCTCTGCTGTGTCTTTCATTTGCCTCTGGTCTCCTTCCTCCCAGTGTCTCTTCCTCGCCTCCCTCCCTTCTCCACCTTCCTTCTGCCCCCAGCTTTCTTCTCTATCCAACTTCAAGAAGAACCTTTGGAGAAAGAAAAGGCAATGCATGTTCAGTTTTTATCTGATCTTCACAAAAGCTCAGAGAGAAGTGGATATTCTTTGTAATTTCTGCATTAAGTTTCCTTCCCTCTCCCTTCCCCGCTACAGCCCACGTGCACCGGGGGCAGAAGAGTGCCCAGCTGCAGGAGAGGGAGCCTTCCCCACTTCAGACCCGTCACGGGGTTTATTCCCACAACCAGTATTTTACAGACCGCAGGAGCTGGCTCAGCATCATGCCCGCTACCTAAATTCAGCCCAGATGAGACTCCAGGAGAGGAGTGCTGGGTCTTTGGAGATGTCCTCACCCATCTGAGGACAGTACCAAAAAGGTGTCTTTCTCTCTAGTCCTGTAAAAAGAAGTGTCCTATATACAGATGTCCCTTCTCCTACAATGGGCTTACGCCCCAATAAATCCATCGTTAAGTTGAAAAGTCTCAGAGAAAATGCATTTCATACAGCTAAGCTACCAAACGCCACACCTTAGCCTACCTTAACCATGCTCAGACCACAATATCCAAAACTGGCTTGGCAACCCTGTACATGGAGTGCTGGTTCTTTCCCCCTGGGATCCTATGCCTGACTGGAAGCCGACTTCCTGTGACCCCATACTGGGAGGAAGCTAAGCCAGCTGCTCAGAGTGCCAGACATGTGAGTGAAGCCACTCTGGACCTTCCTGCTTAGCCCAGCCATCTGCTGAGTGCAGCCAAGTGAGTGACCCTGGCTGATGCCACACGGAGCTGAATTCTGCTGAGCTAAGCGGAATTCCCACAGAATTGTAAGAAATAGTGAATCATTGTTTTAAGCCTCCAAGTTTGGGGGTAGTTCATTATGCAGCAAAAGATAATGGGATGAATACCCTTGATCTCCAAACTCCTATATCCACTGTCAACCTGAGAGCTCCACTTTGAAATCTAATAGGCATCCAAATATAACATGTCCCGTCAGACTCTTGATATCTCACCTTCCCAGCATGCTCTTCTCCCAGCCCTTCCCACCTCAGAAAAAGGCTCTTTGCATAGCTGTAAACACAGCAGTCATTCTAGGCTCCTTTCTTACATTCTTCTTTCAATCGAGCAGTTCTGGCCTCAGCATATCCAGAATGCCACCAATTCTGACCAATTCCACTGCCACCATTTTGTTCCAAACCACCATCATCATTTACCTAGATGACTGCACTAGCCTAAGTGCTCTTCCTTTTTCCACATTTGTCTGGTGCCCTTCACAGTTGAGAATATTCAATACCACAGCCAGAGTAATACTGGAAAAATAGTAAGATACAATGGAATGATGTTCAACCTCACCAATCATGAGGGAAATGCAAATCAAAAACCACAACAAGATCACTTCATGTCTATTAGGATGGTAATTATTTAAAAAAAAAAAAGAAAGAAAGAAAAACAAGTGTTGGTCAGAATGTGGTAAAATCAGAACCTTTGTGCACTATTGATGGGACTGTAAAATGGAGCAGCTACTGTGAAAAAAGTATGGCAGCCCCTCAGAAAGTTAAAAATAGAACGATTATTTGGTCCAGTAATTCCGCTTCTGGGCTTATACCCAAAATAATTGAAAGCAAGATCTTGAATTGATATTTGTACACCCATATTTATAACAGCATTATTCACAATAACCAAAAGGTGGAAACAACCCAAATGTTTATCAATGGGTGAATGGATTAAAAAAAAAAAAAAAAGTGTTATAACACACAATGGAGTATTCCTTTAAAGGGAATAAAATTCTGACACATGCTATAACATAGATGAACTTGGTAGGCATATGCTAAGTGAAATAAGTCAGACACAAAAGGTACTGTAGGGTTCTACCTACATGAAGTAACTGGAGTAGTCAAGTTCAGAGACATAGAATGGTGGTAACCAGGGGCTCAGGGTGGAGTGAGGAATTATTGGACAGTTACAGTTAGTGGGTACAGAATTATAGTATGGGATGATGAAAAAGATCTAGAAATAGTCATGATGGTTGCACAACAATGTGAACAAACTTCATGCCATGGAACCATAACATTTAAAAATGATTAAAATGATAAAATTTAATGTTATATGTATTTTAGCATAATACATTTTAAAATATAAATAAGATCATGCCAGTTTTTCTTCTCTAATGAGTTTCTGGAGCCAAACCCTTTACAATGGATTACAAATATAGAAAAGATGATCAAATGAGTCTATTTGTTGGAACAAAAGGCATTTAGCTGAAAACAGGCAAAGTGAAGTTTCTCCCTCTTAAATATACTTTCTCTTTCCCCCTTGAAGTTATTAAGATCTATTGAAAGGCTGAGGAGCTACTGAAAATGGTCAATAACCGAAATGATGATTGGAATTTGAGCCAAAAGTATGTATATGTATATACCTTCATCCTGTTGTGCAATTAGCAGGTTTGAGTGATGATGAGTATCAGTCCCTGGTCCAGAGTGATATCCTTATTCTGTGTGACTTTGGTCAGGCAAACCAGCCTGGTTCATCAAACAGAAATGGTTTGACCTAAGATGTTCAGCCCTTCTGCTCTTCCAGAAAATGATGATGTTTCTTAGTTCTAGCTATTTGCTTTAATGTCAAGCAAAAGCAACTTTGAAGAGAGAGTTCTCTGTATACTGCTGGGACCTCAGGGCCTTTGCACTTGCTGTCCTGACTAGCATGCACTCCTTTCTGTTCCCCATGTAGCTTGCTTTCATCTTTTCAGTAATGCCTTCTTTGAATACCTCATTCAAAGTTTCAACTGTGTTCCCCTGTGTAACCTTAACTCTTCTCTGGGACACTTAGCAACTTCTAACATAGAACATAATTTACTTTGTTACTTTGTTTATTGTCTGCCTTCTCCCACTAGGCTGTAAGTGCCGTAAGTGTAGATACATTTTTATATATTTGTTTTCACTGACATATGTCCTCAGTGCTTTGGACAGTGCCTGGCACATTACAGCATGTTCAGGTATTTTAATGAATAAATGAAGTTAAGTCTAACATCCAAAAAGAAAACAGACATGTTGGTCCTCAGTAGCAGACCCTGTCCCCAGGTGAAATGTACAGTTACACACATGTACAAAACCCACTATAAATTAGGGGGTTCTTAGATGTCCTGAAGCCCAGCCATGGGTACTGTATTAAATCCCTTTGATCAAAAGGAATTTAGCTACGCCCCCTTCCGCTGCTTCTCCAGTGCAGCGTGGGGAACTCAGGGCTAGGGATGCTATTTATTATCATTGGAGTCTCCAGGAGGTTCCAAGCCTTGCAATGCTGTATAGCAAATGCAGTGGAGCTGGCAGCCCTAGTCCTGTTAAGAAAACAGGAGCGTGTGCCAGCCCCTCATTCTTCATGACTGAGCTATTAATTCAAGTTCTCTTAGGAAATCAGCCACCAGTGAAAACACGAGCTCCGGGCAGCCACAAGGAGGAGCATCGCCCTACACCCAGAGAGGCGCAGGCCTTCTTTAGAGAACTGAGTTCGCCCAGTTGAGCCACTTTGCTGAGTCAACTGCTCACAGGCGTAAAAGCCGGTCCCTTTGAACGAGCTTGGACCTTGGGGGTGGAGATGGCCCATGGGGTGCCCGGAACCAGCTTTGTAGGCTGTTTCTACATGGCTGACTCCTGGGGCTGCAGAATCCCAGGGGACAGGGCTGCTCCTTGGAAGAGGAGCCCGCATGCCCATATACCAGAAGAGACCCAAAGAATGAGTGGGACCTTTACCAAAGGAAGGGGTGGCCCAGAGGAACAGGGGAAGGGAGAGGGCACTGGGGGCAGACAGCGGGCAGGGGAGAAGCAGGCACCATGGCAGAGAGGGAGGGGACAGTGAAACGGCAGGGCCAGCAATCCCGGTGGAGGATTTGGAACTTTATCAGAGAGGCTTTGGAGAGCCCATGGAGGGGAAATGATAGAATAAGACTTGTATTCAGTGAGGCTTTCCCAGGCAGCCGTGGAGGGTAGACTGGGGGAGGCAGAGTGACCACTCCGGGGGCGTTTATGTGACTGTAGGACATGAGGTAGGATGGGTGGACCAAGATGGTGGCTGTGAGGAGAATGGGAAGGGAAGAGATTCGAGGAATATTAAGGAAGGTAGAATTATCCGATAATGGAAACTGATTATGGAGGATGAAGGAGGACCAGGGAGAGGGAGGAAGGGGTTCCCAGGATAACTGAGGTGTCTGGCTTGGGCAACAAGGCGGTTATCAGTGCCATTTCCTTAGGAGGAAATACAGGGTGTGGACCCAGGGTTGGGGCACCTTTCTAGATTGTGGCTCCACTAGAGAAGTGAGCCCCAATGCAGTAAGGCCTCCATTGCCTGGAATAATGAACACCTCTCCTCTGCATCGAGAATGGTACTAGTAATTACATCCTAAGGGGAACTGAGGAAACTAGGCACTTGAGGCATTTTACGCCATGTGTGGCTCTGGTGAAGAACCCCAGTGGAGAAAGGTTGAGATAATGCGCAGACCCCGGGAGTGGACGACACTGCTTTGAGAAAGTGTCTGTATAATTGAATCTATAAACCAGAGAGTCAAGGGTGAGGAGCCTGAGAAATTCCAGAAACACAGTGGGAAAACCAGGAGGCAGGGGCACCTCGTATTCTCATGGAAGCCAAGGTGAAGATCACTGTAAAAAGCTGAGTGGGTTCGAGTTGTTTCCCAAAGCCTGGCTATGGTGCCACTGGTGATGCTGGAGATGACTTCTTGGGGTACAGATGGCCAACCCTTTTAAATCTCAACAGTTAGGTGTTTATTTATTGCACGCAATACAGCATTTATATGGTAGCACTATAAATAACTATAGCTAATAGTAATCTTTTGAGTTCTTATTTACCAGCCATTGCTCTAAGCGCTTTATATGCATTAACGTTCTTACTTAGTCCTCCGCCACCCTGCAAGATAGATATTATCACCCTCCATTTAAAGATGAGGAAATGGAGGCCCAGATATCAAATAACTTGCCCATGGTCACAGCACTAGGAAGAGGCAGAGCTGGAATTTGAACCCAAGTGGTTTGCTTCAAGGAACCCTGCTTTTAAAAAATATTATTTTGGCTTTAGAGTAAATTTAAGTTGGAAAAAAAAAAAAAAAGAATCAGCTTAAAGGCTAGAAGGGGACTCAGCTATGATAAAGTTGTAGAGGAGGCCTATGAATGTCCGACCCTCGGAAAGGAGCCACTGGGTGGGGAGTTCCATTGAGAAATAATGACAAATACACAGGCTACAGGACCTGGGAATATGGGACAAAAGGAAGCATCTGGGTCCTACTGTCTCCTGCTTAGCTGGAGTCAAGCTCTAGCCTTTCACATCTGGGCCATTATTCTAGGGACAAACAACAAACTACAACTGCTGTGCTATTAACTATTAAAATGTATCTGCTATTGTGGGAGTTCAGATTCTTGAACAACGCCCTCAAAACATTCACTGGGTTCTTTAAATTTGATCTAATTCTTCAACGTTATTACCATAGTTAAGTGCATTAGAAAACGTGCTAAATTGCTTCCTTGATTGCATTTTGGGCATTTCAACAGCTGAGTACATTGTAAATACTCCAGCAGGAATTTTTATTTCTCATCCTTATTTCTTTGGGATCCCACGAGAAATACAAGAATCTTGTTTATTGCTGAAATATATCTTGTTTAATGTCTTTCATGCCTGTCCCTGGTGTGTTTCCAGTAAAAAGTGTTCGTGGAAACGCTCCTAAGCAAAGGAAGCAATAAAACAGGGAAGCTGAAGGGAAGGAAAATGTATTGGGAAGTAAGATAGGTGCACCCTCGGGAGCCCCAGGTGGTCTCCATCAGGACAGGACAGACTGAAACCAGCCAGAATGTCCTGACAGACCCCTTCAGCCCCTGGGGCATGATGCCCTGACAGGTCAGTAAGAGAGAACACACACCAGGCCATTGACGCAGCTGCCCTACATGCACCCCCCTGGAGGAATATCTGTCCTCAGGGCTTACAAGGCCATGGGCTAGCCCAGGCCCTTGGACCTTCCGTCTTCACAGTACTCTCAGCACGACTGAATTGCACCTCAATCTGTACGTCGTAAATCAATCCCAAAGAGCCTGACAGGTGCTGCTCCGTTGGTTGGGCATCATCTAGCAAAGCTAAAGGTTGCTGGTCCGATTCTCAGTCAGGGCATATGCCTAAGTTGTGGGCTCGGTCCCTGGTCAGGGTGCACATGAGGGGCAACTAATCGACATTTCTCTCCCTCCCTCACCCTCTATTTAAAAATAATCAACCCCTAGGATTTCTGAATTTAAGGGAGAGTACAAAATGTGTTCCCATCTTATCGATACAGTGAGGTGGTGTGAATGGTAATGATTCAAATTTCACTATTGCTATAGTTATTGCTATTACTGCTACAACCCAGCATCCCTACCAGAAAATCTACTTTGGATTTTATCTGGAGAGTCTTCTAGGGTCAATATTGTCATACCTGCTCAGGTCCTTCCTTTCTGCTTGTGATCTCCGAGATCAGTGAGGAAGGTTGTAGAATTTTTAGTATGGGAGCTTTTGGGGTGTGTGTTAATTTTTAAACTCTGCCTTATAGAAAATTTCAAGCGTACACGAAAGAACAGAGAACAGTATAACAAACTCTGTTGTCTACTGATTTACTCAATACCAATTTGCATATCAATTACAGCTCCACCTACTCTACCCTTCTGGATTATTTTGAAGGAAATTCCTAAATATTTTGGGATATACTTTGGAAAGACAACTCTTTAAAAATCTAAACCTGGGTTTATGTATGTAGGATGTTTCAGGCATATATGCATTTTTCTGCTTCCATCAAAATTTTAAACTGGGTCTGGAATCTAAAATTTCTAAAATTATTGCTCTGCCTTAGTTGGTGTAGGTCAGTGGATTCCTGGTCAGGGCACATCCTGGGTTATGGGCCAGGTCTCCAGTTGGGGGCATTCAAGAGGCAACCCACAGATGTTTCTCTCCTGCTCTTTCTCCCTCCTTTCCCCTCTCTAAAAGTAAGTAAAATCTTTACAAAGAAAAAATTACTGCTCTGAGTAAAACATCGAGAAGAGAGGAATCAATTCATCTGAGAATCAATAATTGTCAATGAAATATCTTTTCACATTCTACTCATGCGGAAGTATTTTTCAGAACTTTCTTAGGCATGTTCTTAGCTGTGTAAATATAGAGCAGTAAACTTCTGCTTTAAAAGTTTTCAGTATTCAATGTACTGTGTAAAAGCCCAAAGTAATACATTTAAAGAACAGAATAACATTAATTAGAAGTATGTACACATGGTCAATGTAGAATCCACAAGAGGGTTTTCCAAATGGGTTCTCAGCTTGCCCAGTGAAGAAATCTAAGCCAGAGAAGTGGAGGGAGAGTCAGAACTATTTCCCCCACAGCATTAGCTTGGAAGCACAGACTAGGGGTATCGAACTGCTTGAGATGTGCTACCATTTTGCAAAACACAAAGGGGAAATATTACTTCTAGGAATGTGATACTAAAATAAACATTCAGAAACCATACATACTGCTGGTTAAGTTAAAATAGCTGTTGCTTTTAATAAAACAGACATAAAATATACATTCACATTTTTTTTTTTTATTTTCAAAAATCTGGGTTAAACAGTCAAGCTGCACGTACATAAACCAAATCAAACAACAGTAACAACTACTTGAAAAAAAAAACAACCCAGAACCTTGCAAATTGTCATCAAGACTCTACTTGAGTTTCAACGAAGAGGCAGGACTAAATGAACAAAGAAAGCCCTTCCCAGTCTGACACTAGCACAGAGGAGATGTTACATACGCATGTGTAACTGGTGGGAAGAGAGAAAAAGTTGAAAATGGTAGAGCAGAATCACTCAGGTTACTGACCATTTCCTGTCTCACATAAAATGACGTTTCCAGTGTTTAGAAATTATGGCCACCCTCTCTCTACATTAAAAAAGAAAAACAACATATCCAGAACGGTGCACACAGGACGGTTGTGTTGCCATCACTTAGAACATACAAGCCACGCAGAAAACAAAAAAAAATTTAAATACAAGCATTTGTGTTTCCCACCTAAGGAAAGTGAACAGACTTTCGTCAGTCACAGCCAAGCCAGGGGAGACCCTGGGAAAGGTTATCCTGGAACCTGCCCAGAGAGATTCTCTCCACCTGGCAGAGGTTGGCTGCACTTCCGGATGACAAACCAGGCAAACGCCAAAGAACCCATCAACTAACTATTCTGTTGCTAAACTTAAAGCCAACACGCTGGTGTTGAAAATGTAATTTCGAGGTCAATTGGCAAGCCAACTTGGGGCAGATAAAACCTTTATTCGGACAGGCAGGAACTGGGCATTAAGGGCGATGAAAGTGGGCATTCCTATGTATTTTCAAGGCCTGTTAGTACCAGACTATTAAAATACCAAACCAAACCACCCAGCTGCAGTCCTAGAGCTGACATGGTGGACTCTGGAAGTACTTGGGGTGGTGTTGTTTTTTACTGCTTTTATTCCCCTAGTAACTATGAACACAGTTCCATAAATCTTCAAGCACAACAGACTTACTGGGGGGCGGGGGGGGGGGGGGGGGCGGGCGGTGTCACTTTGTAAATTATATACACATCTAATTACTATGCAAAACAGTATTGAATGTCCACTGTAATTGAAAAAATTAAATTAAATTAAAAAAAAAGAAAAAAAAAAAAAAAACCCCAACCAAACAAAAAGATCCTTCAGGTACAGCTCCGGAAAGTACCTTGCTGCCTGCGGCCAGAATTCTGCTGTTGAAACGAAACTTTTCTCGGATCTGTTTTCTAAAACAAGTATGTTCTGCCTGAGCGCTGACTTTTTAAAACAGACATATATTCTGCAATTTTCTAATTCTGCACTGCTCGTTCGCTCCGCTGGCCTCAGTAAGCTCCCGTCCGGGCCTATCAGACCCCCAACGACTGCGGGAACCTGTTGGCCTTTTCTCACTTGGCAGCAAGGGTCTCTCCCAGGACAGAGTATTTTGAGTGATAGTGGGAAAAACTGAGAGCAATTTAAATTTTGTTTGTAAAAGATATATCTGAATTTTCCATTTATACCGTAGTGGACCTACCAGTACATGACTCCAGAAATAAAAATGAAGAAACATGATGCTGGGATATGGCAATTTTTAGGTACCTTTCCTTGTAATAGTTTAGCACATTCATGGGAGGACTTGGGCACTTTTAGATTTGAGACTTCTAACCATATTATCTATTTTAAAGCTCTCCTTTTTGTGGGTCATCTGATATTTAATGCCCCAGAGCCCCATAAAATGATGATATTAAGCAAAAATGATTTTTTAGAATGAAGCTATGTAGGTTGCAGAATTTATCTTTATAATTATGGTATATAGATGCTTCATGTCCCGAATGATTGTTGTAACTTAAACCACTTTCTGCATCTTGACATATAAAATGTGTATCAAATTCCAAAGTCACAACTTTTCCCTTCAGAATCTCCTATTGCTTCCTGGCATTTGGTGCTAAAGTCTGAAGCTGGAATGCTCTTTTGTTTTCTGGTAGGGAAGTTGTTCCTTGCTGCCCAGGTACCTGCAAGTTTTCATCCTCTTGCCTCAGTAGTTCAAAATGATTGCCATGAGGTGGCAGTCCTCAGTGAGGGTCCCAGTCAGGTTTTTTTTGGTGGGGAGGGCTGGAATGGAGTGAGTCCTTTCAATCTATATTACACAGATCTTCATTCTGTTCAGGCAAGCTTTTGTTTTTACGGTTGATGATATTTCTTCTCAATAGAGTTTTCCCATCAAGAAAACTAAATTATTGGTAATGTCAGCTAATGTTTCATCTTCCCAACCCATTACTTTTCCTCAGACTTTTAGTCTCTTATTTCTTTTGAAAGAACGTTAGGGAGAAAATCTCAAGTTTGTCCTTCACTGTATTGATTTTTCTTTTTTAAGCACCAGGATTATATTCTGCTTCCAATGTGGACTTTAACCTGATGTTGTTGTTGGCTTCCTTAAAATCCTTCTTGCTAATCTATTTCCTTCTTCATTTTATTCTATTGTCTTTTCTTCTGGACCCACTCCCATTTTAGGGTGACTACCGCTACGTAGAAGTGATTCCTCTGTTCTTGTAATTAGTACAAAAGAAATCCAAAACTTTGTTTCCTGCAGAACACTTCCATTTTCAAATGTCCTGGAAGCTGTTCATTTTCCATGTTAAGTCACAGTTTTAAGATACTCATTTTGCTTTTTTCTCTATATTCATCTTTCAATGGTCCTTTCTTCTCAGACCCCGTATCTGCCCTCGGTTATGCTATCTGTCCACCTGAGTGTTAAGTCTCATTTTCCAGCATAGAGGTTGATGGTAAGGTCACACGCCGATTTCCAAGTCTAGATGCTAGTTTAGCACTTCTCTATTAAAGTGGCATCCCTTTCCTCCCCATTACCAGGCTCTTGGCCTCTCTGAACCACCATCGTACAGGAAAAGTCAGAATATCTACATAGTCCTCTACCTAGTTATTTTTTCTGCTTTCACCTAAAAGGTGTTTATCTCAGAACACACTATGCCTCTAACAGATCCTCTCTGCCTCCTGCTCATGTTTCAGCCCTAGGATTTGGAGTTTTGGACTGAATGAAGAGGAGGCGGGGTGGGGAGGGCAGAGAAACTTTTGATTCCTTCTAGATTTCAGAATTGATTTGGCTTTCTTCGGGCCTTTTGTGAACTTGCAACTTTAAGGTACTGGGATGACACTCAACTAAGCTACCGGCCAGGGTCCCTCTGGGTCTTCCTGAGAGATTTCCTGGGAAGGTAGGAACTCACTGGGGCTCTGATAGTCAGATGACATTCTGACAGATGAAATTCTACGAATTAATTTTAAAAATCCAAGTCTTCCCAACTATGGTATAAAGGAAAGAGTTCTGAGTCAATTTTCTAGTTCTGATTCTACCACTTATTGTCTTGCTGACCTTGGATGGGCCCTTGAATACTTTTGGGCTTTAATTTCTTTATTGGTAAAATGTGGACATTTGATTACACAGTCTCCGAGTTACCTATATCCTTTTTTTTTTTTTTTTTAAGTCTCAAAACAGAAAATAAGTCCTGATAATGGAAAGAATAAAAAAAAAAAGCACACAACTAAGTACATTTTGCTCTGAGGATGCCTGAAACCTAAAGATTATAAGAATCCTCTGACACTAAAATTAAAAAGTGAAAATAAAATACCCGAGCATATATAACTGTGATATACGTTAGGATGTCCATTACATTTTAAGCAGTGACACCAATGTCAAACCAGGTGAGGTTTGTAAATTACTTGACTTTTATTAGAATAAATTGGCATGGACATCTGTCCTAAGGTAGATAATGGGTAGAACAAGTCATTTACTGGATCAAGAGAAGGTTCTCAGCAGGCAGAAAATGTTATAGAAAACCATAGAAAACCATCAGGCCTTCCAATAACTACTAAACTGTGCCCTGTGACCGACTGTTTAATAGGACAGTACCTCTAAGCTGTGAGACACTATGGCTTCAGAAAAGAACTGTTTCCAAAACAAGTAAAAACTGTTCAATTTTTTTTTTCAATCTCTGTAATAAATGGGCTTCTGTGGGTCTCAAGAAAGCCACCTTGTCCAATGGTTTGAGCACTGGATTTGGGCCAGAAGACCTGGGCTGAAGTCCAAGTTCTTATTAATAAGTCTTATTAATACTATGAGACTTTGGGAAATTTACTTAACTTCTCTGAGCCTTGTCTTATCAATAAGGACAATGGGAATAATTAGACCTACCTTGCATAGCTGAGAGTGAAACAGCTGGCAGAAAGCCACTTGCTACAGTTAGTCAAACCTGAATCTTCTAGAAGTGTATTTGAACAAAGAGTGACAACAAGTACAATTATATACAAAGTAATCCAATCAGTTATATTGACCATAAAATACTTAGGAGCCCATTCTCATCTCAGTGGGGGAAAGGGGTATGCATATCTAGTACTATTAACAGTATTGGAAGCAATACGCGCCTGCATTATAATCCAATGATCCTTTTTTGGCTTTAAAACATAGTTCCTGAAGTTATTAATTTCCATGTGAGCTGCATTTGGTAAATAATAAAGCAATTTAACTGAGCATTAAAAATCTGACTCTGATCAAAAGATAAACATGAAGAACTTCTCTGGATTTCTTACCTGGTAAGAACTAGAAGTACTCAAAATCATCACCATAATAGTAGGCAAACTTGGCCAGAAGGAGCGTGGCCTCCCTGAAAGGAGTTCCGGGAAATCCTGTCAATCTGCATACATGGACACAGCATATATAATTTCCAGAGATGAGTGACTCAATCATCCGACCTGACGTCTTCCTCTCTCAGAAAGGAAGTCACCACGCTCTCTCTCCACTCACGCTTTTGCTAGCTTATATGGAAAACACAACGAAGATATTTACCCAAGACTAAACAACTGAACATTTCTCTTTTCATACTGAGTATGAAAACCACCCCCAAAGCAAAAGCATTTCAAGATATGCATGCATTTGAAAACTTTTAATGTATTCTTCTCTTTCGGGCCGCATATTAACGGCTTCTAAATATGCACGGGCCTTCACTGAGATTACATGGCAGCTCACACGGAGAAAATGAGGTAACTCTTCTTGGAGGTCTTCATTTTTTGCATTTACCAATGCCTAACGTAAACTGGTTACTAGCTCAAAACTGTTTAGCAATCCGGAGTCCAATAAAAGCAACAAAGTGATGCATGTTGGATAAGCCTAATAAACTGTTCTGTTCACTTTATTGAAGTAGTAACATGTGGTCACTGTTAGCCCAAAGAGAAAAGTAATCCACATTCTGCTGCCTGAAGAGAGCAAAAATAAGTTTAGAAGTGAAGCTTGAAAATTCAAGGAAAGTGGTCTTCCTAAAGAAAAGCGTTCCAGTCTGGGGAGAAGCACTAATTTAGATTCACTCTACAACTTTGAGGAATTAGGAATTTCGCTTCCTAGTTTTGCCCCTCCCCGCTTGTATGCTCCTGTTGAAGAACCGCAGAAGGGCAACCCTGTTCACTTCGGACATGGTCCCTGCCATGGGTCCTGCTTCACAGGCAGGAAAGCAGGACCACTCTGCCAAGAAGGTAGTGAAGCAGCTCTTGGTCTGGTAATCTTTCTACTACAGCAAGCGGCTTCAGCTTCTCCATGAGACAACTTTGTCCAGATTCTCCCAATGACTGTCTATGAACATGCTCAGAGTGGTATAGTGTTTAATGCTTTTCATAAGGCTGAATTAAAATAAAAATCAAGGGAACAACATTCTGCATTTCTTCAAATACCATTTATCAGTCGGGGCAGATGAACACAGCCTACGTATAGTCCACAGAAAACGCCACCATTTCTTTCACAACTTTGGTTAGGTTCTTCCATCACGTTCCTCTTTGCTAACCCACTCAACAACAGAAGAGCCTTCTTTTAACGTTTCTTGACATTTCTCCATTCTTCGCTATATTTTTGCGTATATCTGAGGTATCGGGTCCTAGCTGTGTTGGAGGTAGAATTGATGGGTATAAATAAATGTGACCAGATTATTGAGTTGGGTTGCCTCTTCAAGTTCAACAGTTTCAAGAAGAGAATCTTCATATGGAAGAAATAAGTGGTGCAATTCAGACCAGTTGAATAATATTAGTTATTACTGTTATCAAGAGTTGTCACCAAAATAGCTAACATTTATTGCATGCTTACTAAGTGCCTAGAGCTGTGCTAGACTATTTTTAACTGAGACACACCTCAAGCTGACACCCCGTTAGCCCCCAGGGGAGACCGGCTGCATTCAGGGAGGAGGTGCGGAGTAAGCAGGGCTCACTGTAGAGCAGACGCAGAAGGTATGGCGGACACCCAGGACACCTAACGGACTCCACAGGTCCTTCCCCTAAAACCAGATGCAGAGCCAGGTTTGCGTAAACACCAATCCACCAACTGAATAAACAAACACAAAGAACAATGAAAGGTGATTGGAGAAAACATTCTTTTTTTTTTTTTGAAAACATTCTTAACTGGCCTCACTTCCTTTTATTGGAATTCTTTTTCCTGGCTCAGGCGAAGGGTAGAACATTGTGGACTCCCAGTGGGTGTGGTTTAGAGCAGGCTGGAAAGACAGAGCGACTGTCTTAGAAACAGCTAACCTGCTCTCTTCAAGTCCTCTGAGGATGGGCAAGGCAGGTTTACTGTGTGTTACCACATGTACATTTAAAAGCTACGTGTGAATACAAACATACACAGCTCCACACAAACACATCATGGAGACAGTATCCAGCACAGCATTTGATGAAATGAGTTTTCTTTCTCATTCCTCTTCCCCAAGGAGGCACGTAATAAATGGCATTTAGGATGCGGAGAGACAATTCTTTCATTCCATCAGATCTCACTGAGGAGTCCACCTCCTGATTTTTCTATTATAATCACTCACTTCAGAACTCTGGGGATTATTCTACATCAAATAGGTAATGAGTACCAAACATGAGGCAGCGATGCTTACGCAGCTGATGAAAAGCCACCGTCAACAAAAAGATAACCACCTCTGGAAATCTGAAAAGATCCCACTGATTCCTAGTGGCAATTCTTTCTTGAATCTATTTTAATAAAAATGGAGATTTTATTTAATCAGGCTGCCGTCTCTACCCAATAGTTCACATAGGTTCTCTTTCTCTTTAGGTGCAGAACTGACAAGGAAAAAAATCACCATCTGCTTTCCATAAACAAAATATCCTTTGGGTGTTTAGCAAACGAAAGGAAACTGTACCTAATGTTTTGTGTCTCCTTTTAATCAAAACCCTAAAATCACTACAGGAAACTACAATAGAACAGTATGTACTATCAAGTCTTAACACTGAGTTTTAAATATTGCCTGTTATTTACATACAGATGGAGACATCCCCAACTAATCTATATTCAGGAAAGATCAACTAGTAAACAATATTATAAATGTGCAGGAACTAAAAAGGAAACAACATTAATCCTTAAGGCAGCATTGGTTGAGTCTTCTCTGGTAAAGGACGTATTCCATATTTCAGTGACCAGTGTATATGTTGCTAAAACAATTAACTAAAATAAATACTAAAATAATATTTTGAACAAGAAATAGAACTGACTGACTTTAGGATTCCTACAATTCCAACTTATACTGCAATTTTAATTTTGAACGAGAAAGCATACATAAGGAACACAATGCTATAAAGATGTAGCAGTCTTTCCTCAAATACAAAACAAAGATCCCTAGAAATTATTATTAAGTAGCACTTCTTGGGCTCCTTTTTCCACTTCTCATTCAAATGAGTAGTTACTGGAAAATTCGGCTGATGTTTCAATCACAAGTGGTCAGGTAGACTCTACCTGAGTGAAATGGTTTCAAACTGCATTAATAGCCTATCACCATGACTGGATTTTTACAACTATGTCCTTAACACTGGGTTCGCTTACCTGGTCGGCTGCCTACAGCACCGTGTCCCAGACATCGGTGCCAACCTAAAATGGTGAAATCTCCAGTGGCGAAAAGGGTCATACTTTGATGAAAATATTTCAAAGTGCTTTAATAAACACATTTTCCAATTGGTTTGCTTTGCAGCTTATTTTGTTGGGTTTTCTTGGTTCAGCCTGAGAATTCCTTCAGTTCTTTTACAGATCCAGTGCTTTATGTTGACAGCACAACTGTATAACACAAAGAACAGATTTTTTTAAATGTTCAAATAAAAAAAGCTTTCACATGGTGCTGAGAAAACAAAACGTAGGCACTTCTACTTCAGGAGGTTATCATGTTTGGATCACAGATTGCTTTCTTTAACTACTGGAAATTCCCTCATGGTGCCAACCATTTAGTTTACTGGAAACTTAGCTCTCACAAACCAACAGCTTTTGGCTGTTTCATTTTTTGTTTATTTTAATTATAATTTTTTTTTTGGTAAAATCACCTCTACCGATGCAGAGGTAAGTTTCTCCCAGTGCTGAGAGCATGACCAAGTGAGTCTCCAGCACCTTCCACCAACTGCACAATCAAGCTGTCCATCGACACAATAGAAAGAGGGGTGTCAAGTGCAATTTTCTTCTGGAAATAGTTAATGTATTTGCCTCTCTCTGGTTCTTAGTGTGAGTATCATTTAACAAGGTATATATACTCTTCTAAACATACTAAAGCTGCTAGGCTACTAGGATTTTTTAAAAAATCACTAATTGAAGTTTTCCTTTTTGTTTTTTGAGAAAATCTGTGCTAAAAAGGCACTAGATAAAACGAACTTCCTTGCTTCCGTGTATGTAGCAATTATACATTGTATTAGATTCTATAATTTAACAAGGGTGACACACATTTGGATAGGATATTCTAATTATTCACTCATCTACTTTCAGCTTAAAAAAACAAAACAAAACAAAACAAACTCAAAGGAATAGCAGGTCACACTGACAGAAAGCAGCCTGGCCACGAAGTCACGGCCCTCACTGGCCGCATGGGAGCCTTGGCTGGGACCCAAGGCAGGCTCACTAGCAGCAGCTATGGGAGCTAAGCCTCCGGGACACCTGAGTGAACGAGACAAAGGTGAAGTTCTCGCAGTTTTCCAGCTTGACTTTCTTGGCTAAGTTTGGGACAATCCCCCGAAGAGAGCGGAGCCCCATCCTCTGCTCCTCATACCACACGCTGCCCATGTCCAGGGCTTCCTTCCTGGCGGTCAGGTAGAACGGGGCCTTGGCCTCCATCTGGGTGGGCGGCCGGTGGATGTACATGTACTTGTACAGGAGGCAGTAAGGGCACTGTTTGTGTCCCTTGGAGTGCTCGTGGTAGATTTCCCCATGGCATATTCTGGTGGCGCCACTCCGACTCTCCCGCTTGACGCTGTCTGTCCGGGCAAAGTAGGGCTGGTTCTGCGTGTCTTTCAGCAGCTCGATGTCACCGTACATCAGATCTGCGTGCTCCTGCAGGGTCCGCATGTTCAGGTACTGGCTGTTGTACTTGACCACAGTGGACAGGAGAGCGATAGGGCTGTCATCTCCCAGACACCCGGCCTGCCACATCTCCTCCTCATCGGAAAGGGAGAAGTAGATGATATTGCGAGAACGGGCCCCTGACATCCCTGCCTTACTCAGTACCCACAGCTTCTCCTTGAGTTTCTTGGTGGAAGAACTGAAGGTGCTGCTGGTGATGGAGAAGCCCACACCTGCGTTCTTCAGGATGCGGTCCAGGCCTCGGCGAATGGCATGGAGTGAGGTGGCCAGGAAGTCTGAGCCGTCACTCTTCTTAACGGTGACGTAAAAGTTCTCGAGCAGCTCGTTCAACTTCACTGCAGGGATCTCAAATGAGACAAACACTGAGGTTACACATTTGAGGATACCCAAATAGCCAGACCCCCTCTTTCCTTCTCCTAATCCTCACCACGGCTGTACTGTAGACATGACATTTTCTGGCCTATAGAGGGTTGACTCCTTAGCATGATAGAGTGGAAAAAACAGTGAACTTCAAACTGGAAGATCTAGGTTCCATACTTGGCTCCACTTAATATCTTTAAACCTCAGTGTTCCAAGCTGCAAAATGGGATACAATAATCAACACCTTCTCAAAAGTATTACTATAATGCTTAATGAAGTATGGACGTGAAAGGGTTTATAAATTGTAATGAATATACACACATATATATATATGTACATACACTTATTATTATTATTATTAGCCTTTATAACTTTCACTATTCCTCTCTGGAAAGCCCTTTCTTCTTTTTTTCTAGCAAATACTGCTCCCACTTCAATAACATTCAACCATCCTCTCTGAGGAAATCCTGAACTAGATTTATCAAACTCTGAATCATTCCAACATTCATTTCCTTGATTATCTGCATACAATATTTAGTACTGCTGGCCCTAAGCATGGTGCTATAGCAGGTTAATAATCCTTGAATTTTCACTCGAATTTATCAAACTAGGTCTGGAAATGTCTCTGGCTTAATGATGTATAGGGTTTAGATGTTACTATTTGTTCAATAAATAAGGAAAACTTAATGACTATATTGACAATTCAAGAGAGCTCCTTATTTGGGTATGGTAGGAAGAGAGGAAGCTTTATTTTCAAGACAAGATAAAGAGAAAACTAGACCTTGCTCAAAGTCAATTCAGGCTGAACACACATTCTAGGACAAAAGAAAGTTTCCATAAAAAATGTTTTAAAAGTAGAAACTGTACAGGTAATACTTTTTCTTCTAATGGCTATTGAATCAAAGAGAAAATAAACACTGAATTATAGATTTAAAATAACCAAACTGAAAACATCACATATCACAATGTATGAGATGTTGAATTTAACATTCCATTAACATTAGAGTATTGAAAGACAGTGTTAAAAAACTTTACTGAAAGTAAATATGAATCAATTCAAATCAAAAAGCCAAATTAACAATGGTCAATAAAAATTGAACAAATTAATAAAAATAGATAAATTGAAATAGATAAAAATAAAAATTTGTCATTTTTTAAAAACTCCTATAAAGTTGACAATCTTGTAGGAGGTCTGAAAGAGAGAGAGAACAAGAAAGGAAATATAAACAATATTAGAATGAGAAAGACCACACCTACAGAAAATGAATAAAGAACATGAAAGAATATCATATACTTTATGATGTTAATTTACAAATCTACATTATGCAAACAATTTTATAGCAAAATATAAATTACCAAAGTTGATTCAATAAGAGGTAAAAGATTTGAACAGCTACAAGTAAGAGGAGAGGGTGAAAGATTGTTGAAGATGTCTATCACTCCTAAAGAGATGGCTTTCTGGAGTCACTCCAGCTTTTCTTTTGTATTTAAACCACTGTGAAGCATCAGAAATAGAAGTTCTTCATTTTTTTCTAACTCAAATCTGACAAATGTTATACCAGAAAACAACATATATGAATATAAATGTGAACTTCCCTAAGTAAAGTGCTTTTATTTTGTACAGTAGCATATTAAACAAAATATGTGCACATTAGAACCCTGCATATAACAAGGACATGGCTCTGATATGCATATATAGCAATTAACATGGTCCCATGCACAATGAGGATTGCCTTGCTTACCCAACCACACTCAAGGCTGCAGGAAAGTGATACCAAATCAAGGCAAGGAGAGGATTATTGCCAAATATAAGGATGATTCGATCTCAATAAGTATTTTAATGTAATTGACTTATAAGGAGCAATAATAGGAATTTGATAAATAATAAAAATGTATTTTAAAGAATGTGATTGCCATCTCAAATTTTTAAAAATGCATGTGAAATTTAGATTGGAAAAAAAATAATCCTCTTACTATGATGAAGGGCATTTTATAGGCAACAACTATAGAAATTATACCCAAGATGAAAATATTAGAATCCTTTTTATAATGTCAGAATTAGGATGAGCATGCTGAATATCATTGCTATTATATAACATTGTACTGGAGGTTCTAGCCAACCAGGTAGGGGGAAAAAAAAAAACAAAAAAACATACACACACATATATAGGAAAGGAAAAAGGCAAAATATTAATTGTTTTCTGATAATCTGATTGTTGGTCTATGAAACTCCAAGGGATCCAATCAGATAATCTGATTGTTGGTCTATGAAACTCCAAGAAAATCCATCAGGAAGAAGGGGGTAGTTATGTCCAAAATATAAAAAGCAACAGCATTCTTATCTACTAGTAAATAAGTCAACCATGACACCGAAACTCAGCTGGTTTCAGATTTTTATGTTGTTACTTGCAACTCCCTCTTGCAAGTGTTAGTTGGGACTTGTTTGGTTGCAAGAAACAGACCAAACTTGGACAAGCTTAGGCAAATCAAAATTAGTCAACCCCAAGGCCAGTAGAACTGTGTCTCTCACTTTTACTTCTCTGTGAAGAGTGGTTCTCTACATAGCTCAAAACATAGCCAACCTAGCACTCCCCAAGGTTTACATCTCATTGCAATAGACCAACCCTCATTATCAGCAGAAAAAAATCCAACAGGAGGACTCTGACTGGCCTGGCCCACTCTTGATCCAAACAACTGACCAAAAGATGGACCACTGTACTAACATGATAACTTCTGCAATAACCATGGGGATTATAAGAGAGAAATGGTTCCTAAATAAGGTATTCTGAGAAGGAAATCTTAGTTATTACCTTGGTGCTTAAAAACAAAACAACAGAAACCTAACTTCTAATAACTTCAGGTTGCCCTTAGGGTAAATTCCAAACAGTTTACCTTGTATGCAAGTCTTCATAATCTGGCTCCACTCTGTGGTAGATTATTGTTAAAAATAGCCATAACAATTCCTCTCCTCACCCCCTCCCCACATCCCTTTGCAACCTGACTTTGCTGTTCCTCCCATCAAGAGGTAGAATCTATTTTCCTATCCTTGGAATCTAGGCTGGCTGTGGCTTATTCTGACCCATAAAATGTAGCATGTAATGATGTGAATTCGAAGCCTGGGCCTCAAGAGATTCTGCTTTCATCTGCTTTTGTATTATTGGTTCTTACGAGAACTGTTTTCATTGTCTACGTGCGACATTGCCACTGGAGGAAGCCCTGTTAGACCATGGGAACATGGAAAGCAGAAGCAAGCTGTCCTTTATCTAACATCCAGACAACTGCACCCATCATGTATACTCCAACTGAGCCTGGCAGAAGAACCACCCTGCTGAGCACAACCCGTAGAATCATGAGCAAATAAAATTAATGTTGCATTAAGCCACTAAGTTTTGGGGTGGTATGTTATGAAGCGATAAACAACTAGTTTGGACAACAGTTCTCTAGCCTCATTGTCTGTTCTCCCTGAACTTGGTGTCACTCATAAAAACCAAATGCCCTTTTACACTTCTATATCTTTTAACTTGCTATATTAGGAAAACCTCAATTCACTGTTTCAGACTAGGTCAAGGTCTGCTGTCTACAGAAAGGCTTCTCCAGCTTCCCTTAGCAAAGTCACTCACTCACCTGGGATCCCAGGGCACTTAAACTTTATTGTAGCCTCTCCATAGTTCACAGCCTTTTATCTACTTATATGGCTGTTTCTCCAAGAGGACTATAACTTCCTAGAAGGCAAGAATTATACCTTATACCTGACTGGGGTCTTCATCACATGCCAGAAGAACTAAACTACATCGAAAACACCCAATGAACTGATCGATAAACACGGGTTAAATCAATAAATTAACCTTGATGCCAGGAGAACTAAGCTGACTTATGATGCAGAACATTTTTCTGATTTACAAAGAATACCACAGTTTCAAAGTAAAATCACAGCAAAAGCAATACCTTGAGAAATGTCAAGTCTCAAAATTTAGTTTTCACAGAAGTAACCATTCACTCTGGCCCATGTTGGCTGCCTCCTTAGTCTTCTCAGACTGAGTTTTGGTTGGTGATTACTTCTTCAGGTTACCAAGGTCTTCAGTTTGTTATAAAGATGTTGCAAGGAACAAGTTTCCTCCGCTAGCCACTCTAAATAGATTCACCATCATAAAACTTCACTATGGATTATACATTTGTCTTCCTTGATGTAAAAATGACCAACAAGAAGTAAAAGCTTGGTCATGGGGCTGATGACTCCAGATGGGAAAAAAACTGATTTGTTAGGCAAATTCTAAAATTCTGGAATTACACAGCAATCCTTGAAAGTATTATAAGACAAGTAAAACCCAGAGTTACTTTTGAGGGAATGCCTCAAACTCCCCTTTGTGACGATCTTGTCTAGGGGGATAAAGGAAGTAGAGAAAATGCTTATGAACTAAAAGAACTCTAATAGGAAGATAAAATAAGTCTCAAAGTAACCACTGATAACATCAAAATTATTTCACCAAATTTTTCTTTATTCAGAAAGGCAGGTATTGAACCTCAAGATGCTCTATTTTCTGAGTGAATTTAAGAAATGCAGAAGGCAGTGAGATAGAAACCTTGAGGGAGAGAGATCATTGAGGCTTGGGTCATACTTGTGTTGAAAAATTACTAACAAATACACATAGTGAGAATGATAGTGTATAGTATACTTATTTAGATGTTTTGATTCCTTGCTTTCTTCCTTAAACAAGAGCTGTTACCTACCCTGTCTGCTGTCAGCTATATCTACCTTTAAAGAGACATCTAGACTAAAAATATCTTGCATTGAGACCAAGAAAGTGAAATGAAAGAATATGGGCCTTGATGCCTTAATTCCGTCTTTTAAATAAATACTGGCTAATTCTCCAAGGTACTGTCCTATTTCTTAAAAATGTATTATTAACATCACGTGAGTGACCAGTGTGGGTACAGTACAGACGACTGAAATACATGTATATCTTCCTCCTCACCCATTATTTCTTTAGATTACATGGGGAAACTAGGAAATACTAGAATCTAGAAGTGGTGATAAGGTGCACACTACTGAACATGTAGTTCAGTACACACTCCTGGCATGTGTGTTATCTAAGCCATGGAGGATTTGGAGAAATGAGGTTCTTTTTATGGATTCCTGCATGAAAATGCAAAGGCTCCCAGACAATACAATATTTTCATAGTGGCTTCACTGACTTCTGGTCTAGAAAAAGTTAAGGTTAGTGAGGATGAAGAAAGGGTGAAGGAGGAATGTGAAAATAGCTGAATTTTAAAATTATTGATAAAGGTGAAAGTTACATTTTTATTGATGTTTTGTTTTTTTGTTGTCATAAAATACATATATATATATATATGTATATAAAATTTACCACCTTAACCATTTTTAAGTATACAATTCAGTGGCATTATTTCCATAACTTTTTAAAAAATCATTATAAGCAGAAACTGTAATCATTAAACAATAACCCCACATTTCCTTCTCTCTCCCTCCAGCTCTTGGTAACCTCTATTCTCCTTTCTGTCTCTATGAACTTGCCTATTCTCAGTGCTTCACGTAAATGGAATCACACATATTCATCCTTCTGTGTTTATTTCACTTAGCATAATGTTTTCAAGGTTCATCCATGACGTGGCATGCAGTACTCTGTTTCTCTTCATTGTCAAACAATGTTCCACAGTATGGATATGCCACATTTTGGCTACTGCAAATAACGCTACAATGAGTATTTGTGTACAAGGTTTTGTACAGATATAAGTTGTTCATATTTTGGGTATATGCCTAGGAGTGAAACTGCTGGGTGACAGAGATAGAGCAACCCTATATTTAACTTTTGGAAAACTACCAGACTGATTCCAAAAAGGCTGCATCATTTTACTTTTCCATCAAAAGTTTCCCTGTATCCTCATCACTATCTGCTGTTATCTTTTTGTATTTTGGGCCTTTCTTTCTGCTGAATATGAAGTAAAATTGCATGCATTTCTCTGACGTCTGATGAAGTCAAGCAGGTGCTCTTTGCCTACTGGCCATTAGTTTATCTTCCTTGTAATAACTGTTCAATGTTCTTGTCTGCTAAATCTAAAATCCATGCCAGTTTTGGGCTGGTTTTGACCGACTCATTCTTTAAGAAATATATTTTCACTCTGGATGGTTTGGCTCAGTGGATTGAGTGCTTCTGCAAACTGAAAGGTCTCTGGTTTGATTTCCAGTCAGGGCACATGCCTGGGTAGTGGGCCAGGTCGTCGGATGGGAATGTGTGAGAGGCAACTGATTTGAAGTCTCTCTTCCTTTCTTTCTCCCTCCCTTTCCCTCTCTCTAAAAATAGGCAAATAAAATCTTAAATACATGTTTTCTTGCTTTTTTGCATGTCTGATAATTTTTTGTTTAGTGGCCAGACACTGAATTTATTTCTTGGGTTCTGGCTATTTTTTATATTATTATATTCTTAAGCCTTGTTCTAGGACACAGTTAAGCTACCTGAAAACTGTTTAATCCATCTGGGTCTTTTTTACTTAAAAAAATGGTATGTAATTTTTGAGATGACATGTGCTGTATTTAGTTGTACAAAATGATATTTGTATATATTGCAAAATGAGCATCATAAGTCTAGTTAACATCCATCAACACACATAATTACAAGTCTTTTTCTTCTGATGAGAGCTTTTAAGATTTACTAATTTAGCAACTTACAAATATACAATACAGTTTTATTAACTATAATCACCAAGCCATATGTTACATCCTTGGGCCTTTGACCACCTTCACACATTTTGCCAACTCCCTCACCTTGAGCAACTACCAGTCTGTGATCTGTATTATGAGTCTGTTTATTTAAAAAAGATTCCACTTATAAGTGAGAGCATATGGGATTTGTCTTTTTTCAGTCTGATTTATTTCACTTAGTATAATACCTTCAAAGTCCATCCACGTTGTTGCAATGGCAAGATTTCATTCTTTTTTTTATAACCAAACAATATTTCATTGCATTTCCATTGTACATATAATTGTGATACACACACATACACACACACACACACACGTGCACGTATGCATGCATGAGGTCTGCCTGAGAAAAAGTCCAGCCACTGTTAATAAAGCAAGGATGGTTTGTACAACATTGATGTAACCTGGCAGCCAAGCAGAGTGGACTGGAGTTGCACCTGTGTGAACAATGAGGACTTCACTGTACTAGTCAGCGAGGGTGGTAGACACCATCGAGTGAGCATGTGTACTGTGTGGCCACTGCATTCAAAATAAGTAGAGCCATGAATACACACTGAAGTCTGCATTAAGCTTGAACATTCCTCTGTAGAAACCATGCAGATGATTCAGAAGGCTGTAGTTATGGGCAACTGGTAACTGGCAGCTTCACCACAACAATGTTCTCCCTTATGCATGCATGTCTTGTGCAGAATTTTTTGGTGAAACATCAAATCACCCAGGTGACTTAGTTCCCCTAGAGCCCAGGTTTGGTGTCCTGCAACTTCTGGGTTTTTCCAAAACTAAAGTCACCTTTGAAAGGGAAGAGATTTTAGACTGTCAATGAGGTTCAGGAAAATACGACAGGGCAATTGATGACAACTGGGAGAACTGCGTGAGGTCCCAAGGTGCCTACTTTGAAGGGAACTGAGGCATCATTGTCCTGTGTACAATGTTTCTTGTATCTTCTTCAATAAATGTCTCTATTTTTCACATTACATAACTGAACACCTTCTGGACAGACCTTATATATTAAATATATACATAATTTCTTTATCCACTCATTTATCTATGGATAGTTAGGCTGCTTTCATGTCTTGGCTATTGTAAATATTGCAGCAATGAATACAGTTTCAATTTGTGTGTTTGTTTCCTTTCGATAAATGCCCAGAAGTGAAGCGCTGGACTGTATGCTGGGTCTCTTTAATTTTTTGAGCAACTTCTATACTGTTTTCCATAATGCCTGTAACAATTTATGATGCACAAGGGTTCCCTTTTCTCCACATCCTTGCCAACACTTGTTATTTCTTATCTCTTTGAGACTAACCATTTTAACAGACGTGAGGTGATACCTCATTGTGGTTTGAAATGGCATTTCTTGAATGAGTAGTGATGTTTAGTACCTTTTCATGTACCTGGGTCTTGCTTTTAAGATTCGTTATGGGGGAGCAGAGCAGAGCTTGGTCTAGGGTTCATTATTCTCCATACCTGATGCAAGACCTCTCTGAGTACTCTGCCCATGAATCCTGAGGGGTTTCTAGTCCGGCTGATGGGAACAGGTGTTATTTCTGGTTCTGTGTGACCTTCAGGTACTGCTACTGCTAAATCTGTCAGGAGATTTTGGCCAGCCTTAGGTAGCTTCCTCCCAAGTACACATTGACTAGTACTCAGCTTAATACTTGAGGGGAGCTACCTTCAGCTGTCTCAGGTTCCCTCCCCTGTAGCTTCTTTTGAGTACTCTGTCATGACATTTCTAACCACCTCGGTCTCTCTGGGTCCTCAGCTCCCTTTGCTCAGCTCAGCAACCCGGCTGGCACTGTCCCTCCTGCGTCCCTGCCCCCGGAGATCTCCAGAAGGAAGCAGGCTGACCCCTGGTTAGGCTCGCCTTTGTTCCTGCCTCTCGATCACAGTCCTTCCTGGCCGGTTACATAGTACCTTGCAAAACATCGTTCACATAAATCTGACCCTCCGAATGGGCCAGAAGTGAAAGACTTAACTGGTTTTCCTCCTGGGTGTGGGTCACACGTTCCCATTGCTTCCGATGAGGAGTCATGTTTGATTGGGTGCTAGACATTGTGCACTTTACATGGTTAAATACTGGATTTGTCCTGCTTTTTTTCAATGAATGTTGGGGCTTCTTTTCCAGTGTCCTCTTGTCCTTGGCCTCCACCCCTGATCTCGGTGTCTGCTTGACTCAGCAAGAGTCCCTGGCTGTGTGCGGGTCCCCTGGCTTCACTGCAGCTCAGAAACGCCTCCGGCACAGTCCAAGGGGGCTGGGGGCAGTGTACCCTCCCCGTTACCTTTCTCTAGGGGATCAAGTTCTATGTGGCCCATCCTGCCTGAAGGGGGGTGTTTCAGACACTGTCCAGTTTTCTCGTTGTTACAGCAGGAGGAGAGTAATTCTTCATCTTTTTATTCCCTTATGACCACACGTGGAAACTACAGTTTATTTTCAAATTTGCTGGATCATTTTGATTAGTATGCCATTACCTGTACCTTTTCATACAGTATTTTCCATCCACAGTTGGGAACCCACGTACACAAAGGGCTGACTTAGGTTACAGGCAGATTTTCAACTGTACAGGGGTCAGCACCCATAACCCCCGCATTGTTCAATGGTCAACTGTAATTTTTTCCATTTCTATAAACATTTCATACGTCCTTAATCTGTAATCTAAAGTCCTGGGTGTCGAAATCTCTTGTTTATTTCTAGTTATTTTCACTCATGGCAATTTATTTCCTTGAGAGGCTTGTGATTCTTTTTAAAAGCGAGCACACATTTAGTTGATTTTAATCTGCAAAAACCTGAGCACCTGCGTTTAAAGGAACGTTTCCCTTCAAAGAGTATTACCATGTAACTGTGAGGTGCCAGGGTACGCTGCTCACCTAGAACTTCTCAAGCTCCACTCAGGGTGCCCCCTTCAAACAAGGACTCTTCAGTTCACCTACCTGTCTCTTCTCTTCCTTAGCAATGTTTTCGGCATAAGCCCTCAGGCACGGCCCTGCCGTTCAGGTGTGCTTACTACTCAGCACTCCAGTTTCAGTCTTTTTTTGGCGGGGTAGGAGGGTGTGATGGCCTCCTATTTTCTGCAAGTAAAGCAGAAAGGCCCCTTGCTGCGTCTCGTGCATCCATCATGCTGTTGGAAGCAGAAACCTGGATTCCCTATTTCATCTCTTGTTGGTGCCCTAAACTCATTAACCTGAACTTGGAGATGGCATCTGCCCATGGGCTTCCATTACAACCTCTATTTGCAGGACCTTTAAATCTATACTTCGGGATTGAACCTTTCCCGGTGTGTGACATTCCCAACTGCTCACTGGACACATCCATCCGGGTATCTGTCTGACTCCGACTCAGCATATCCACATCGAAATACGGCATCTCTGTCTTCTGTCTCGATGTCCAAGCATTTTTCCATCTACTCACAAACCCCCAAACATTTCAACTGGGAGGATATTTTCAGAGCTCATTTTACAACTGGGGGAAATGAGGACCAAGGATAATAACTAAATGTTTGCTCATCACTTCCAAATAACCTCTCTAAAATATCACTTTCGTTACGTTTCTTTCCATTCAAAAACCTTCGGTGGTTTCCTTTTTGCCTCAACTTTCAGACACTTGCAGACTTTATGGTCAGAACCTCCTCCCTATTACAATAGTCTTTCCCCCACTGACCACAAACAAAAGCAAAACAAAACTTCAGTGATTTCCCAAAAGTCACCAAATTGTAGCCTGGCATTTAAGGGTTATCAAAATCTAGCTTTATAGTCCATTATTTCCATATGGGAAGCCTCCGCTACAGGCAAGGGAGTCTAACACTCCGAATGTTACTTTTCTATACATCACTCAGCCTAGAAGATTTGCCTTTACCCAATTCTAGTGAAAGCCTACCTCTTTACCACCAATACAGATCAAATATCAAAGCCTTTGCTAGTGTCACTAAACTGAAATTAATTTATCCAACTAAAAACTTTCTGGCATTTCTCATCTGCAAATTCATAGAGCATTTACTAAATTCTGCTTTGTACTGGGACATTTTTCTTTCTGTGTGATGTTCTTTCCAAGTTTCTCCTGGCGGAAAGCAACGGCTCTGTGTTCCCCATCATGCTCAGCACAGCGCTGGGCACTTGCTGGCTCCGTGAAGTTGGCTGAGAGAAGTGAACTCGAGACTTCTTACCTTGGTGATGTCCGTGTGATCTTTGAGCCCATTGGTCACACACCAATACCGCCACACGTTCAGGGCGTACCGCGTGGCTTTGGTAGTATTTGGGCTTACTGCACTGGTACACAGATCATTCAAGTCATCGTTAATGTTAAATACAGGAAATTTGTTGAGCTTAGTGGAATAGGCTAGAAACAGAAAAAAAAAAAAAAGGGCATTAAAATAATTTGCCATTCCCTTCTTTAGAGAATTATATCTTGGGGTCATGTTAATAGAAAACTCCTAAGAGATAACACACAAAAAATGAAATTTCTATCTAGTATACATATATTTGAATAGAGAATAATACTTCTAGCATGAAATTAATGCAGGAACCTTGCATTTAGCCCTAACAATTTGCCATGTACACTAAACAATGCACTCATGCAGGCATTCCAGTAACAAAGGTGGGGGGAGATGAGTGCAGAGGAACAAAGAACGTTCTAGCTAAAATTTTCACTGGAAAAAACCCAGCATTTCTATTAACCCCAGTAACAAAAAGACTGAAGGGAAGACAAGTTACCTGTCCTTTCTCCTTATCCCTTAGCACACGGAGAACTGCTATTTCTCTGTAACGCAGTTACAAATGTCTTATGTGCCATCCTGGGTAGCCTTGCGTTAATGAGTGTTAGCACTGGTTTCTTTAATTCTTTTCACAAATTAATGAAGAGAAAGATATTTGAACCCTGACTCAACAACTCATCAGCTAACTTGGACTATACCCAAAGAATCCTGAAACACCAATTCATAAGAAACTATGTACACCTATGTTCATAGCGGCACTATTTACAATAGCCAGGTGCTGGAAACAGCCTAAGTGCCCATCAGTGGATGGTTGGATCAAAACACTTTGGTACATTTACACAATGGAATTCTATGTAGCAGAAAGAAGGAACTCGTATCCTTTGCAACAACATGGATGGAACTGGAGAGTATTATGCTTAGTGAAATAAGCCAGTCAGTGAAGGACAAATACCATATGATCTCACCCATTACGGGACAATAATGAGCAAAACTAACAACAAGCAAAACAGAACCAAATATATTAATACAATGAATAGGCCTTCAGTGGTCAGGG
>PVIW01002991.1:94122-188855 GCA_004026585.1 Noctilio leporinus | reverse complement strand
TGGTCAGGGGGAACGGGGTTGGGGGGAGGGGGGAGGTAGAGGCAAAGAAGGGGAGCAGCTTAGACAAGAACCTAGTATAAAGGAACCATGGACATGGACAACAGGTGGGATTGACTTTGGGGGGAATGGGTGGGTGGGGAGGGGGACAGAGGGGAGCAAAAAGGGGATGGATGTAATACAACAACAATAAAATTTAAAAAAATATATTACAACCATTTCTATGATTATACTGGTGCACATTACCTTTTACTTCTCTGACTCTTAATTATGAATGAAATATTTCTCCACAACTAATGTTTATAAATGTTGTCTGTTAGTTTTAATTTCATATAGCTGTATTGTTACAAATATATATATATATATATATATATATAAAACAAGTAACATGTCAGATTTTATGCTCTAATTTTGGAAGTTAAACGACATTAAAGGTTAGGTTTTCCCTATGTGATCATGCAAGAAAACTATAGCTCTGTCACTTTTACTATGTTTCCTTGGGTTCTTGTACTTTTTGCAACAATTTATACCTATTTTAAAAATGCAGTGAACCATTTTCCACTATCTCACTGAAAGCAATATTCTTTTTCTTTTTCAAGACCTATTTCTTTAAGAAGCACATTCCAGTAACTGTTTCCAATAAACATTATTGCAGCATACTATTTCAATGTAGCCTATGGGGAGTATTTTCATGCTTCAACACAGTATAATATTCAAATTGAAAATAAAACTTTCAAAGCTTAAAAGGGACTAAGGGAACTTGGTTGGGTTGTGACTACTATCTTGAATTAGATATTTTAACTAGGTTTCCATATCTTCTTTCAAGCTTCATTTTCCATTAAAATGTAATCTGAGCAATTGAAATGTGAACTGAATCAAACTTTTCATAAATCCAGGGTTCCATTCACTTCAAAGATGGAAACATATAGGGAGGCTCTGTCTGTACAGTTAATATAGTAAAATCTTCAGAACAAAACAATATATGAAATAGATAATTAAAGCAAAGTCTGATTATACATCTTCTGATATGTTCACCAGGCCATTACAGCCATTATTGTCAAGTGCTCCATTGAGATTACTTACATTCTTTATCTTGATAATGGAAATGAATACAGTAATTATTAAACTATGGATGTGCAGATACAAAAAGTGTGGTGATTTGCTTCATCTACCAGAACAGTTCACTGTTGCTAGTGTTTCTATTTTTTAATTTACTATATTATACTTATGCTTCATAATCAAGATTAATGTAAGGAAAGTAAAATTATCATGTTGAATAAATAAAAACAATATTTTATTATGAACGAAAATATTTAATATGCTCTTTTCTGCTGTTTGTTAGTAGAACTTTTATATTTTTCAAAGTCTATGGAGCTTTTGAGAAATGTATGGATATTCATTCTTCCATAAACAACCCAGTGTTCAATTTCATTTGAATGAATACTCTCGGAACAAATTGTTTTTGGTTTAAAATAGATTAATTACGATTTTGTTTAGGCTTTGTAATGTTTCTGTTTATTTGTGCCCATGGATAACCCAAGGTCTTTCTTAAGATGTACTAATATCCTTAAAATATCTCCAGAGAGAGATTATAGACAGCTAATGGTATCTTAATTTTGCTACCAATATTGAGATTACATATATTGAATCATCTAGATGAGGCCCCATTCATGAAATCTTTTTACTCTCTGGTGAGATAGAATACAAGTATAGATTATTAAAATATATCTAAAAGATAACCTTTCATGAACCATTTTCTTAGGATATCCATTTTGTTCTTTAGAAACTATAACCTGGCTGGATAAATCCCATAATTTGGAAACATTTTTTGGGAAGAGTGTTCATCTGTGAAATTATATCTTAAAGACCATGTCAGAAGAAAAGCTGTACATTAATTGCAATATGAATAGACTCTATTTATGAAGAAAGAAAAGAATATTGGTATATCATACTACTTCTGTGATACAAGTAGAGGGGAGTTGGATAGATCTTTGTAGTTAGAAGAGAAGGTATATTTTTTAGGTGGCTACTGAGTTTAAAAATAACTGTACTAAAAATAGCCTTCACAAAGCTGTAGCTGTGCCGTTTAAGCCATACTGTATATATAGTGCTTACTACAGGTTAATTACAAATACAATTTAGGTTAATACCATACTAAAAAAATTAATTACAAGGCAAATTAGGACACATTTAAATGAGTGTTTTACATTGTCAAAAATATACTCACTACCCTTATTTCTGATTATGCTATTACCTGTCATTTTCTTTATATTTTAAAATTCTATTTCAATATAGAATTGAATTATGGAAAGATAGTTTAAGCTACAGCTGATTTTAAAAACTGCATTTATTTTTGATACAATACAATTAAGTAACATTTTACTAAGATGGAGAAATAAAGTTATAGGCAATATTAGATTGGATGGGTAGAAAGTATTTAGTAACAAAAACATTTTAAAGGTGACTTCTTTATATTCAGTACATTCTATGTTCCTGAAAGTTTAACTTAGATCTAAGATATTTTGCAATGAAACTGTTAGAATTTGTAAAATATGCACCATAGATACTTTAAGAACATTTTTCCAGTTTGCCTAATAAAACTACCTTAATAAAAAAAAGAAAGAAAAAGAAAACGAGAATGAAACTACCTTAACAGAAATTTATAGTGCTTTAACACTGATTCATTCAATGTTTTGTTTTGTGTTGTTAAAAAAATTAATATCCTACCTGAGTATAGCCAAGCAGCCATCATTAAATTAGAACTGTAGTCAGTACCAATATTTTGATTATTGGTTTAAGCCTGTTGGCTAAACAAGACATTCAATGTTTATTCAGCACCTAAAATATTTTTATGTATCATATAGGTACTTGTCATTATTCCTTTCATATAACAAATGATCACTAAAGGGTTGCTTTACTGAATATATATCACCTCTATATACAAAAATGAAATCTTAAGAGATTATCTAGTTCTCTGATTTTATAGAGGGTATGTAACTGACCTAAGATCATACTACCAAGAATTGTTAAAGCCAGAACCAGTAGGAATAACTAAATGCAATGTTCATTGCACTGTATCACATTCTGCCTAATTGATAATATAATGCACAACATTAAAGTTCTACCAACCCTGGCTAGTGTGGCTCAGTGGATTGGCTCCAGCCTAAGAACCCAAAGGTTGCTGGTTCGATTCACAGTCAGGTCACATAACTAGTTTGCAAGCCAGATCTCCAGCCAGGTCCTTAGCTGGAGGCAGGTGAAAGACAACCAACCATACATTGATGCTTCTCTCCCTTTCTTCACCATCCTTGCCCTTTTCTCTGAAAATTAAAAAAAAAAAAAAAAGTTAAAAATGTTTTTATTTAAAAAATTATAAAAAAATAAAATTCTACCAATTTTAGAGTAAGCATATATCCCAGGACGAATAAAGCAGTCCTAGTTTACTTCTCTTGCCATAGAATAATTAATAGCACCCTGTTTACTCTCAGAAGTGTCCATGTTTAAATAATAAATTATATGGTTACCCTAATTAATACAGTGATAGTTGGATTCATGCTAGTATTTACATATAAACATGTACTCTAGGTGGAACCAGAATATAAATGAACAAATGTATCCACATGTAAGAAGCAACTAACATTACCTACATTTTGGAATCACACTGAACTCATGTCACACAGTGCCCATTGTGCCTGGGGTAAAATAACCTCTCTGGGACTCATTTTTCATATCAATAAAATGTGTTTTGTAATACAGGCACTGATATGTTACAGGGAGGATTATGTCAAGAAACATTGATAAACATAGAGTAGCAACCAATCAATACATTTTAATTCTTTTAATAACTTTATTTTTTAGAAAATGAAATCTTTAGCATAATATTTTGGACTGTTTATAGCCCTGCATAACTGTTCAGTGGCTTAAATGAAGGTTCGACCTACTGCTTTGGTAGGATCCATTTGGACCTGAAATTAATAGTCGCTCCTCTTATCACAGCAAGGGATCCATTTTACTAAGAATAACAGAAAGAAGCATGCTGTATTTCAAACATGTATATTGGTTCACTTGAAACAAATGGATTTAAATTGTCTGCAGTGGAGTAGTTGGCTAATTATTTTCTTTCATTTCCTCATAGACCATTATTTTCTCTTAAGGATTTTAAACCAAAGTCTTAGAGTTTCTTTGGGAATACATTGTCATTCTGGATACAATATCCTATTGAGTCCCCATCAATTATTTTTTAAGAAAAAATAAAATGAAAATGTTTTACATAAAATTTTCTTTAAAGCATTTTTGAGATTAAGGTACTTAAAAATTTTATTTAGAAGATAATGTAAATGCTATGTATAAAAACATTCTAATAAAATGAAAATGATGGTTTAATCTCAATTATATAACTGGTAAATGTATTAAAATTATTATAAATTATTTTCATAACATATTTAAGTATTTAACCATAAATTTAGTAAAAATCATCCTCCATTTTTTCAATAACTGTTTGTGGAAGTTAGTTATTTTTAGGGTGTGAGCATTGACCAACAGCATGCCTCCAGGGCCAGTGACTCTGTGCATGCACTGTTTTTGACATAAATTTTATTTTTACCTCTTAATTTTCAGTTTCTATAGATGTCCCACTACTACCCTTTCCCCACTCTCTACTCCTACATAGATGTGTGAATTTGTGTGTAAAGAACACAGGAGGTTATTGAGTGTACAAGTATGGGGTTAAGTGGAGATTTATTGATTTAGTATACAAATTTGGAAATCAGATACACTTAAATTGTATTAAAGCTACACGTTTGTAAGATTTTAATTGATCATTGAGCATGGATGAGAAGAGGAAAAAATGATGAAACTTAACAAGGCAGTCTCATATTTGTGTCCAGAAGAGGAAGAGGGCCAGAGAGGTAAATAAAAAGGCTTGGGCTGTACTTCTAATTTTAGCCATGACAGGTATAAGAACTAGAATTTCTCACTTTCACCCCTGAAATAAGAAGAAATATATGGACAAACTGAAAATATGGATGCATGGTTCTCATTTGAAATGAAGGATACAAATTACCACCCTAAACTTTGAAACACAGGCTCACCCACAGAGCAATAGCCAATCTGAAGCAGAAACCTCTGGCTATTACAATAGAAACTCAAATAAAAGAAATATAGCAAGATGATGATTGACGACTAGCTGAAGGCTGAGTGCAGAATAGAATTAGGAAAAAAATTAGAGACCGTAGACTTAGGGGGCCCACTCTTTTATGGTATTTGCTTTTAGGAACCCTAATAGGTTCTCATGGTAAACATCTGAGAAGTATTTCTGCCAGATCTGGCAAGGGGAAAAGATCAATCATTGTAAAATAGACCCAGAAGATACTTCACACCAAAACACAGAGGGAAAGACTCCTCTAGAGACTTATGGAACTAGGGACAATGCACTCCTTCATTCCAGCATCCTGTAATCTTTCTATCTCACTTCAGTAGGCTGGGAACAAAGTGAATAAGACTTAGGACTTCAATGAAATCACATGGGAATACTGCAGCCAGAGAATGGAGTAAGGGGCAGAGTAGGAAAAAAGGTTACATCGCTGAAGAAATACTTGTAACATGACATTAGGACCTGGGCCCACCAAAAGGAAAAAGACAAAACAACAAATAAACAAAAAACACAGTATGAAGACCAGACTCAGATATGACAGGGGTGTTAGAGTTATTAGGGAGGAAATTAAAAATAACTATGATTAATATTTTAAGGGCTCCAATGTACAAAATTGACAGTATGCAAAAACAAATGGGTAATGTAAACAAAGAAATATCTACTCTAAGGATCAAAAGAACATTCTAGAAATCAAAAGCACTGTAAATGAAATGAAGAGTATCTTGATTGATTTCCTCAGTAGAAATGTTAATGGAAGCTACCAAAACAGAAAGAACGAAAGGAAAAAGAGGGAGGGAGGAAGGGAGGAAGGAAGGAAGGAAAATTTAAACTGGTGTAACGTATGCATAATTGGAATACCAAAAAGATAGAATGGAGCAAATGAAATATTTGAAGTAACAATAGCTGAAAACTTTCTAAAAGTAATGACAGACACCAAATCATAGATAGGAAGTTCCAAGAACATTAAGTAGATCTTAGTGGAAGCATTAAGTTAACATACAAAATAAGAGCAAAATATCACCTAGGCATATCACATTTATATGTGAGAAAAAGGAAAACTATCTTTATAGAACATAGATTAGTCAAAGGTTACTATCTGTACCATACTTTAAAATACATAAAATATAGATAGTTAATCTGTAGTCATCAAATTCAACAAATATTCATGTAATGCTAATAAATAGACACTTTTTATGGTACTAGGTATATAGTGCTAAACAAAAGTAACATGGAACCCTGCTATCACATTATGTTAAATTTCTTGCAAATCTGAATATGTGGCCATTAAATTTCTATCTGATGTTACATGTTTCTATATGTGTTTAAAGCTGACGTTTCAGATGATTGCTTGTCCATGTAAATAGTTTTAAGCTTGAGTCATAAATTTTAAAATCCTTAATAATGAGTTATATGTCAAGTTTTTGAACTGTTTACCTCAATGATGCAGATACGAAATGCACTCAAGCCATAAAAAATGATCACTTTTCTTTGTGTTGTTTTTATATCAACCATTCTCCATATGAACTTCTCTTTCAGAACCTGTAAAATGAAGTTCTAGATATGAATTTAGAAATTTCTCCCTTAGTGGACACTAGGCTCCTTGATATATCTTCATAACTGAACTCCCTTGTTTTAAGGACTAAACCAGAAGGGTGACCAATATGTTTTTCAAGTAGCTTAGCAGAATGTTGGATATCAAGAAGGGGTTGTGAAGGCATATGAGGTACATAAATCATATTTGATTTAGAATAATTGTTTAAATACCCTCAATCTCCCTACTTCTACTTGCAGACATGGAGGTGAATACTATTTACTTAAAACCTAAGTGAGATATTTTATGTAATTATATAGCTGAAATGCCAAGTATGTGGCCTGACACTCAATAGATAGAATGTGAAAGACAGTTTTTACTCATGGATAAAAGTACACTAATTATATTTTACATACGGTAGGTATCAATCTCAGTTTATTGACTGCCTTCTAATTAATTTCAGTTGAAACAAAACTTACATGACAATTTAAGCTGAGAACATACAGAGAAGTTTATTAGTTTAAAAAATTAAGTGTACGCCCTGGCTGGTGGCACAGTGGATGGGGCACTAGCCTGAGAACCCAAAGGTTGCTGGTTTGGTTTTCCAGCCAGGTCACATGACCAGGTTGCAAGCCTGGTCTCCAGCAAGGAGACTTACTTCCGTGGCTGGAAGTAGGTGAAAGGCATACCATACATTGATGTTTCTCTCCCTCTCTTCCTCTCTCCCCTCCTCTCTTTCTGGAAATAATAAATAAAATTAAAAAAAATTAAGTGTAACATTAATAATAGCATGACTTTGGGGTGAGAGCCCTGAAATAAAGATGTATACTTGGAACATTAATTTGTATAACTTACATTTACAAAATAGAGCAATAATAATATATTGAGGCCATTATCCTATAAGTTAATGACATAATTATTTGCTTTATTTGGCTTTTTGCAGATTCATTTCTTATTGTAATTGCTCTTAGCTTTTCTGTATCTTCAGTCAAAATTTAAAATTGCTCTATATTTTCTATATTTTCACCCAACAATGATAACAAACTAGTATCTTCAATAGAATCTGAGAACAAAAGACCAAGGAAGAAGCAAAAAATAAATATTTTGTTAGACAAATTGAACTTAACACAAGCAAGAAGGTTTTATAAGCCAAGAAGAGAAAAATGTGCTGACATGAATCAAACTTTTAAACTATCTTGATATTTTTCTGATCTAAAATGAAAATGAGGCTATCCTGAAGTTTTTGCAAAATTTACCTTGCTTCTGAGTGTTTTCAAACATTTTTTAGAAAAACACATTTATTTGTAATTTATGACTTTAAAGCCATAAACTAATGTTCAACCACAGGGTCATTCTTTTTCAAAAACAATATGATTTATAAAAATTATATTCATTAGCTGCAACTTATTTTTCTCTTGTTTATTCTATTTTATTGGAGACCACCTAAAGAATAATAGGGAATGGGGAGGGAACATTGCCTAACTTATTTATTAATCTTGGATACCCTTATTTTCTATATACAAAGGCACCCAGAGTTTGGTGTTTTTGGTGAGCAAACACCTAATATAATCAACCATATTATATATCTATATTAAATAGATATATCCAGAAGTTTCATCTTAATTTTATATTTTTGGTGGTTTCTTTGACCTGAGCTCATTTAATATTTTGTTTTTCAGACTACATTGATAAGATTGAATGGATTTGGGCCAAAGTCCTGTTTGATTTTTTTTTTGTTTGTTTTTGGTTTGTTGTAAGGAGTAACAGTTTGTGTTTGGTGCTTCAAGTTGTATATGATAAACTCATGGACTGCTCCAAGCATGAGTAATTTAATTTCATTATTTTAAGAATTCATGTGAATTATGATGTACTCACCTAAAATTGAGAAGATGGGATATGGTTGTTTTTATTTTATTTTACTTTTACAACATATGATCTTATGTGATCCTCTTGTTCCTGCTACAAATATTTTACCATATCAGTTTAAAATAATACCAAATTCCAAAAAGTGACCTTTATACTAAAAATGATAGTTCACTAAAGATAATGTTATTATTAACATTCATGGAAAATCTTTTGAATGCTTTTAACAAGTAAATTCTTACAGTCTATAAAACATTTTAGGCATCAAGATGTAATTCTATGTTGGTTGTGGTTAATTTCACTGCAAAACATTTACCTAATAACCTGAGCATAAATAGCCAGACTTGAAGAACAAGGAAAGAATCGAATAAACAATGATAAATTTGGTTGATAAATTTGCAGGAACATTTATTCAAATTATCATATTTTTAAAAAGTATTTAAAATATGATAAGCAGCCTATAAATAAACAGCCTTAAACAATTGTTACCATATTCCCCTAGGCAGCTGTCATCATCTCTTTACATTTGCTTTCTATGCTGTCAGGTAAGAATGGAAATCAGTTATATTAATTTAATTAAACAAAAATAACTTTGAATGCTTACTCATTTTCTGCTCTGACATAGATAGACCTTATGAACTATTTAATATAGAAGTGCTTTACCATTATCTTGTATTGCTCTTAAAATCAACAGGGTTGATAGAGGCAAAAAGTACATTTTCTACATGCTTAAATATAACCTTATCTATAATCACTGACTTCTTTAGATGAATCCAAATCAGTAAAGAAGAAATTTTCAGCAGCTCTGCAATATGCTCTTTATTGTGAATTCCAAGCAGAAAGATTTATAGCTGTTCTTCAGCATCATTATTCCAGAGTTTAGGAAAATATTTTCATTCATTCAGCATCTCATTGGAGCCTTTTCTGCAATCAATAGTTTATTTTACCTTCTGTAACTTACTGACCTTTGGTGCTTTTTCACCATTTTTTGAAGTCTTTGTTCTACTTCTGACTGTTCCAGCATGGTACCCTGCATTTCTGTATGGTACCTCACATTTCCTACTTCTGACAAGAGCAATCTAGCAACAAACACTGCATCAACCCCCTGAGGAAACCTAAGATTTTTTGATTTGTGTTACTACTTTACTCCCATTCCACTTGAATCTTATACATGTAACTCACCCACTCAGGATTTTATTCTACATATAGATGGGGAGAAAAGGGAAAATAATTAGGTCACGTACAATGGTACTATGAAGAGTATTCCCCAAAGGTTCTGAAATTCACTAGTTTATGTGAGTTAGATATATTTAATAAGAAAATGATTCTGATTTCCCAAAGATTTGTAATATAGCATCACTTTAATTAAAAAAATGAAATCAATTTATAATGGAGCACATCATGTTTTGTTATATATTCTCTGATTTACAGTAAGGAATCTATCTTTCAAACATTAGGCATTCATCTCCAGTCGTGAAAATGCAGATTATGAAAGCTTGCACTCAAACAAGATTGTTTAGTCATACCCTGTAATAGGTTGAATAGTGTCCATCTGGAACTTCAGAATGTGGCATTAGTTGGAAATAGGATCTTTGAAGATATAATTAATTAAATTAATATGTAATCATAATGGATTAGTATGAACTAAATCCAGTGACTAGTGTCCTTAAAGAAAAGACACACAATGACACATAAAAAAGAAGGCATTATGAAGACAAAGGCAGAAATGGAGTTTTGCTGCCACCAACAATTCCCTGGTCCCAGGGAATGCCTGGGACCGTCAGGAGCTACAGCAGGCAGAGAAGCATTCTTCCCTAGTTCTTGGGAGCACTGACCTGCTGATTTCCTGATTTTGGATTTCTAGTCTCCAGAACTGTGAGACTATACTGTTTTTTGTTTTAATCCACTGGGTTTGTAGTTATTTGTTATAGCAGCCCTAGGAAACTAATGCACACCTGTAAGTTCTAAATTAAAGGGCCAAGTAAGTAAAAGAAATGTAAAAAAAAGAAATACATTTAGAAAGAGTTATTTATCAGTAGCCTAGATGGTACATTTGGGAAATAAATAGTGAAAATTTAGATAGGGATACAAATTTGAAAGAAAGAAAAAGAATATGAATATAATCTGAGAAAAACAAGATGAGTTTGATTAGGAGTAAATGCAGAATAATATTTCTTAATTGTGATTTCTCTAAATTCTTTATTCAATTATCCAGTTAAACATCTCAACATATTTCATATATTTAACATATTTCAGAAAACATAGTGTTTTTTTCTGGATGATTTTATATTTTTAAATTCTTATTATCCTAAGGTTTGATTGTTTAGCCATATTACTATACTTCAAGGTATAGTTTCTTTGCTTTAATCTACCTGGGGGGTTCCCAGAAATATTGAACCTGTATTTTTTAAAATATAATTTATTACTATTGAAAAGTCCTGACCAATAGTATGTCTTGAAATATTTTCCTTCTTCCTTATTTCTTTTCTGACACTTCAGTTAAATACAAACTATGTGAACTTTATTATGTACCATATAAGCTTTTCACATTCTTTTCTATGTCCTTTATTCTTTTTTTTCCCTTCATACTTTGGTCTAGATAATTTCTAGTGACCACTCTTTCAGGTTACTAATTGTTTCTCATGTTTTTGCTAATATAATGTTTATTTCAGATGTAGATTTATATGAGAAAATTTTAAAAGTTAAGCTAAATGTTCCTGTTAAGCAGTTGGAAAAAATAATAATAAATACAAAAATGGATGATTTACAAAAATATTAAGTCAAATATCAATGGACTAGAAAAGAAGCAATATAGAACATAAACAAAGGCAACTTTTTTAAAATATATTTTTTGAAGATGGAAGAAATATAGCAACTGCTGCCTTTAGAATGAATGAAATTTGCTCTCTAATAGAGTATCTGAAGAAGAGTTGCTGGGTAGAACCTCCTCATTACTTATATTCTGAAAACTGTTTTCCATAGTTAAAACTATATTTGAAGGAAAACCTAGTTTGAGTCCCATTTTCTTTGAATATTAAAATAAAAGCTTTTTTTGTTACCTGCTTTGTATTTGTACATTGGCCTTGAAATTGCTAGTTGAATTTTTATGACATTTGATTTTTTGTTCTGAAAACCTTAAGGATTTTATTCTATTTTTGAAATTCAATAGTTTTATTATGGTAGGTCTTACCATTAATTTTTTTTTGGGGGGGTAGTTAACTTTTGAAAATACCTAATGAGCTCTTTTAATGTACTATTTAGATTTTTCTATTTCTGGAGAGTTGCCTTGCATTATAGATTTAAATATTATTAGTTCTGTTCCATTGTTTGTTGGTTGTTGTTTTCTGTTTAACAAAGATGCTAAGATGACATGAATATATTTGTGCTAGTCTTCCATTTCTACTACTTTTTATGACTTTTCAATTTTTTCCTGTATTATCAGTTATCTAGATTTATGTTTTCATTTGTTTCTATTAATGTCTGTTTGATCTCAGGTTTTGAATTTCTGATCTAAAGTGGTTTCAAGCCTGTTGAAATATAGCCCTGGCTGGTGGCACAGTGGATAAGGCACCAGCCTGTGAACCCAGAGGTCGCTGATTTGATTCCCAGCCAGGGTACATAGCCAAGTCTCCATTCAGGTCCATAGCTGGAGACAGGTGAAAGGCAACCAACCACACATTGATGCCTCACTCCCTCTCTACCTCTTCCTTTTCCCCTCTCTCTCTAAAAATAATAAATAAAATCTTTAAAAATAAAAAAATTAAATTAAAAAATATATTTAGTTGTGTTTGACGTAGAATTAGAGTTGTCTTCTGCTTTATGTGTTTTTTGTTTGTTTTTTAATTGAGTTTACGCCTTTGGGCTCAACTATTTATTTTTTTTTTTTAAGATTTTATTCATTATTTTTACAGAGAGATGAAGGGAGGGAGGCAGAGAGGGAGAGAAACATCAATGTATGGTTGCCATTAACCTGCCTCCGGCTGGGGACCTGGCTTGAGACCTGGCTTATAACCTGGTTACCTGCTCTAACTGGGAATCAAGCCAGTGACCCTTGGATTTGCAGGCTGATGCCAATCAGCCACTGAGCCACACCAGCCATGGCCTGCTATATGCTTTTTAATAGATGTTGAATATAGATTTCAATTGATTTGTATGAATTATAATTTCTCAATTTTCTAGAGTGGACTTTATATTCTTATTGTTTATATTTTAGGGTATTATTTCATCATATTCCTAGCTTAATGCCAATTATTTTTTATTGTCACTTCACTATTTACTTGATAAAAAAATTCTTCTTCCTTTATTTTGTCCTTTTCCTCCACCGAAAGCTGTGTTTGGCAGAGTATCCCTTTAAACCACACTTGCCTCTTCTGACTGTATTTTTCCCTTTAAGCCAGGCTGGTGCCTTATATAAGGCAAAGTCTTTTTCATTACAAAGTAGGCCATTTATATGAGGTTTTTGACCCTTTTGGGGGGGAAATCCCCTGTGCACCATGCTCTGATTGCCTTATTTCATTTTTAGAATTTTCAAGTTTAGGAAGGATTTAATCCTTACGCTGGTTCCTCCAACTGCCCCTCAAGCGCATTTGCTAGAGTCCCTGTGCTCTTCCCTTTAGTTTTGTTCTCCTCTGTCTTTGCTCACAAAATTAATTGAGGCAGAAGAGCTTAGGGCCACTTCATTGTTATTTGGTGATTCTTCTCTTTACAGTAATTTATTTTGCAGCTTTGGAAATTATAGGGATTTGGTTACTACATACCTGCCATTGTCTGTACCCATCCAGAAGCTCAGAAGTTGCCTTTTCAAAATGTTTTATTAAAATTTTAATCTTTTAATTTAAGTGCTTAATATTAGCATTAATGTAATTATTGATATAGTTGGATTTGGGTATAGCACCTTATTATTGGTTTTCTGTTTGTTTTTGTTTCATTGTACCCTCTATTTCATTAATTGTTATAGAGGTGACAGTATATATTGTTCAATTTTATTTTCTGTTCATAGTCAAAATTATACCATATCACATGTATAATTTTAGAAGTGTTTATAATATTATGTCTTTAAGTTCTTTTTGAATTCTATCTTCTTTTTTAGGGCTTTGATTAATCATAAGCTAAATCCCTTTATTTGTTCCACTGTTTACTAAGGATTTTTTTTTTTTTTAATTTAAGTGTAGTTAGTGTATAATATATTAGTTTCAGGTATACAATATAATGATCCAATACTTTTATTCCTCACAATGTGATCACTCCAGTAATTCTAGTATTCTGTCACTTTTCAAGCCTATCACAATGCTATTGATTGTGTTCCTCTTCACCTTTTTGGCTCACCTCTGCCCAGTCCCCTTTCCTCTGGCAGCCATCCCTTTGGTCTCTGATTTGTTTTTGTTTTTTTAATTTGTTTGTTTGCTTTGTGCTTTTGTTTTGGATTTCACATATAAGGGAAACCATGCAGTATCTGTTTTCTCTGTCTGACTTATTTCATTTAGCATAAAACCCTCTAGATATGTCAACGTTATTTGTGATGACAGCATTTCATTCCTTTTTATTGTTGAGTAATATTCCATTGTGTGTGTGTGTATGTGTGTGTGTGTGTATCACACATCTTTATTCATTCTTCCCTTGGTAGATACCTAGGTTGCTTTTATATCTTGGCTACTATAAATAATGCTGTGCCAAGGATTTGATTTTTTTTTTCATACTGTTGTGCAGTTTGTAATTTTCTATTTAGTGTATTTTTAATCTGATTAAATTCTTAATTTTGCAATTTTCAATCTGCTATTAAATGAAAATTTTCGTATACCTGATTCTTACCAATTTAAAATATTCACTTTATTCCTTTTAAAATTTAACTTTTTGATACTCTTTTTCCATTTATTGTAAATGCACTGTACTTTACTTCATTGATCATAGTTATAACATCTGCATTAAAGACTTTTTCTGACAGTTCCATGATCAAGTTATTCTTGGAGTTAACATATGTTGGTCACCTTTTCTCTTGAGAGGGGATGGTGTTTTTCTGGTTCTGCATGTGTTTTGTTATTTTAGACTGTATCAGGACATTGCAGAAATAGTAAATTCTATTAATTCTTCTGAAAATTGATGCTTTTCCTTTACAGAGAGCAAGGGAGAGAGAGAGATACGGGGAGAGAGATGGAGAGAGAGGGAGAAAGAGAAATGTCGATGTTGTTGTTCTGCCTTTTTATGCCTTTGTTAGTTGATATTTGTATATGTCCTGACTGTGTATCAACCCCCACCCTAACTTGATGTACAGGAACAAATCTCTAGCCAACTTAGCTACCCAACCAGTAACCCCCTTTTTCTGTAAAAATTTACTGGTGTATTCTCTGACAGCAAACTCTGTTTGCTACATTGAATGTTGGTTCATATCTTAGTTCATATTGCTTTAATCTACCTGTTGATGCCTGGATCAGGGGTCATTCAGATACCTGGACAGAAGGGACAATCTGATTTGAGTTACTCTTCCCTAAGTTTCTACTTTCCCATTCTCTTTTGTGGTACCCAGATTTCTCTTTCCAGAAAGTTATTGGTTTTACTATTAAGAGTTTTAGCTACCCCAAATACCCATCTTGTTCATTGTTACCAGTAGAAAGATAGGAAGGGAAGGGAAGGGAAGGGAAGGAAAAGGAAAGGAATGGAAGGGGTGGGGAGAGGAGGGGAGGAACCTGGACTGTTATAGTACACCTGGCTGCTTCCTTCAAGGATCAATTTTCCTTCAAATTTATTGTTTTTTTCAATCTCAAATATGTACTTTTTTCTAATCAGATTTACCATTGATATCCTCAAGAGCGTTGTTAGCTACTTTCTCTTCAATCATAGAAACAGTGCCTTTATAGTAGTTATTTTTAGAAGTTTTTTTCTCTGTTTTAGTCTGAGTAGATAAGATGTATTGCTTCATCTTCATATTCACTAGCATTTTATTTTCCTTAATCTTCAGTTTATGATTATCACATCTAATGACTGTTCATTTTAGATATTGTATTTTTCAGTTCTAAAAATTCTATTTGATATTTTAGTCAATTTTTTTTTATTATTTGTTGACATATTCCATCCATTTGTTTATTAGGTGTTTTCTTTAAGTACTTAACACTTACTTAATTGCATTAAAGCCACTTTCCTGCTATTAACAATGGGTCAATCAGAGTTGTTATTTTTTTCATATTGCTCATTTCTCTTGTTTTTGATATCTATTTATTTTCCTGTTTATTTGCATGTGAAGCAACTTTTGAGTAAGCAGTGGAAATTATGAATGGTGTATTTTAGATAATCCAGATATATTATTTTCTGAAGTGTGTCAGATTGTCTTCATAACAGGTAATACAATAATAGCCAATCTCTTTCAATTTGTAGAGGGTTTGTGCTGTCTCCTTTGCTATTGAAAGTACACTCAGTTTTACCCTTAGTATAGGGAAAATGACTCCAAAAATCAATATAAAGCCTGAGGTGTTCACGAATTGCTTATAACTAGACAGGTCTCAAACTCAAGTTTCAGTTTCTCCTGCACTAAGTATCAGTTTAAATCTCTGCTCAGCAATTCGGCTTTGCAGCTGATATTTTCTCTGGACCTTATGAGCCTCCTGAACACACAGACAGTCCAAGCCTCAACCAAGAATTTGAGAATACAATATATGCCAATTTTAGAATTCCTGGTATATGCCATCTTCTTTTCTGAGATTTTCCCACTCAGCTGCAGCTACTCTGACTACTTTTAAGTTCTTCCTCTTTTCTTCAATGAAATGAGATGAGGTCTTATTTGAATTCTGGTTGCCTTGTGCAGCACTAAATGTGGTTTCCTCTTGAAGAAATGCCAGCAAACAAGAATATCACTTAGGGAAGTTTTGTGTCTTACATTTCTCATTTTTCTGCATCTCATTTCGTCACTCTCGGTGCCTTCAAGAGGTGTTTCATTTTTGTTTTTAACCCCCAGTGGTTCAAATTTTTATTTATAGGAGAGTTAATATAACACAAGTTACTTCAAAATTACTGCATTATGAACTTCTAATTTTCTATTTATTAATGTGTATCTGCAAAGTAAACTAATACAAACATAAGCATCATAAAAGTTTAAGAATGTTGCAGGAGCCTGGCTGGTGGCACAGTGGATAAGGTGCTGGCCTGCGAACCCAAAGGTTACTGGTTTGATCCCCAGCCAGGGCACATAACCAGGTTGCAGGCCAGGTCTCCAGCCAGGTGTGTAGCTGGAGGCAGGTAAAAGGCAACCATACATTGATGTCTCTCTCTCCCTCTCTGCCTCTCTCCCTTCCCCTCTCTGAAAATAATAAATAAAATATTTTAAAATAATAATTAAATTAAAAAAGAATGTATTGCAGTAAGGCATATTTAAAATGATAGAAAATATTGGAAAATGTTGTTATTATAATTCTAAGTCCAAAGGAATTTGCCAGTTGATTAAGTAAAATTTGGGTATCAATTTTAGGTCCTATCATCTAGTAAAAATGCTGAGCTCTTTCTTTAGATGCTTTTCTGAATCAGTGTTCAACGGAATAATCTCAAAAGCTGATATCCTGTTGAAAGGGCCCTACTTTGATATAGTTCTTTGGGTTTGTTTGTGTTTTTTTTTTTAGCTAATAAGTAGTTCCTATAATTTTAAATCCGGTACTCATCTGACACCAAACATAGTTATTTTAAAAGTATTGACTGTATTATTCCCTATGCTATATTTTATATCCTTATTACTATTCTGTAATTATCAATTGCACTTCTTAATCCCTTCACCTTTTTGACCTATCACCCAATATACCTCCCTTCAGAATATTATCTGTCCCTATGACCCTGTTTCTGTTCTGCAGGTTTGTTTATTTTCCAGACTCCATTTATAAGTGAATAAATGAAGTAATCTGTCATTTATCTTTTTCCATCTGTCTTATTTTATTCAGCACAATACTCTCTAGGTCCATCTATGTTGTTACAGATTCTATTCTTCCTTTTCAGCTGAGTCATATTCCATTATATGAGTTGGCCAAAATGTTTGTTTGATTTTTTCCATATGAAGGCTCTAGTAGCACTTAGTTGTCTTTAACATTTCATACAATTTTGTTAGATTATAATGTGACAGCTGTCATGTCAGTGTGCATTAAAAAACACCCACCAAATTGGTTAATTCTTGTGTAACCATTTTAATATTGACGATGAAAGAAACTATGCAACATTTTGGGCATATTATATTTTATTATTTCAAGAAAGGTAAAAATTCAACTAAAACACAAAGGAAAGATTTTTGCAGTGTATGGTGAAGTGCAGTGACTTTTTGAACATGTCAAAAGTGGTTGGCAAAGTTTCAAGCTGGAGATTTCTTGCTAGACGATGCTCCACAGATGGGTAGATCAGTTAAAGTTGATAGTGATGACATTGAAATATTAATTGATAACAATCAACATGGAAGATAACGACATAATCAAAGTATCCAAATCAATAGTCATTGGTGAACACGAAAAAAATGTATCTTTTATTTTATGGAAAAAAACAAGTGAACTTTTTGGTCAACCCAATATATATGCACCACTTCTTGAAATGAGGGGGCACCCCTCTCTGTGATCACCTATACTTCAGTTCCCTATCCGGTGCAGGAATTCCTTCTCAGTATTCTTGACAAATGATCATGCAAATGCAGCTTGAACATTATCAACAATCTGATGTTCATTGTTCTATTTTCAGAAACAGATTAAACTCTAAATAAGCCATGACTAAGGCTGACTTTGCTCTAAAAAATCTGAGAAAACAAGTTGGAGAGCAAGATTTAGGGTAAAAAGATCCCATTATTAATCTATTCATAAATAAACTTATGCCTAAAATGAACTGAACACTGTAGTAAGTTCACTTTCTAAGCCAACATTTTTCCTCTCAGAGTCTTCTAGCAAACAAAACTGTCTGCCACTTCTCAAAGCTTCTCTCTGTAATGACATCCTGGCTCTGCCTCATGTTGGAAGGCACAGCACTATAACGGTGCTGCAGAGTTTAGGTTTCTACAACTGACAGAGACAGAATCAAAATGTGCTTCCACTAAAAATTGGTTATACTAATTTTCAACCCAAGAAAATGTGTTACTACTTCAATAAACTAATGTGGGTGGAATTTGTACACACTCATTCTTATTACTTAGAGCTAAGCTTACATATAAATTTATTTTCACACATTGACTATGTGGATGTAGATACAGAGTATGTGCAATACAGTGGCAAAATTTTAGTGAAAGAAATAACGTACCACAAAAGTGTTCTATTCTGAAATAAATTTATTCTTACATGTAAATACATAAACAGTCATTTTTTTAATTGTTCAAAAAAGTCTTCATTTGCTGCAATAATAAACTCAATTCGACTTCAGAATCTTTAGCATGCTTTAATGAACCTTTCTTTATCCATAGACATCATAGTGTTTTCAATCTTAGCTTTAACAGCTTCTTTATTAGAATGAGGTTGTTTATTAGCTTCTCTCTCACAAGTGCTGCATACATAATAGTCTAAAGGATTTCCATCTGATGAACTAGGCAGCCAGATTTCCTTTGATCAGAATTCAGGAACATTGACACTGAGAAATTCTTGCACCTATTTTGGCCTTCTGTGCTAATGCACCATCTTGTTGGAAGATAAAATGACATTTATGACTTGCTTCATCCATGGTACAGCTACTTCTCTCAAAATGTCAAGGTAAACATTAGCAGTCACCTTCAAGCCTTGTGGGGAAAAATGCAGGGTCATGATATGTCCTTCATTGCTGACAATGCCTAACACCATCACTGTAGCAGGAAATTTCATTTTCATGACAATTGGGACTTCATTAAGATTATCACAGAACCACCTGTTGTTTCTTCTGTGGACTATTTAGTCTTGCTGAAAATTCTTTTCATTGGAAAAGAAAATCAGAGGGTTTTTTTCATTGGGATTTTTCAATTTTGTTAGCAGTGTCCTTGCTCTTTCAAAGCACCTTTCCTTTGTCTGTTGTGTCATAAATTGGCCTCTTCTAAGAATGTATGATCTGTATCTGATACCTTCAGCAATAATTGTGTGACCTGTTGCATCCAACATCTGCAGTTCTTTTGCTAGGGATCACATTGACTTTCCTGGATCTTCATTGATGATCTCCTGGATTCTGTGCATAATACCTGGACTTCTGTGATCCTTGTATATTTTATGCATTTTCCTTGTTGGTGTGGCAGCATCAAAATCAGCATCATACACCTTCTTCACATTGTCAACTGTATGTAAAGGGATGTTACTGAAGTCTGCAATTTCCTTAGCAGTTTGCCCTGCATGCAGTCCAGAAATTATGGTTGCTCTAACATTGTATTCCTTCAACATAATGGTTGCTCTCAGAATTTAATACTTTATATCTGAAATGATGTTTAATCATAACCTTAGAAGTTGTTTTCAAAAATTAATAAGTACATGAAATAAGGAAATGCAAAGTCATTGACAATGTATTACACACACCCTGTATGTGGGCATGTGTGTGTATATATATATATACATGTATATATGTACATGTATATGTATATATTTATAAGTGCTAAATAAAACATGACTCAGAAATAGTTGTGTGAGCTTTAATATACGCTCCAGTGGTATAAGTTATTGATGACTATCTTGCCAGAGCTTTTTGCTATCATGAAGTGCATACATTTTAAAGATGACTAGTTAAATATGAGGTTCAGTTTTTTGCCATATGTTTCACATGTCCATGGGTCTATGACATAACATAATTGCAAATGCTATGATTAATATGCTGATTAATGGCATGCATATTAAAGTCATCAATGTAAGTGAATTTCTTTTCAGGATCTGTGTAAGTTAGGTATATCTTAAATATAGCCCTTTCACTGTGAATTAAAACAAATCAAAGGACCATTGTGAAGTCACAGGTCAAAACAAAAGAAAGAGTTATATAAGGCTCAATACATTTTTAGTTCTAAGTGTAGGCCTTTAAAAGAAAAAAATATGCCAAAGCTTAGAAGTCTATTCTTTATTTGAGGGGTGTATTGTATCCTGTGGGATGTTGGAAAAAGAAAATATTCTATTGCTGTATAGAGTTAATTGTTTGACATTAGATAAATAAAAAGTCCTGCTCTTCTGGTATAATAAAATAGGAATTTCTGAGGTGATTAAATGGATAAACATTTCTCATAATTTGATGTTGTCAAAGGCCAATAGTAAATAAGGAAGCTGTCAGTTTGGTGGCAATTTGCTAAGGGAATAAGCTGAAATTATTTTAAGAGGAAGTCATAAAGAACTACACTTTTATGTGACATTTCAAACCTAGCTAAGAGATATGGAAGCTGGGAAGACTGTTTATTGTTTTAATTAAATTTATTTTTAAGTATAGTAGGTATACAATCTTATTTTAGTTATATCAGTTTTAGGTGGACAATATAGTGAGTCAATATTATTATACTTTACAATGTGACCACACCTCTAATTGGAGTTATCATCTGATCATCTGTCATCTTGTACATTTACACAATAGTATTGACTATATTCCCCTTTACCTTTTCTCCCACTCCCCCTCCCTTCTGGTGATCATCCCTTTTGTCTTCATTCTTTCATAACTAGCTTCCTAGAAGTCTTGCTCTGAGAAGCTAACTTAAGTTGACTTCCTTATGCCATTCTCTATCACTAGTATATTAGTTCCCTTCACAGAACTTAGTCCTATTTTTGTGTAGTTGTCTGTAATTTGTATAATCACTCACTGGAAAGCAGTGAGTCTTACCAGGAATCATGTTTCTTTATTTTACCACTGCTAGTCACACAAGTAAGATTCCCTAATACATGTTAGATACTTATTAAGTGAAGGAAAAAATGCTGCTACTTTTGCCTAGTAAGTATACAAATATGATTGATAAGGACTCATGTCTATTTTTTACTTCAAAAACACAATAATAAAGAAACTAGTCTTTACTCCCTAACCTCCACCCATCCCCCAATTAGATTTGGTCAGTGGTAACAGCATAAATCAGAGTTCTGGAGGAAATATCACTTTTGGCAACCTATGTCTTGCTTCAGTTTGGATAACCGCAGTATTCTAGGATCATAATTCTTCTTGGGCAGCTCTGCTTCTGTTGATTCAAACTCTCTGTGGTGATTCAGTAATATCATTTACCTTTACCTAAAAAGTCTGTCTCCAATGCTGTGGTATACCTTTATATCTACCTTGCTGTGTTCCTTAATCCAGGTCACACCTGTGTAAAGAATTCCATCATAGAATCTTTTAAACACTGAGTTTTCTGATGGTACCCTACTGTGTGCAAATCAATGGCTCAAGCATTGTTAATCATCAAAACATCCAAGAACAAATTAATTTAGCCTAGTTCTACCATCCTGTAAAAGTTTTCATTCAGCTGTGTACAGATGTGTTCTCAATCATTAATCTTAGTCAGTGTCACAGTTTTATAAAGCAGATAGAAATAGGAAGCAATTTACTTTGCCATTACAATGTTCCATAGCCACTTGGAAAAGGGAAATGTGCTAAACATTGAATGCTGTTTTTTATTGTTTTCTGCTGAAAAAAATAAGTCTCCATAATTTTTCTGAAATCAAAAGTGTGTCTGTTGAGTTATTGTCAGAGATTGAGTGGTAACAGTTCATTTCCTTCTACTCAATTTTGGAAAAGATGGGTAAAAAGAAAAAAACAACAACAACAATTGCTTTCACATAAGTACTTTTGACTTAAAGCACAAAGGTTAGACTGGATATGTTACACAAATATTTTTATAAGACAAGTAGACTTTAGCATGTGACTCTGCATTTCCATTTAAACTAACCTTGGATTTTGGTAGATGTAAAGGGCAACATTATTCAATTAAACACAACCATCTACATGTATATATAATGGTAGAGATAAAGAAAATGTATACACATATAATACACACATATAAATTCATATCTTATTTTATATCTATAGTTATGAATCTTATAAAAGTATCTTCTATTACCAATACATGAAGAACATGTACAGGGACTCTTGAAAAACATGCATAACAAGAAAAATCTTACCACATGCTATTTCAAAAATCTAGATTATTCAAAAATAAGTATGAGTATGTTAAAACATTGATCACAATAATGAGGTTCATAAGGCAAAAATAAATAAAGGAAAACACTTTTTTGGAGATTAAATAGAACAGATCTCATGGAACATCACTTCTATAGAATGGAATAAAATGTTTTTATCTTGACTTAATTTTTTCTTAATAACCCTACTTTTTAAGTTTTGTTTTTGAGAAATTTACACTTCCTTTCAGGTATTAATATCATAAAGTTTCATTTATTTATCATATACAGTGGAACCTCAGTTCTTGAACTTAATTTGTTCTGGGAAACTGTTCAAGAGGTGATCTATTCAATACCAAATCTCCTTTGTTTGTCCCTTGAAAGACATGTGACTGATCACACGAGTATCAGCATGAAAGAGTTGCTGGGTCAAGAATTGAGACCAGAAGTTTTTTTAGACAACTGAGACATTTTTTTCCTTGAATAACTTGGTCAAAAAATAAATTGTTTGAGAACCAAAATGTTTAAGGATCGAGGTTTGATTGTACTCGTTGAAAGCCTATGATGCACTTGTAGACTCTGAACTCAATTGGGAGAAAATTACTTAATGGGCATCTGTCTTCCAGGAGCATTCAGACTGATGGGGACTGTTATGAGGAAGGGTTGTCTGGAGAAACAGAATCAATAGAAGATAGATGAAAGATAGATGATAGATATAGATAGATAGGTAGATAGATGATAAATACATATAGGTATATGTAGATTGATATAGATATATTGATTTCAAGTAATTGGCTTATTCAATTATAAAAACTGGTAAGTTTGTAATCTGTAGGGCAGACTTGGAGGCATAACAGTTGAGCAGGAGCTCAAGTTGTGGTTGAAGCAGAATTTCTCCTGGAAAAACCTAAGGTTTGTCCCTAAGGATGTTTAGTTGCTTAGATAATGCCCAACCTTGTTATCAACTAAAAGTCTCTGTTACTAAAAGTCAGCTGATTGCAGATGTTAACCATATGTATACAATACCCTTACAATAACACCAAGATTCATGTTTTATTGCATAACTGGGGATTATGGCCCAGATAAGTTAACACATAAAACTAGTAAAAAGCTCCAATGTAATAACAAATGATATTTAGATATTCTTTTAAAATTTTTAAAAAGTGACTTTAAAAGCCATTATTATGATTTATCTTTGCATCAGGTTGTGCCAAAGGTGTTAATGTTAACACGCACCCATACATATATTACTTGAAGCATATGGAGTCAAAGTAGTATGTGCAGACTAAGTAGGATGGAGACTATCTATAAGGGGGAAAAGGTTGAAAAATTATAAATGTCTCAGGGAAACCCTGAAAGAGAAAAGAATACAGAAATATTTTAAATTATAGCAACTTATTTGTAAATATTTTAAAGGAATCAGCCAATTGAAAGCATTGGTTCTCAGGTCAGAAGAATCTGATTCTATTCATTCATTCATTTGTTTATTCATTCATTCATTTATTATGTTTTTGTTCATTCTATTTGGCTTTATGGGTCTCAATTTTCTTAAGTACAAAACCCATATATAGCTCTGGCTGGTGGCTCAGTGGAATGGTGCCAGTCTGCGAACCCAAAGGTTGCTGGTTTGATTCCCACCCAGCCAGGGCACATAATGAGGTTGCAAGCCAGGTCTGCAGCCAGGTCCGTGGTTGGAGGCAGGTGAAAGGCAACCATACATTGATGCTTCTCTCCCTCTCTGCCTCTCTCCCTTTCGCTCTCTCTAAAAATAATAAATTTTAAAAATCTTTAAATAAAATTTACCTTGATAATCAAAAACAAATCCATATAAATGTAGAATTGTGTTTTAGGGGTGTTTAGAGGAATAATTAAGGGACCCCATATAGCATGCTGAATATAGAACTGGATGTATGTTAAGCATGTATTATTTGTTAACTGTGGTTACCTTTATGGTAATAATTCTGTAAGCAGAGCTCTTGACTAAGTTAGTCCCTTCCAGACATAGAATTTTGTGTACAAGTACCCCTTCCTGCCTCAGAAGTTCATGGCATGACATTAAGCATCATTAATTTGGTTGTAGTTTTACTTCTCAATTCAGAATGAACAAGTGATCAGGAAGATTATTGGCATAAATTTATTAAGAGAAATGTATCTGTCCTGTTCCAAAATTGATGCCATTTTTTTCTGCATTAAACTATCCTCCTGTTGGATACTGATGATTTAAAAGTCATATTATTTGGAAGGGTCAATTTTTTAGCTATATCTTTTACCATCAGTTGCAGAAATTCATTACTCTTCATCAGTGGTGTGTTTTAGTTTGTGTATTTGTTTTTTTATCAATACATACTTAATATACTTCTGCAATGTTGAAGTATAAAGTGAATAGACTTTCTTTAAATTCATCCCTAAGTGCTCTCTTTAGGTATTTATTGTCTGAGAAAATGACTTGTCTCTGAAATAGTCCATGCTCTTTCAGTGCTCCTCACTTAATCTGAAAAGAATCTAGAGTTCATGCTCAATTATCATCTGCAGTGAAGGTTTAAAGCAGACCTTATGAAAACCTACATTAACCTTTGGAACTGAGTAAAAACCAAGTGGTAAAATTGGTTATTTTTCCTTTGACCCCTCTTTGGTGTCTTGCTATAGAGTAAAAATGTAACCCTTTAGTAATATAACTAAGATTATGCTCCTGAAGTACATTAAAAGGACATGATAAAGGTTTAAGGTATAAAATAAAATTTAAAGAATGTCTTCTTAGGAATGAGGATATAAATATTTAAGGGCTAAGTAGGAAAACTAGTATGTTACATAGGATAGGTGCATTACTTATATTTTAGCATTGATAAAATAAAAATTAATATAAATTGACAAGCAATGAAAGAAAACCTAAAATAAGTTAGCAAATAACATAAATAAGCATTTTATGTATTGTGAAAATTACTAATGTATAATAATAAACATGTTTAAAATCACTTGCAGTAAAATTATGAAATTAAACAATATTAAAATACTATGTTCTCCCTCTTGAATTGGAGGATTTAGTTCTATTTTTGGAGCTCTCTGTCCCTTTACCTGCTAGTGTAAGAGGACACATAAAGACATGATGTGACACTGTTGGGAGGAGTTTAAAAATGGTGCAAGCATGGGAAAATCAAGTAAAAATGGGAGTAAAAACACTAAAAATAATGTTTACCCTTTAAAACAGAAAATCTTCATGTAGAAATTTATAATTGTAAAAACAATAGAAAAATATCGAACTATTTATAAAAAATCCATCACAATATCACAACAGTACTGTACAAAATTAGAAATAATGTTTCCTTAAAAATGATATTGCACAGGTAAATTACATTTTATGAAATTTTTCAATGTCAGGTTGTAGAATACTATTTTGACTGGAGGTACAAGTTTAGAAAGCAAACCCAAAAGCAGACTCTGTGGTAATTACAGCATGTGTATTTATGCAGAAATGATGGAGTATTTTCCTCAAGGACATGAAATTGTTACTGGGGAGACCTGAAAGAGGGAGACCCCCACCTCTTCTCAGTTCTTATCTTGCTTGCAAGAGATGAATTCAAGCAAGAGACAACACCTGTAATGGAAATCAGATAGCAAGTTTATTTAAGAAGTGAACAAACACAAAAGTACAGGCAGGCACCCAGCTAGTCCAAATGTCCCATGTATAGAGGGAAAAAAGATTGTTAGTAAGTTTGTTCTATATGCCTGAGCCAAGGCTGTAAGTGGCCACTCAACTATTCTGAGTGTCCTAACTATTGGGGTTATGGGGTTATATACTTTAGTCAGCTTCTAGGCATCCCTCCTTCTTCCTCTTCCAAACATTGGGAATAATATACAGCTACAAAGGCTTTCTTTCTCAGCTAGTAAAGGCTCTTTTGTCTTAATTAATAACATTGTTGTAGAGGCTCCCTTTCACAATACACAGAGTCTCAAGGACTCCCTTCCTCCTGTGCTATCATTGCCTGTGATGTTCAGAACTCCTGGCAGGGTAATCTGACCAGGCTCAGGGACCACAGAGTCAATGGGTGAGACATGGCTCCCTCCCCTCTCCCTGCCTTAGTTTACTAACTATCCAACCTAACAGAATTATAGGTGAGATAGTGGCTATGTCAGCCAATTTCTTTTGAATGGATGTGAACTGGTTTTTTATTCAGTGATAACAACTTATGAAAATGTATTAAAATATACAAAAATGAGTTGGAGGAAGTATATTGTCAAACCTCAAAACCAAATTATTTATATTTAGTAAGTTATAATCAAAATCAGAAATGAAATAAATATCTTTGTTCACTTCCTCTAACAGCCTTAAAATGGAAAGAAAATATGAAACACACTGATTTCTGATTAGGTTTAATTTTGAGCCTTGATGTAGATCTTTATTAAGCTTTTGTGAGAGGCTTGGAAAAAATTGCATAATAAATAACATTTATTTAATTATGATTCCCTTCTGATTATGGGATAGAAAATGGACCTTGTGCAATACTATCAGCTTATTGAGAGTTGTATAACTTAGAATTGTAACTGTTTATCCACAATTTCTAATGAAATCTATTGAACTATACACTAGGGATAATATATTTGTTTAAAAATGAATTTATTAGCTTCAGGGCTTTTTTGATTTAAAAAAATTGTAGATTCAAATTCACTATGCATGTTTGACCTCTGTCAAACAACAACTGTGTTGCCTCCTATCAAATGAAATAAAACTGTCATTCCAAACATTAATAAGTACTGCATTTATTGATTTACTCTTTAGCTAAGTGTTACAGATTTCTCCTTTCGGTTTTGTCACTTGGCTGTAAAAACTGTCGATACTTTACTCATTAGGGAATGAAAGGTCAACAGTTTTATTCATTATGGCCAATATGAAAATTTAATGTATGCTCACAATCAGACATATAAAGGCCAGATAAGCCTAAATATTACGTTAGAAGTTTATTATTAGAATTATTATAAAAATAATTTTAGTAGAGAACTATAGGCATATAAGCATACAAAGATAATTTGCATTTATTACTCAGATTAATGAGCCCATAACATCCTAGTTAGCATAGTGTAATGACATATTTTATACCCAAAAATATTTGCTTTGGTATATACAATATCTTATTACAATTTCTTTGAATGTAGGAAAAAATATAAACTGGTCTTACACAACAAGAAGAGGCTGTAAACCACTGTAAGAAAGAGAGAGGAGGGAAGGAAAGGAAAGGGAGAGGATAGGAGGGGGCAGCTGTAGACTGAGATACTTATACAGGCTGAAAATGTTCAACTTATTCTATTTTACCTTATGCTTTTTACTATATCATGCTGTTTTATCTTCTATCTGGATCAGTGCTTACAAGTCCATTTTGATGGTCTTTTTGTCATACTAGATGCTCTTCGATTTAAAGGCATTCTTAGGTCATTAGCTTCATAAGTAACAATTTTTTAGGTCAGTAGGTTCTTAGAGTTCCTTTTTCATGATACATTTTACTTGGTATTTCTGTACATGGTCTCTTGATATACTTCTCTGGGTAAAAGAGCAAAAGAGGATAAAGGGCAAAATATGTTGGCTATAACCTAAATAGCAGTTTCAGAGTGTATTAAACTGAGCAAAGTGCATAGGCCAATTATCATAGTGAGGGGGAAGTTTTTATGTGTGCAGCTGTGCATTTGTGTGGCTGTACAGGTTTTGTATTAATTTTAAATATTTATTTATTTTGACCTGAGTCATAGTTATGAAGGAGCAAAAATTATTGAAAAACAGAAAATAAAGGTTCAATTTCATATTCTTAACTATTGGATATGTACCCTGAACTTTCAACGTGTAAATGAAAATATACTATTTTGTGTATTATAACACACACACACACACACACATATAGATAGATAGATAGATAGATAGATAATATGTATATTATTTTTTCTAGAGAAAATGAACTAAAGCAATAAATTGTTGAGGAAAAGTTGTATCCTTAAGCTACTTAAATACATATGGACATATGGAAACCATTATTTGTCCCCCACCTTCTTTAACCCTAGGACTTGGTAATAATCTCCATGACTCTGAGGGAACAGATCCACATTCTAGGAATAACAGTCAGCATAAAGAGCTAGGAGAAAAAAAAAGTGATTTCAACAAGATTCATTTTGGAATTATTAAAAATCAAGTGGTAGGGACAACCTAGCAATGGAGAATAAATCCAGCGATCATACAGTAGAAATTTCTGGAAAAGAGACTAAGTTCAGAGTTGTCCAGAAAAAGGATTTGAGTGGACACATGTAAATACCAGAGGGAAAGGCCCAGGACAATGGCTGAAGGATGTTATAATCAGGGTTCAAATGTGTTTATGGCACTTAATGTTTGTGTGGTTAAAGGATCAGAGTGATAGGATGTAGATAATAAAAATATCAAGTAAAAATTAGTTGATGTATGGGAATTTTCTGAGTGAGTTAAACCCTTTCATATTTACCTGTTGTATATGTGTAACATATGCAAAATTTAGGGGTTCAACAATATTTAACCATAACTATTAGTGCACAGTATTTAAATATAACTATTAAAATTGCCTATTGATAAAATAAATTGTAATGTTTTCAAAGTATTTGCCTAAGTACAGACTAAAAACAACTATTGAGTGTACTGTTAGCTAAGGAGATAAATAGAATTGTTTAGTGGTTTCTTTCAATGCTGAAATTTTATTTTATTATTATTTTTAACAGCAGATCAACTGTTTAGAGAGAGCTAATATATGGGGGGGGGGTGGATCTATAATCTTAAAATTTCAAAACCTAAACAGTAATCTGCCTGAAGCAAAAATTGAACCATCTTTGTTCTAAGTTGGAATTTCTGTAAGCAATGATAGTGGAATTCCGACCCTGTTCCAACATATAAGTGCATGTTCATGCTAGCTGTTTGTTTGATTATTCAACATTTTATGTATACTCATTTCAGAGTGGTACACACAATCAGGACATACCACCTATGTACTTCTTTCCCTTTACATGAGTTTCTTCTGCAATATCTGAAACTCTCTTCATAAAAGATATGAAGGAGTTGTGAGTTATACCCCAGGTCTCACAACCAGTAACAGGTGGGGATCAGTGAATAAACACTTTTCTCTGTGTGGGGTTGGACAACTCTGATCAGGTTTTATATGGTCTCCAAGTGGTCCATTGATTTAGTCCCAGTTGCCCAAAGTGCAAACTTACATATTAATGTTTGGTTGATTCTCCTTTTTACATATTTCACTTTTCTTCCTTTTCCAAGGTAACCTCTATTTTTTCACAAAGACTTTGATAACTAGAAGTAAATAAATAATATAACAAAACAGAATTAAAAATTATTTCCTAATGTGCAATATAATTATTGTATATAATACAATATAATGCTACAGTATAATTAAGTTTGAAATGGTAATGCAGGCATTAAAGTTACCCATTATATGTTAAACTTTTTATTAACATGTTAAAATCACAATATGAGCAGGGCTCCAAAACTGGAATTTATTTATTAAAAAATGATGTATTTATTCTTATATGTTTAAACTTTAGTCACCTTAAAAGTACTCTTCATTTGATGCAAAACACTTATGGAGACTGTTTTCCACTGCCTAAAATAGTCCTTGAACTTCTTGATTTTTGATTCTTTTTAGTGCTTCTGCCACTTTTTGTTTTATCTTTTGCATGTTGGCAAAATGTTCCCCAAAAGTCATTCAGAGCAAGATCCAGTGAGTAGGGAGGATGGGTGATGGGGATCATGCTGTTTTGGGTCAAAAATTGGACACTTAGCATGGTGGGGGCAGATGTGTTTGTAAATCACCCATTGTGAAATGGGCAGATGCACTGAAAGAGTTTTTCAAGAAAATCACTAAAGTCAAACACAGCCTCTCACAACACCACCAGCTAGTATGCTATACTGATACAGATGGGTTCCTAGAACACTCACCTAACCAGGGAAGCCTGTACTATGAGGGCCTACCCTCCAGAAGATATTCTGCTTTTCTTGGAGGGGGCTCATAATATATTTTTTGGAAATTGTTATCTTAAGGATGATTTTATGAATATCATTTTAACATGATCCATTTAAATATTTTATAGATAAAGTAGTTTAGAATTGTACATTCTGCCATGTTTTTTGGTAAGGTAAAACATATTCTTGAAAGCTAAACTATGTAATCAATATATATATATATTTTTTTTCTGTTTTTGAAGATTTTATTTATTATTTCCAGAGAGAGAGGAAGGCAGAGAGGCAGACAGAGAGGGAGAGAAACATCAATGTATGGTTGCCTTTCACCTGCCTCCAGCCACGGACATGGCTGAAGACCTGGCTTGCAACCTCATTATGTGCCCTGGCTGGGGAATCAAACCAGAGACCTTTGGGTTTGAAGGCTGGCTCCTTATCCACTGTGCTACTAGCCAGGGCTTTTTTTTTTTTTTTTTTATAGAGAGATTTTATTTATCATTTCCAGAGAGAGAGGAAAAGAGAGAGGCAGAGAAATGTCAATGTGTGGTTGCCTTTCACCTGCCTCCAGCCATGGACCTGGCTGGAGACCTGGCTTGCAACCTGGTTTTGTGCCCTGGCTGGAGAATCCAACCAGCGACCTTTGGGTTCTCAGGCTGGCACCTTATCCACTGTGCTACCAGCCAGGCCTTGTAATCAATATTTAAGAGGCCCTTGTCTTTTATATATTATGGAAAATGGGATATCATTCAGATAATCAGAAAACAGTCTCTAGTTATATACACATAAGTTATGTGAAAGGATATAAATGTATAGAAAATTGTATCTTCTTTTGTATATATGTGAGGAAATTATTTAGATAGTCTTTCTCAAAATAGTTTTAAATGTCACTATTTTCAACAAGATGGAATAAATACACTTTTCCCTATTCCTCCTATCTTGTATAGCTGAAAACTATGGGCAACAATCATTATATAAAACAAACATAAGAATACTCTGAAATGTAGAGAAAAGACTGTAGTCTAGGACCTTTGGCTCAATAAATTGTATGCAGTGTGTTTCCTGGGTTGTTGTTGGTGGTGGTGGTGGTGGTGGTGTTCTCATATATCATTAATTTAGTGCTGTAGGACCTAGAAACTCCAAAGCACTAAGAGGCAAAGACAAAACATGCCTCAACAAAATTTTGCTATCTATAGTCAAAGAATCAGGGAAAGAAAGCTTACCAAGCTAGAAAATGTTTAGATAATAGCTTCCTTAATCTAGCCCAACACCACAGAAACTAATAAACTATAGACCCACTCTAACTCCCATGAGCAAAGTTCCACTGAAGGCTGATACGTCCACCCTTGGCTGGCTGTAATGAGGCACCCCCTACCCTTCCTCTAGAGTTGCATCACAGGAGGATGAATGAAGGATTGGGACTGTTGTCACCATTGGACAGTAAAATCTTCAGCCTCCCTCCCCACCCTGTTTTGTGCATGGAGACCAGGTAAGAACTTAGATTGCACCCATATGTAATGAGGATCCCTGTCCCTATGATCTGCCAGAATGGTGTCAGAGGAGGCTTCCTGAAGAGTCAGGGATTTTACCTACCACTGCCTGGAGTTAATGAGCCATGCCTCTTACCTATGGGCAGGGGACTTATCAACAGTAATGAGTTCTCCTGAACCTCCCACTCAGTGCAACCTAGTGGAGAACCTCACTACACCCTGCATAGTGATAGGGACCTGCCTCCTAATTCCTGTGATATGGGTGGAAGGTGAGTTGGACATATGGACTTTGACCCTATCTGGCCATAAAGAAAGAGTGCTCCCTTTCCCCTGCTGGTATAGTGTCAGAAGAGGCCTTTTAAAATAGATAATTTAAATAAAATTAAAAATTTTCTAAATAACAACCTAAATGTTCAGGACAATAAAAAAAAAATCACTTACCACATTAAGAACCTTAAAAATCTGAATATGAATTAGAAAAAGTAATCAACAGATCCAAACACTAAGAATTACATGACAAGGATATTAAAACAGCAAAATCATCAAAATAAACGTACTTGAAACAAATGAGAAAAACAGACCTTCTCAGCAAAGAAACAAAACATATGAAGGATAACCAAATGGACATTTTAGAGTTGCTCAACACGGTTACCTAATGAAGAGAGAGGAAAAAATGAGTGAACTTGAAGGTAGAACAATAGATATATCCAATCTGGCCAATAGAAAATAGACTTATAAAAAATGAACAGAGCTATAGGACCCATAAGATTGTAATAAAAGAGCTGTCAGTTATGCCATCAGAGTCCCAGAAGGAGAGGAAGAAATAAAGCAAATCTGAAAAAGTATTTGAAGAAATAACAACTGAAAATTTCCCCACTTTGGCAAGATCTACAGATTCCAAAAGCTGAGTAAACTCTAGCAAGGCATTTACTCAGCTATAATGGGGTGGGGTGGTGGGAATAAAGACATTCTCAAATGAAATAAACCTAACAGAAACTGTTGTTAGGTGACCTAGTTTTTTAAAGAGACTAAAGAAAGATTCAGAAACAGAAAGTGAGTTTTAAAAACAGTATGAGAGAAAATACCCAGTTTATAAAAGCATGTAAAAAAGTAGAACATCTCTCTTCCCTCAGGGAACAAGGTCAATTCCTTCTTACCTCTCTGGCTTTAGTTCTGTCATCTTGCCCTTGCCCGCTACACTTAGGGTCGGCTGCTCTTTTTCACAACTGGAAACTGCTAGGCTCTTTGCTGCCTCCAGCCTTTTTTGTGCAAGCTGTTCTTTCTGTCTTGACTGTTTCTTTAGCTTCACTGTCCTTCCTCCTCAGCCATCCATGCTCATCCTCAGAGAGTTACATTCCAACCTCAAAGCTAAGTATCACCTGACAAATATTTTCATTGAACCTTGTGCTTTTGCCTTCTAGCACTTCATCAAAATTTATAATTATATGTCTATGTTTTATGTTTATCTGCCTTCTGGACCATGGCCTTCATTCAGTACATTGCAAAGCTCTCACTTCTTTACCACTGTAGCCCTGAGACCATGATAAGCATTCAATAAACACTTCATGGTTAAAAAAACTGTTAATGGTAGTATTTAATGTTTGGGTACATGAGTGTTCAATGGAAGTTTTATTTTTTCTATGAACTTGCAAATGTTCAACATAAAATGGAAAAAAAACGAAGTAAATATTTAAATGAACATTAATAACTGAGAGTCAGTAGTATATTCATTATAATTTAGAATGAAATGTTCCAATGATTAGAGTCAAAGATCAAGATGCTACAAAGCATTTTCTGTTTTTCTTGTCAGAATGTCCCTCAAGATAATAGAGTGGCACAGTGGTTAATGGAATCATTTGCCTGCATCCTCATTTCTTTTCATATTTTATAGACTAAACAAGGAAGGATCTTACTGGCAATTTATTTAAAAGGCCTAATACATAATCATATGATAGGCTATCTAACCATGTAATGGAATTATATTTTTAAAAGATATATAGACTATACCTGTCCAATAGACAGGTAATATAAGTCACATATACTATAGTTTTTTATATGCTAGTAGCCAAATTTAAAGAATAAAAATAAGCAGGTTAAGTAGATTTTAATATTTTTATCTAGCAAAATATGTCAAAAGATAATTTCTATATGCAATGCATATCTAAATTCATAAGTTAGCAAATAGATGTATATATGTACACACACATAGAGGGTGGAGCAAAAAGTAGGCTTACAGTTGTGAGTATGACAAACAGTTATTTTTGTATTGTTATTTATGAATTATAGTATTATTGTTCATATGAACAAATATAAACGGACTCTTGCCCTAGCCTATGTCTATTTTATGATAAAGCTTCAAAAGTACAGCATGTGTTTTACATTGCAGCATATCTCAATTCAGGCCTTCTGCATTTCAAGTACACAAAAGCCATATGAGGCTAGTGGCCCACTCTATTTAGCAGTCCAGGTATAAAAAAAATGTTTGATGCATTTAAATTAAAAAATGACTTACACTCATAGAATGCCTAGCAATCATAAATATATTCAGGGTTCTCCAATTTGAATAGGTTTTGAATAATTATACTATCTAAAGCATTCATTAAGTGTACAGGGTGCATGCAATTGGCAAAATTTTAGTAAAATAAACAACATGCCAGAAAAGTGTTATATTTTGAAATAAATTTATTCTTATATGTAAATACATAAACATAGTCATTATTTTTTAAATTGTTCAAAAATGTCTCCATCTGCTGCAATAATAGACTCGATTCAGCTTCAGAATCTTGAGCATGCTTTAATGAACTTTTCTTTACCCATGGAGATCATCATGTTTTCAATCTTAGTTTTCACAGCTTCTTTACTAGAATGAGGTTGTTTATTAACTTCTCTCTCTGACAAACACTGCATACGTAATAGTCTAAAGGATTTGCATCTCGTGAACTAGGCAGTCAGATTTCCTTTGACCAGAATTCAGGAACATTGACACTGAAACACTCTTGCACCTTTTTGTCATTATGTGCTGGTGCACCATCTTGTTGGAAGATAAAAGGACATCCATTTGTGACTTGCACCATCCACAGTACAACTACTTCTTTCAAAACATCTAGGTAAACATCCTTGATGATCTCTTGGATTCTGTGTACAATATCTGGATTTGTGCAATCCTTGTGTACTTTATTCATTTTCCTTGTTGGTATGGTGACATCAGGATCAGCATCATACACCTTCTTTATGTTATAAACTGTAAGTAAAGGGATGTAATTGAAATCTGCAATTTTCTTAGCAGTTTGCCCTGCAAGCAGTCCAGAAACTATTCAACATAAACCTTCAACATGATGGTTGCTCTCAGAATTTAATACTTTATATCTGAAACAATGATGTTAAATCATAACCTTAGGAACAGTTTTTCAAAATTGAAAAGAAGCATGTGAAATAAGGAGATGCAAAGTTATTGCCAATTGATCACACGAACCCTGTAGTTAAAGAAGAGTAGTCTCAGACTCATGAGACTCTATAGTAACCAGGAAACCAGAGCCTTTATTCCAAGTGCTATAAACTCTGAAAGCTAAGCATCCTGAACAATATCTGACATCATTGTTTATCTATACCCTTTTGAATGCCAAAACTTAAAAATCTATGCTCAAAATCCACATTTATTATTAGTTCTAAAAGTTAGACCTGGGGCTTGCCAAAATAATTTGATTTATTAGGCTTTGCTTTTGTGGTGCAATAAGAAATTAATAGTAAATTTAACATTTTATAGGACCCTAAAAAGCTTCTTCAGCATTTGATTTCATATCCTACTAAGTAAACCTTGCCAAAGGCTTATGTTTTTAGTCTTTTTCCTTTCCCCCCAGTATAGCCTGTCAAACTAGAAACTAGGAGGATAAAACCTATGTTCCCAATTATTGACCAAGAGGAATTCTCAATTTCACTTACTGTAGCTTGTCTTTTATCCTCTTTGCATAATCTAGATAAGGAAAGGGCTTCATTATTATTAATTTCTCAAAATCATTATTCATACAAGGCAGGTTTATAATACAGAATATAAGTGTATTGTTGGGGACATGAAAGGCTAGCACAAATCTAGAAAACATAAGTATATCTATGTTTTTAGTATATGTAATTTAACATAGTATATATCTGTTCTTACAAAGATTGGGTATAACTGCAGAGAGAAATTTCTCTCTAGCTGACTACTTTGAGCTGATTTCTGATTATGCCATTGGTGAGAAATGCAAAAGTAAAAAAAGAATTTTGTTTTTTTCTTATTTTTTCTTTTTTTGAAATCATAAGAATATGAGAGAGTGATATGTAATTTGTTTTTTGAGTACATTGGTGCCAGATCATTGACAACCTTATAGGCCAAGACCTTCAAAATACAGACACTGAAATTAAAAGTGCAGGTGGTTTTTAGGATAACACCTGTGGAGATAATGGGACATAAAGTAGGAATGAATATAAGATGAAGTAGAATAAGAAGAGTAATAGGTAGTTTCCTAGATTTGCACAAAAGAAACTGGATTAATAATCATGCCATTTGATAAGAAGAGGGAGTCTGAGAGAGCAGTAGGTGTGAGAAGAAGAAAAAAATGAGCATTGTCATGTAAAGTGAGGTGCCACTTCTGTGTCCAAGGAGACCTTGGGTTGGCAGTTAGGCACAGGTGTTTGAATCCCAGAGTGCTCTAAACTGGATATATTTCTTTTGGAAGTCATAGCTTATGGATTACATTTAAAGGTACATTGTACATAGTCAATTCATTGGTTAAGTATAGACAGAGAATTAACTATTGGGATAATTTAATATTCAGAGTCTTATAAGGACAGAACAACACAGAGAAAAATGTTGAAATGAACCAACAAGTAATGTAAAAGGGAAAATAGTGGAGTGTGCTATTTAAGAAATGGAGAGAGGTGGAGATAGAAAGGGGGGATGGTTTGGGAGGGATGGAGGGAGGAATGGAGAGAGAGAGAGAGAGGAAGACATTCACTTGTTCCAGTTGTTTAGTTGATTCTTGTATATGTCCTGACCAGAGGACAAACCCACAATTCTGGTATTTTGAGTTAACGCTAACCAGTTAAGCCACCCAGCCACAGCCTTTTCTTCCATTTTAAATGGTAGCCTTTCTGGGTTAAGTAAAGTTGGTTGTGGGTCTTTACTTTTCCTCACTTTTCTTGCCAATTTCTTCTGGCCTCAAATGTTTCTGTTGTTTAATCAGCTGACAATCTTATGGGAATTCCTTTGTAGGTAAGTAATTGTCCTTCTCTTGTGGTCTTTAAAATTCTGTCTTTAACATGTGCCATTTTAATTATGATGTGTCTTAGTATGGGTCTTTTAGTCCATCTTGTTTTGGACTCTGCATCTGGACTGGTGGTGTCTTTATCATTTGCTAGGCTAGGGAAATTTTCAGTCATTGTCTCTTCAAAATGGTCATTGATATCTTGCTATCTCTTTTCTCTTTCTTTTACTTCCATGATATGGTTGTTGTTATACTTCATATTATTCCAAAGGTCCTTTGAACTGTCCTCATTTTAAAAATTATTTATTTTCTGCTCTGATTGAGTGTTTTTCTACCTTGTCTTCATAATTTCTGATTTCGATCCTCTGCTTTTCCAACATACTATTTACCCTTCTTGCCTCTTTTGATGACAAAATGATATTAGAATGAATGCAAGACAGAGTACAGACTGGTTGTGCAGTAGTTTAAAAGTATCCAATATACAATGAAGTACTCCCTTCCCTTAAGCCTTGCTCAGGGGGAGTCTAGGCTTGAATTTGATGAGTGCCCCATTTCCCATGCCAACCAATTTCTATTGCTTCATTTTTTTTGTCTTAGTTATGAATGAACCACAGCAAATGTAATTCTAGCTTTATAACCCTAGAATTTCTCCAAACTACATTATCTTAACTTTTGATATTATCAACCATTTGTGTTTTTTAAATGTTCCTCAGCTTTATAATAATTTCTTCAACACAATTTAAACACCTGTAGCTGAGATCCCTACCAGGTGGCATGGGAAAACCATAGCTATTTTTCTTGTCAATACTGCAGCTCCCTTTCCTCTGTACTGATATCTTTATCTTAACTTACAGTGTTTAAGAGACTCTTTGGGCAAGTTACTACTTCCTGTGTCAAACCATATGTGAGTGACAAGGCATATATGACATTTATTAGCACTTTATTTTCATGTAAAAATAATCATTAGCTCAAACACAGTTTCATTAAAGCAACAGCATCTTAACTTTTTAAGTAAAGTTAACTCTCTAAAATTTCAAGACACTTAATTTTGTGTGGTAAAGAAGTAGTGACTTTTCCACTGTGATTACATAGGTTAGAGTAGTATGAAATTTGAGATTGTGTGTATGTGCGTGTTATTATGGGTTCTTAATTTCCCATAGGGCCCTAAAATCTAAAGCAATGCAATGAGTAAATGTTCAATTGGAGGAAAGTTGGAAAGATAGAACTCCTTCCAATTAATTGTATGCTCATTTCAACAAAATTGAGAGATAGAGAGCAATTAAAATATTTTATAATGTATTGCCAATGACATCAAGAGAGCTTGTTCAATGGCTTGTTTAATACACAATGAAACTTCTCAGATTCTAACATTTTGAAATTCTCTATGGCTCTTCACTTTGTTCTTAAGAAAACCTAATTTAATCATTGAATGTAAAAAATATAAAATGTTTTAATATATTACTAAAGAATATCTTGCACAGTTACAGATATACTTTCAACTCTGACCATGTTGCTCATCTGTTTCATAGTTAGAGGTACCTGTAGCCAGCTGAAGGGTGTAGAATATCAGGCTTCAGAGAAATGTCCCACAGAGGATTTCAGAGAAAACTGTGAGGCAAGAATGCATGGAGAGACAAAAAAACTCACCCATTTACCCAGGTGAGAACCAGCACTTGTATTCAGCCTATAAAAACATCTCTATGCTTCAGTGTTGTCCAGAGAAACTTTCAGAAGTTGCAACTACACTGGACCACTTTTGCAAAGCTCACCCAATGTCTCTGTTTCCTCACTGCTCAATAAACAAGAGGGATTGGGTGTTGAAGATGAAGAGGATCACTATCTCAGGGCCAGATCATGCCTAATTTTTATTTGTTGTTTTCCAGAATCCAAGCTTCAGTTATCCCTGAGGGTACAAGAAGTGATGAAGTTTTATATATACCATAAAACTGAAGTTTTACATTGCTGTTCATAATAGAGAATAATTCATAATTTATGATAGATACACAGCAGGGTGCTCAATGAAACAAAATCTGAAAGATCATTTTTGATTCATTTAGTCATTGAATAATTACTGAGGCCTTATCCTGCAGCAAGTATTGCTTTAGTTGTTGAGGATATACCTGTGAACAAATCAGACAAAATGCCTGCCTTTATGAAGTTTATACTTCAATTCTACAATGCACCTTTTTAAGACAATGATAGGAGAATGATTAAATCAATTTTTATTTTGACCTTGCCAACTTGAAACTCATTATTAAACTTGTTAAAACTATAATAAAGTAGTCTTGCATTGTGATTTTGAAATAAAAGCCTAACCTGTTTTTCTCCAAATATATATGTTTTCAATTTTTATAATAAATCAACTTTTATATGATGTTTCATTGAGAGAGTTGTTCACTTGTTTACCTTGTCCTTTACCTTGTCCTTGACCATGTCTGAAAGGCCAGCAGAGACTGCAGATGAGGAGCATTTTCAGCTTGTTCCCTCACCCTGATCTCTTAGGCTTCTAAAGATAATTCAGAGTCTTAAATAGTAGCTTTCCTTTTTTTGTTATTGCTCTTGTCAGTGAATCATGTAGTGGTAAATATGTACCTCAGACATACTTAGTGAAACCTGTGTGCTAAATAACAAGCCCAAAGTCCATTTTGAGACACAATTTCCAGAAACAACATACTCTTTTGCTTTCGTACATTCATCTTAGTTCCCCTTTACTCAGATATGTTTGCATATACTTTGAGTTGATCCAACAACATTGGTGGAATAGTCAATAATCTCAGGTTTTCTTCCATGAGTTATTTTGTCTAATTGAAAGGATTTGGTTATTTCTAGGTCCTTAGCCTTTTTTTTTTTTTTTTTGCCTGAAGCACTTCCACTCATTTTTGTGTTTTAAAAATATGTGTGATACTGCACATTTTTTAATGTTCTCAAATCATTTTTTATTTTAATCTCTTACTGTTTGGAGTCAAAAATTGGTTTGCTTTTCCAACATGCCAAAGCCATACATTTCTGGAATTTCTCTAAAGCCTTGCACTCTTGCTTGCAAATGGGCTGTTTTACCTAGCTGTTGTTCTCTTTCTAATCAAGGAGATACCCAATGCACCCAGTGAAATTGTTTTCTACATTCTTCTTCTCACCCTACAAATTAATTTTATGCATTATCTGCCTCCAAGTACTATTGTTTTACCATTTATTTTACTATTGCATATTGTTGATTTTTGTCTTTCAAACATACAAAACAGTGTCCCTGATACCTACTCTTTGGCTTTCAAGCCAATGCTTGCAGATTTTTAAAAAATAAACATTCTTCTTGTAAGATGAATGACAGCAAGAGGATGGAAAACATATTTAATCTGCCTACTTAGAAAAGCTAAGGAGCACCTTGCTGGGGAAGAGAGCATAAAAGTCTTATGGGCTGGGAACTAAAGAAGACAAATTTGAGGTGGAAAAATAAATAGGCTCTACAGTGTTGGCTGGAATAAAATTGAGTCCAAGCCTATAGAATATATAAGAACAAATGTTGGGGGATTATGTATTATTTCACTTTTTATTTATTTGAGAGATAGAGGTAAAGAATGCATTTTCTTTTATATTAAATGGTTGACTCTCCCTGTCACAGATACAAAATTTCTCAGATCTTACAATGGATCATGTTTTCAAAATAGTTTTACATATAAACTACATCATTTTCTTTCCTTTTTTTATTTTTAAGATTTGATTTATTATTTTTCAGAGAGAGGGGAAAAGAGAGAGGCAGAGAGGGAGAGAAATATCAATGTATGTTTGCCTTTTACCTGCCTCCAGCTACAAACCTGGTTGGAGATCTGGCTTGCAACCTGGTTATGTTGCCCTGGATGGGAATTGAACCAGCAACCTTTGGGTTCACAGGTTGGTGCCTTATCCACTGTGTCACCAGCTGGGGCTAGTCATTTTCTTTTTAACTTAAAGAATCATTGTCATAATTTATGGATATACTAATTCCGACATAATTTTAGTGAAAAGGTTTACTTTGTTTTATAGTAAGTAATCTCTGATCACATGTGTATACAACTTACCATAGACTTTTAAGAAACTCTTTCCTCTTTATTACAAGAATCTGAAGATTCTTGTATCTGTTTTAATGTGGGAACAGTTTTGAAGTTTAAATAGGAATAGGCAGGAACTAAAACTCAATTATTTTATTTTTCTTCCTTCAACCCAAGAATTCAGTACAAAAGCCACAAAGACTGTGGTGTTTCTTTCATAATCATTCTTTTGATTCACAGTCACATTTATTTTCTCTAAAGCAGAAACACAGATGGATAGCCAGAATGGGAGAATAGGGAGCTGCTAGAAGTGGTTATGTTTCAAGTCTCTTGACTCTTGGATTGAAAATTTTTAAGATGGACACTTAAGACTGCTTTCCATATCTTGGCTATTGTCAATGACATTACAACATTAGGGTGCTTATGTTCTTTAGAATTAGTGTTCTGTGTTCCTTTGGATATACTTGTATTCTGAGAAGTGGGATTGCTGGGTCAAAAAGAAGATCTATTTTTAATTGGGGGGCAATCTCCATACTGCTTTCCACAGTGGCTGCACCTATCTGAATTCCTATCAATGGTGCAAAAGGGTTCCCTTTTTTTCACATCCTTACCAGCACTTATTGTTTGTTGATTTATTGATAGTAGCCATTCTGACAGGTGTGAGGTGATATCTCATTATAGTTTTAATTTGCATTTTTCTGATGATTAGTGATGTTGAGCATCTTTTTGTATATCTATTGGCCATTTGTATAATGAATGTATAAAACAACTTTGAGACATTTATACAATAGAATACTACTCAGTCATAAAAAAGAAAAACTTTTTACCCTTGCAACAGCATGGATGGACCTGGAGCGCATTATGCTAAGTTAAATAAGCCAATCAGGGAAAGACAAATAACATATGATTTCACTCATACGTAGAATCTAATGAACGCACTAAACTAATGAGCAAAATAGAGGAAGACTCATAGGTAGAGAATAGGCTGACTGCTGAGGCAGTGGAAAAGATTAGTGGGTGGAGAGATTGAGCAGGAAGAACAAAGGACTCATGAACATGTACAACATTGGGGTGATTGAGGGGAGGGAGAGATAAGGGAATTAAATGGTAATGGAGAAATACAATAAAAATTTTAAAATAATGTTATAGGTTAATTACATTGAGGGATATAGATTAAATTTTAAACTTATTTTACTGAATTTTGTTCACCATTTTACCTTGGACATGTAAAGCCCAAGAAATAATGGAAATTAACATTTTGAGCCTGAATTTTATAGACTATTCTTAATGTATTGTATATGATTCAGCATATACACTTAGCATATGAAATGGAAAGGTATGGATTAGTTGGAAGAGCCCAGTGTTTAGAGTTAAGAGATCATAGTGATTATTCAGCATATGACACTGACTGTAGCTAGAATTCTAGCAAGTCACTCTCCATGTCCTAACTTTTATGTCCTAATATAAAGAAACTGATGATTTTATGAATTTCTAATTTACTCCAAAATTCTATTGCAAAATGAATTTGGTTAATTAGAAAATATTTGTTTTATAATAGTGAAATTCAGAAAATATAAGTTTATTATTATAATTTCCTCCAAGTTAGTTGAAAGAACATTTAAACTTGCATTTTCACATATTCTCTTGGATGACTCAATATCTTTTAAGTGTTATTTTCCAATTTTCTTATCAGTAAGTAGAAATAATAGTATTATTCATATAGCCTTTAAAATAAAAAAAAAAATATATATATATATATTTATATATAATATATATGTAATATAATGGAAGAACTAGTGTGGCTCCTCAATATTTATTTTTCCTAAGTTAAGTAAAAATAGAATTATATTTTAAGCAGAGGAATCACACTGGAGGAATAATAGTATTTATTTGTAAGGCGATAAGATAGCTGGTTTAAAAACCTAGAAGTAGTAGTAAAATGATGGCCTTGAAATGCTTACACATTTTACACAAGCTTGCGTTTTGAGGACATCACAATGTAACAGTGGAAAGAGATTATCAAAAATAATTTTATAAACATTTTGTCTTCTTATAATTATTATTTCTACTAACATATAAACGATATTTAAACAGATTAAAGAAAAATAAATTTATGATAATTTTTAGAAAACAAATGAGACATTTTGAGAATACTAAATACTTAATCATTAATCTGAAAGTGAAAAAGATAGATTACACACAACACAGACACATATACAGGGTTTATCCAAAAAAAGCTCAACCATTAGTTAATATAACAAGCTCTATGTAACCTGGCAGCCAAAAGGGTGGACTGGAATGAGCATGTGTGAACAATGATGACTTCACTGTACTAGTCAGTGGGGACTCTAGACATCATTGAGTGAGTATGTGTACTTTGTGGCTGCCGCATTCACAATGATTTAGCAAGTAGAGCTATGAATATGCATCAAATTTTGTATCAATCTTCAACATTCTTCTTTCGAAACTACTTGTATGATTCAGAAGACTGCAGCTATGGGCAACTGGTAATTGGCCACTTCATCATGACAGCATGCCTGCTCATGCATCACATCTCAGGCAGAGTGTTTGGGTGAAACATCAAATTACCCAGGTGTCTCAGCTATCCTACATCTCTAATTTGATTCCTGGTGACTTCTGACTTTTCCCAAAACAAAAATCACCTTTGAAAGGGAAGAGATTTCAGACTGTCGTTGAGATTCAGGAAAATACAACTGGGCATCTGGTGGTAATTGGGAGAACTGTGTGAGGTCCCAAGGTGTCTACTTTGAAGAAGACTGAAGCATCATTGTCCTATGTTCAGTTTGTTTTGTTTTGTTTTGTATCTTGCATTTTCTTTAATAAACATCTCTTTTTCATATTACATGGCTGGATACCTTCTGGACAGATATTTGTTTGTATCACATATATTACATACATGTTAATGTTTCAAAAAACATGCATTCTTGTGCATTTTTAAAGGATTTTATTTATCCATTTATAGTGAAAGGGAAAGGAAGGGAGATAGAAGGAGAGAGAAACACCAACATGTGTTTTGTTGTCTCTCACGTGCTCTCAACTGGGAACCTAGCCTGCAACCCAGGCATGTGCCCTGACCTGGAACAGAACCAGCAATTCTTCAGTTTCCAGGCTGGTGCCCAATTCATTGAGCCACACTAGCCAGGACTTACTGCATGTTTTTTAGTGTAGTATATATTGTTTCTGTAACATGGACAAAAGTATTAAGGGTTTTTTTCTTAAAAACACTTGAAAGTTTAATTATTCTAAGTTCTATAATTTTTAAAAGTATTGAGAATAGAAGTATTACCTTTTAAAAAATTCTACTTTCATGAATATGAGGACATTTTAAATTTTATGAATTTTCTATAACAAGCAAGAAAGATTTTTTTTATTGGCCAGCATGAATTATATGGAGAAACATGACCCCACTTGTACAGAGTTTATAAACTCTTTATAATGCTTATTAAATCCTATAGAGCTCAAATCGCCATTACATGGATTTGAACACCTTTTCTGGTTAATATCTTTACAGTTATTGTGTTGCCCAAATGTCCTTTTAGAGTATAGATAATTCTTCTTTCACTCTCTGAACCTTGCTTTTAGTATGGTGCATATAACAGATAAAGTGAAGTAAATAAGATCTTTATTTTCCTCTTAGCTTAGTATGGTACATACATTTGGCAGCTCATCCTGGGAAATCATTAGGTATTCAATTTAGAGATTAAGTCAGAATCTCTTGAAGTTAAGTCTGACAGAATTGTTGTAATCAAATTTTATCAGTTTTTAATTTTTTTTTTAGAATTATGGTTTTATAGGACATTTCATATAAGAGAAGTACCTTGATGGATGCTATAGGAAAACTTGTAAGCAGTAAGTTAAAAGTGCCTTTTTAATTAAGGAGTATTTGTGAAGCTAGTTAGTTTTAAAACATGCAAATATCTTCATGAGAAGCCAAAATTATTGTTACTATTTTTAGATGACCCTTGGGTTATATATCTCCTGGAGATCTATATACACACACATACATACTTTTGAAAATATATATTTCACTGCATAAAACTGTCTAAATATGAAAATTATAACTATAAGGTATAGTTTAAATTTTGAAAACCAAAATGTTAGAGAGATATTTTAAATTGCCATACTTTCTACTGTATTTAAATGTACCTCTAATAAAGCAGAACGACTTCATCTTTATTGTCAACTAAATGTATAATTTTTCCTGCTTTATTTTTAATGAATGTTCTTTCAAGTGCATAATACATTCTTGACTTAACAGACTTATTAAAGTTAAATATATTAGTTAATGAAAAGTACACAGACTCTTGCACTATAAGATTACAGAAAGAATGTTACAGAGGCTTATTATATAATATTATCAGTTTAGGAAAAAGAGTGAGGTGGCAATAAAGAAGTAATGGATTTTATTATGGTAAGAAGAAGTGAAAAAAAAAAGCCAGAGTGTAAAATAGCTATTCAATGCTGGAGTTTAAGCATGATACATTTCATTTTATAATATGGACTTTAGTCTAATTTTTCTCAAAATCTTCATGAAAAAGTTGAGATGACAATCTTATGTTTCTTGGCTTTCCTTTCCATAAGTCCTTCTTTCAAACATCAAATATCAATTTCCAAACATTGGCCAGCTCGTTTGGTAACCACTTTCTTTTCAAAAATTATTTTAAAAGTTTCAACTATCAGTTGTTAAATATCTGAACAATATCCTTTGTCTGGCCAGCTGCTAAAATGTCCAGTGTGTGGGCTTATTTCATCTCAAATACATAGGCAGACTGCCAATAACATCTCAACCAGTCCTGATATAGCCCTTTCACTGGTCAGCTGTTGCATTTATAGTTAAACGGTTGCCAAACTAAAGGCCACCAAAAATAAAAAAGCCCCGTTCCTCTTGGGGTGAAACTTTTATCTTTCCCAAGTTTCATCATCAGTGTCACGTTGCCCTGAGCTATTGCCAGCATCCTACACAGTTTCAGAAATCTTTTACAACTTATTTCGTATTCATCAAATTCACCGTAGATGGCAAATAATTGAAGCTACCCACCTGCTCTAGGGCTTTTCTGTTAGCTTTGATCCAATTGCTACATTAGTGGCACTTGCTTAATTTTGTGGATCTGAATACGGGCTTCTCACACCATGCAAAAAGTAATATGTTTCATATTAAATCTCTGCAGTTCTTTTTGTTCTTGATAAGTACATCTGTAACAGTTTTTACTATTCATAACTGTATTACCATTGTATCCATAAATACTTATTTTTAAAATAAAACTAAGGTCTGTTTATAAAATAAATTATAAGTAAGTGTATAAAATATTTATTAGAGAAAATGTATAAAGGAGTAAATTATCAATATCCCTGACTTAAAATAACTATTTTAAATATTAGGTTTTATTTCTAATCTTTCCTCTTGAAATTACATATTGAAGTATGCGAATGTGTATATGAATTAAAATTCTGGGGGTTGCTGTTACTTCAAACGCAAATTAGGGGTACTACCATTAGTAAATTATTCTGTATTTTAAAAGTGATATACAATTATTGGGGAACTGACAAAAACATTAGAAAGAAAAAAGTAAAATTTGATCAGCAATTTGTATTCTTGACAAATTATGTTTTTTCTATTTATGTATTTTATGTGTATAGTAATTAAGGTTTAAAAACTGAGAAAATTTTATATATTTTCCTCAAAAATACTTGTAAAATATAAAAATATATAAATCTATATATAATAAATTATTTTACCTTCTCTTTACTATATTGTGGGAAAAATAACACTGTTACTTTTTCACACCTATTTCTAAGTTCTTACAAACATACAAGAACATATGTAGTACAAGATAAGTACTATTCAGGAGTTTATACTGATAATACCATATTGTGCACAATATTCTCTAACTGACAGGTTTCATTGTATTATTTTGTTCAAAGTTATTTTCTCATTAATGTTAAAAACATTTCCTCATGTGAGTAACTATATTTAAAACCAATTTTAAAACATTCAGTTCCATTATCTTTGTTATTTATCTTTGATTGATAAACAGTTGTTTGAAATATAGATTATTTATATTTTTATAAACACATTATGGCAATGAGCTGTACTGTATATATAAGTGTTCATAGTTGGTTTTTATTATTTATTGGGGTTGATATGGTTGATTTTTATTTCCCGTATAACTAGTGATGTTGCATATCTTTTCATATATCTGTTGGCCATCTGTATGTCATCTTTGGAAGAAGTGTCTATTCAGGTCTACTCCCATTTTTAAATCAGTTTTTGTGGTGGTGGTGGTTGTTTGGCATTGTATGAGTTCTTTATGTAAGTTGGATGTCATCCTCTTATCAGAGGTATATTTGTAAATCTTTTCTCCCATTCAGTTGGTTGCCTTTTTGTTCTGTTGAAAGTTTATCTTGCTATGCAGAGCTTTTGTAGTTTGATGTAGTTGAACTTATTTACTTATTCATGTTTTTTTTTTTTATATTTTAATTGCCTTTGAGGTCAAGTTCACAAAAACTCCTCTGAGACCAGGGTCCATAAATTTATTGTCTGTTTTTTCTATGTATTTTATTGTTTCAGGTCTTATATTCAACTTTTTAATTAACTTTTAGTTAATTCTTATGTATGATGCCAGATAGAAATTGAAGAAAACACAAGGAAATGGGAAGATAGTTCATGTTGATGGATTGGAAGATTTAGAATTGTTAAAAAGTTCATATTATCTAAAGCAATCTACATTTTCAATGTAATACCTATCCACATCTCAATGATATTTTTCATAAAAATAGCACAAAAAATTTTCAAATTTATATGACTCAAAAAGGACCCCAAACAGCCAAAGCAATCCTGAGAAAAAAGAACAAAGCCAGAGGTATTATACTCTCTGACCTCAGACTGTACTATCAGGCTACAATAATCCAACATGGTCTTGACATAAAATAAACAAACAAATTAATGTAACAGAATTGAGACCCCATAATTAAACCCACACATACATGGGCAACTAATTTTTGGCAAAGATACCAAAACCATACAATGGAGAAAGTAAAGTCTCTCCAATATATAGTTTTTGAAAACTGGAAAGCTACATGCAAAAGAATGAAACTTTTTCTTGATGTTTATATTCAAAGCAATGGTGGTTAGGTCCTTGAGAAATACATATCTGGGTTGTAGAAACTTTGCATCACAAAAGGGCAGAGAAATACTTTATCATGGTAAATTTTCTGAAGTAAATACTCCAAGAAGAAGATGAGATGTGAAGGGACAGGAAGAAAATCGTCTAAAATGTCATCAAATTGAGGTCATAATGATCACTATCTTGATCAGAATATCAGACTTAGCTTTTCCCAAAACCTTACCAAATAATTTTTATATGTGGCCAGTTTAGATACAACAACATAGCTATGATCGTTTAGAAAACTGTAATTCAAGTTCATGGCTAAATTTAAATTGAGGTGGTTTCTCTAACTACATTGGGAAGCATGCACTTTGTTCTCCCTTTATAATAGAAATTTACTTTGTTTTCACCACACCCACAAATAGCTCTACTAATTGTTTTTAGCAAATGCTTGGAGTTTTAAAAATATATACTATGCTCCAGATTAAATTAACACCAGAAAATGTTTTGTAAAGTTATAAAAATCACTAAAACTAAGTCACACCAAGAAAACACCCAGGGTAATCCCCATGTGTCACAACAATGGCATAGCTAATCCTGTTTTGTTAATATAAAATTAAGAACAGATGGATGTAGAGTTTGCTACATGGGTTTACTCGTGTTTGCACTTGCATTAGCTTTTGTATAAAATTGCCAGTCAACAAATAAATTAAGCAAATAAATAGGTAGAAAAACCTTCTTACACTTCAAGGGTTATAGTAGTGAGCCTCAGAGTGTCTAAGGCCCTGTCTTCTTTCCAGAATTAACGGTCCCCTTACCGATTACAACAATCCAGGGAGACCTGTGCATTACAGGAAACACGAGTGCTTCTCCCACTTAAGCAGAAGGAGGACATTGACAACGGTTTTACAGCCTGCTGTACTCCAGGGGATCTCATCTGTTCACTGTCACTTAAAGAGTCTCAAGAACTCTGCTCTGTGGCACCTTCTGCCGTAGCCTCGGCTGCTTCATTACAACATGCTGGGCACTACAGGGCTCTGGGTTCAAGGACTCCTTTCCCTGCCTCTGGCACATGAGCTAAGTTAAAGGATGTCACCTGCTTCAGCAATGCTCCTGAGGCTAGCCTAAAGGTTTTCATCGAATTTTACAAGAAACCTTGAGCCTTCTACAATTTTCAGTTGCAATGACTCATCAGATGGCTATGATCAAATATGAATGATTTGTGTGACCTTCTCTGAGATCAGTCTTGCTAACAGAGATAGAAAAAAAACCAAAACTGTAGCTGAAAACTGTTCAACACCTGTTCACAGCTCTGGGCTTTTGTATCTCCATAGGTAATAATGATTTTCAGGTTAAAATTAAGCCAGTTGATATTGAAATTAGGTATATTTTCTATTTAAAACTTAACATTTTTTTCTCCAGTATTTATGAAGAGGATTTTTTCACTTGTGTGATAATTATTTTTTGTTAATATAATAGTTGATCATGTATATTGTTATATAATTCTAGAATACTACTAATATATTTTGCTTGTTTAAAATATTTTAATATATGAATTGTGCACAAAAAGAACAGGCAGAAGTTTATCCAAAGCATATTTATTCTCTTCAAAATCAGTGGCATCACACTGATACTATTTTTGATATATTGTGAAAATATATATTGCATATAGGTTAGTATCTCATAAAAGTTACTACTCTAACTTAAAAGATTAATCTAATTTAAAATTATTACTCTGATTTAAAAGAGAGAGCAAGTATAATTTAATCCACCAAAGACACATTTAAAAATCCTTTGCTGCATCCCTAGTAGCCATATTTGACTAGGGAGTATTTGATACATAGGTTAGTCCAAATTGAGATGTTTGTAAGTGTAAAATACATACTGGATTTTGATGGTTTGATAAAAAAAAATCTAATGTTTTTGCATTAATGGCATAATAAATTGATAATATAAGTATACAGGGGTGGGCAAACGTAGGTTTAGAGTTGTTCATATGGAAAAGACATGGTTATGATTCATAGCATTCATAACTCAAAGGATTGTCAGAATGGCACATAGCACTTAGGTACAATCTCATAAGTGCTCAAACTGCTGGCTTCATTATTTACAATACACATTCTTATCATCTATTTGTTATACTCAATCACACTTTGGCACAGAGTTTTTATTGTCATCAATAAACCTATCATCAATAAACCTAGTTTTGCCCACTCCTCTATTATTAAATTAATTACACTATTTATTTTTACTTATTAAATTTAAAATTACATGAGACATACCATATTGAATAGGAAAGTATTGCTTTGGCACATTGAATTTTGCCTTTAAGGTCAATGTTCTCATTTTTTAGATGATGAATACTTGAATTGAAATATAGGTTACAAATAAGCAAAATCATGATCTCAGGACCATTTCCCATGATTAAAATCAACAGAAATATTATTCAACTATTTTTCATCTACCAAAACAGCTAGTTTGTTTAGTTTAACTTCTCCATTTTTTATCTTTTCCTTTAGAAGTTCCTGCTGGTGTTTTTCTCTTGAGATGTCAAATGAGCATGACTATTTCCTTCTTACCTTATAGTATTCGATCTAATTCTTTTTGTATCAGTGTTCACAATACACACTGGGTCAGAACCTGTCTAAATTTATTTAGAGAAATTATTCAGTAATGCCTGTATGTTTCTCTATGGGTTGTCTGAAGCCTGCTTTCATGAATAGCAGAAAGTTTAGGGTCTATCTCAATAATCTCAGAATGTTGGCGATATTGAAATGTGTGTCTTTTGATTTTGATGGGGAGAGGAGTTCATCTTAATTCACCATAATGGTTCTAATTAGAATAAATCTGTCAGGTAGACTGGATGCCCAGGAAGCTGAAAGGAGGGAGAGGTCATGTAAATTATGAGGGCATAATCATAGAAATTAAGTAGTATGGCTGTCTGAGTCATAAAGGAAGACAGGGTTGAATGTAAGATTAAGTAATGTTTCTTGCTATAATGTGTATCTATGTCCAACTGCTCTTTGCTGTGAAGCCCCATAAAGCTCCGATATAAATGAAGACCATTATTGGCTCAAGAACTCTGCTATGGATAACTTCTTCTGAAGGAGTTGACTTGAGGAGGCAGAGAGGAAGTTCCATGCTGGGGTTGGAGGGAAAAAAGACCACAGAGGTTGACAGATTGGTCAAGTCCAGATGGGACAGAGCCTTTGACATTGAACAGAATGGGAGGCCAGCCAATGAAGTAAACATAAAAGCAGAAAAAAATATTAAAAAGTTAAAAACAGCATGCCTGCTTACAAATGACAATTCCCTAGTCTCAGAGTTGGCTAGAGAAACTCTTTAATAATGAGAATTTCAGAAATAGCCTGAATTTCCAGAGGACTCCAGAAACATCCTGAAGTTTCAAATACAGAAACACAAGAGTTTTGGGATTTTATAAATTGTGCTCCCTAGTGCTTCAGTTGAGAGATCAGACAAAATACATATATTTAAAAGTCCCATGCTATTTACCTTTTGCTAGACACACATATATATTTTCTCCTGAAAATATATTTCATAGTGTCTATATTTTGAGACTGAAGCATTTTCTTCAAATTAGGATCCATTATAGGTGACTTTTAATTAGAATAATTTATATAGAAGGCCTCCATGAATTTTCAGTGGTGAATATTTTGTCCTATAAGCTTTAGGTAGTTCCTAAGTTGATATTGTATATAGAGACACTTTCTATATATACTTCAGATTTTTAAGGTAATTTTTCTGTTACTGTTCAGTGTCAGTGTTGAAAAATTGACCTTAGCTCAGTTGGCACTGTCTGTTTCCCATAGGTTTCTCTCTTTCTTAAACTTTATTGTATTTTTTCCATTACCATTTAGTCCCCTTATACCTCCCTCCCTCCAGTAGTCATCACACTGTTGTCCATGCCCATGAGTCCTTTTTCCTTCTTGCTCTATCTCTCCATCCCCTAACCTCCAACCCTCCCACCCCCACAGCTGTCAATTGACTTGCTTTAATGCCTTCAAGAAATTGATAAATCAGCCCAGTAGAGCCCATCAGGGAAGCAATTGTCCTTGGTCAAGAATCCTACTCAAATCTTTTTAAAATATTTTATCTATTATTTTTTAGAGAGAGGAGAAAGGAGAGAGGCAGAAAGAAAGAGAAACATCAACGTATGGTTGCCTTTCACCTGCCTCCAGCTAAGGACCCTACTGGAGACCTGGCTTGCAACCTGGTTATGTGCCCTGGCTGGGAATCGAACAAGTGATCTTTGGGTTCACAGGCCAGCACTTTTTCCACTGTGCCACCAGCCAGGTCTCAAGTCATTTTTGATCCGATATCTTGGCCTATTTGTCTCTATTTGATACACTTATGCAGACTCCTTGATCACTTGAATGAGTATTGAGAGTGTATTTTCAGGATATAGTCTTTCCATTAAATTACCCTTTGTGCCTGCTCAGATCCTCTGACCCAAGCCATAAGAATCGAAAGGGCTGAGCACCTGTAGGACTAGCATTGAGAAATAATAACAGGGCGCCAACACAGGTGACTATGCTATTCACTTGGAATTTATGAATGCAGATTCACTCAGTTTTTATTAATGTAGACTTAGTCCAAATCTGTATAACCTAATAATAATACTAATCACTCAGAAACAGTCAGTAATAACATCACACAAGAAAATTGTGGGAAAATTAACCTGAGTCCCAGAGTCTCAGTCTGTCGGTCCAGGAGACAGCACGGTGGGCAAGGGAGCTGTCAGTGTCTTGCTAAGAAGAATCTCCAGGGCCAGGTGGGCAGCAGGGTGAACAAAGTCCTCAGTATAGCAGAGAAGGGCCTGCAGCAACCAATGCCCAGTGAGATCAGTGTGGCATGGACCACCTTCTTGGTGTGTGGAACTCAGTTGTCTCAACAGTTGTCTTAAGCCTGCCTCAGTTATACCCTTGAGAGTGGTGTACTCCACACTTCTGGGTCTCTTCATAAGCGTCTTGGCACCCCTGATGCCTAGTGTGGAATTTCCCCAGGAGTCTATCTATGGGTGGTCCTGCTCTGAAGACCAGGCTGTTCTGATCACATGTGCAGATAACTTAGGTGTGCTTCCTTGCCAGTAGTGTCTAGTGTGACTTAGGTAGACACTACTTAGGTAGACCCAAGTGCCAAGGCTGACTGGCAGCCATTTTGGTTGACATGAGTGACCCCACTTCGTTTTTAATGTATACTTTATACTATCTTGACCAGACCAATGCCATTTCACTGGTCCGTCTCTTCACAATGAGCTTCTTCTATAGGGTTGGCCAAAAAGACCATTTTATATTTTCTGTAAAATAAAACATTTTTTTTTTATTTTCAACCAATAATTGTATTGATTTGGATATTTTTAGTATGTCAGCTATCTCCTGCTATTGTTTTTAGTGGAGGAGAGGCCAGGGGTGCTGCTAAACATCTTCCAATGCCTAAGAAGGTCCCACAGCAAATAATTATTTGGCCAAAACATCAATAGTATCAAGAAAATTCGCAAACCACTTTTGACATATTCTATCAGTCAACACCTTCTCCATACACTGCACAATTTGTGTGTGTGTTTCATTTACATTTTTACCTTTCCTGAAATAATAAAGTGTAATATGGTGAAAATGTTGCATATTTTTTCCATCTTCAGTATTAAAATGGCTGTACAAAAATCACCAATTTTGGTACTTTGTTTATGTATGCCGATATGACAACTGTCACAATAACAATCTAATGAAATTGTTTGAAATGAAGTTGAAGATAACTAAGCACTACTAGAGACATCATTCAGAAAAAAAAACAAAAACTAAACAAACTTTTTTGCCAACTCAATATTTCCAATAGCATGGTATGTTGAGGATAGAGGTTAAACAGAATGTTAACATGAAATACATTAAAATAAAATTTACTCACAAGAGTAATTAGTAGTGAAATTTTGCCTAGCATAGACATTAACAACATAGCCATTTTGGAATGTTTTTATTTTCCTTGATTAAACTGCCAAATTCTAGTTCCCAATGAATGTATGTCTGGATTATTATGTGACACTCTTAATACATAGCTAAAAGATGCTACCCTTAGAATTGTGTCACTATACATCTTTCCGTTCTTCATTGATGGTGGCTAACTTAAAACTTGTTGTTTGAGAAAAATAACAATAAAAAATGTGATATACCTACTTAGTCTTTCATTGAATAAAAAATAGAAGAATGTCAACTTAAACTTAATAGCTATTAATCATAACTAACTGTGACATGGCTAGTTAATAGCACCATCTTCAATCCCTTTTTGTTCTCAAAATAAATTCTATTTATATGAGACTCTTGATATTTTGACATTTACTTCTCTTTCTAATAATATTTCCTAGAATGTAGAGTTCCTGCCCTAGTTTGCTGGGGTACTGAAATATTGGTTTAGAAAGATCACTGCAATAGAGTGATGAAAAGTTTAGATATCAAGACGATATTAAACTGAAGGAGGGGGAAGTTGCCGTGGTGGCAGAGAGCAGACTTGTGGAAAGTTTTAAAAATATTTAGAACATAGAATTAGCAATATTTGTTGTTTGAAAAGAAAGTGAAGAAAATGAATTTGGTAGTCTAGGATAGCTTGATAATGTGTAAGTGCTTTGTAAGTATTTTTTTCATGAAAAAATTTTTCCTTAATAATAATTTGTAAAGTCATCTGTAAAGTGCCACTGGATTGGCTGCAAGTATGTGAGATTATTCAGATAACTGAGAACCAAAAGAAGCATAATATAAATATTGGCTGAAAGAATAAAATAGTTGGGAGATAAATATTTAAATTCCCAGTATGGAAATTTCACACAAATTCATACTGTATACCAATAGGACATTTTTAGTGGAAGCTAATTATTTATATCAGAATTTGCCATAAGTAAAGTTTGAATTTTGATAACTTTATGTCAAAATGATTAGAAGAGTATAGAATAATTTCCTTTAAGTGTTTATTCCCAAAGCCATTTTTAAGTCATACCATCAATTTGGAACATGATCAATCTGTATTATTTCCAGAGAAGAGGCAATTTGGAGGCAGAATCTGTAGTCACAAAAAATTCTTGTCATATATTTTTACTGACAGAAAACAATAATAATATTAAAGTGAATACAAAGAAACAATTGTCAAGTATTTATTCATATTATATTTGACTTTGGAAATAAAATGAAGAAAACTATAACTCTGTAGAGCCTCGAGGAAGTTTATATTTTTAAAACAAATTTAAAAACCTCTTCTGATTTTAAATGTATTTTAGTACATTGCTTTTCAAACTTTAACTTTCATTAGAACCATCTGGAAGACTTGGTAAAATGCTGATTCCTGGGCCCCAACTCCACAGATTCTTGGTCAGTGCATCTGGGACTAAGCCCATTACTTTGCCTGTGTGACAGGCCTCCAGATGATGCTGATATTGCTGTTCTATGGCTCATAATTAAGGAGTGTTTCTGTAGACCCCATTTAAGACTACTGAGATATTATTGTGAAATTACACAAAAACAAAAGTTTATCAAAATGTAAAAGAGAGCTAGAACTATTCCTAGTTTAAATGCTTCTTGTTTGTCTATTTATTGATTTGTTAACTTTCCCAGCTGGAAGTCTACCTGGAAAACAGAAACCAACAAAAACCAGCCCTGAAGTATTTTACTTTAGTCTCTGAATAGTAAAAGACAAGCTCCACATGTGTTTCTGAGGATGGGTACATCTGATCAGCCTTTAATATAAACTAATCCAACTCATGTGATTTACCTTTTAAACTTTGTCCTTTCTGGTTATCCTTCTCTCATTAGATCTAAAACACACTAATAGCATATACTAAAATTAGAAGCTTTAATAGAAAAATGGCAAAGACAGGCCAGGAGAATCAGCAATCTTAAAGTTATAATTTACATTCCAGTGGGAGCTGTCTATGAAAAGACTTACTTTAATTTAATCCTCGGTTAGAGGTCCTATTTTAAGAGCAAAAAAATAAATAAATAAAAACACTGAAATTGGCTCTCTATGTACAATATAGATTGTTAATACAGTTAGACTACAAGGTAAGTAATATTATGCAACCTTTTCAAAGCATATGCTCCCGCACAGGCTTAATTGACACAAACCATACACTAGTTGTTAGTGTCTTCCTAAGAAATATATATTAAACAAAAATGTGAATAGAAAGTAACTATTTCAGAGATCCTAAAAAACTATGGAACATCATGTAAAACTTTTTCTTCTATGCAAAGAACATAAAAATTATGTTTTAATATAAATTTAAAATTTATCAAATTGCTCATTTAAAAAATGTATCAGAACAAACTTTCAGAAATAAAGGGAAAAGATGGCTTTTTTCAAATTTGCTTGTTGTTTTTTATTTTAGGAGACCAAGTTAACCAATATAGCATGATACAGGTTCAAAAGAAACTAAAGCCTGATAGGTCTGTTTTGTTTTTCTTGATTTACCCAATTCAGCTCCATTCTCCACACTTTTTTATGTTGCTCTCAGCCCAGGAGGCTGACTCCTGGACAATGTATCCCTAAGATTACCTTGATGCTTTTCTTTACATGCATTTGGATAATGGTAACATGGGCTGTTAAAGTTGGAGACCAAAGTCTCCAACTTTAGTATCATCATCACCAGATGATACTAATGCAGATTAAATTTTGAAAATCACTATATTAGAGAACTTACTTAACATTAACATCAGAAGCACTTTCTTATCATGTTTTTAAAATGTGCAATCCCTCAAGGCATTACATAAATCTATAGTTCCTGTCATTAAAAATTTTAGTTTCATGCTGTAATGTTTGTTCCTGGCAGTCACAGTACCCCCCTGTCATAACTTCCACTAGCAAGCCCTCTTATCCAAGATTCTAACATTGACTGAGCACCAGTAATTATTTTTTCCTTTTTTCCTGGAGGCCTTTGAGCTGGCATTTATCTCCCTCAGTAGCTGTGCTCTTGAGTATTTCACTATCTGGTGTGATCCTTTAAGCTGCAACTTTCCACCTTGACACCATTGACATTTCAGACTGGATTGTTCTTTTCTTTGCAGAGTTATCCTGTGCATCATAGAAGATTTAACATTGTTCCTGGCCCTTACCCACTAGAAGAAATTAGCACTCCTCCCAGTAGTGACTATCAAAGCTGTCTAGACTTTGTCAAATGTCCCTTAGAGGGCAAAATCTAACTCCCTCCTTCAACATACACTAGCTAAGAAACACTGCCATAAATCATCTTCTGGTTCTGTAAGTATTCTTTTCTTTTAAGTTCTTCTTATTTTAACCATTGACATAGAGTCTTGACTCACATAATAGAAAATTATCAACTAAAATATAGGAATAATGGATTTGTTGACCAATATCAGTAATGCAGGAAAAGTAAATTATGATTAATTAAATCAATATTGTAAGACTTTAGACCATAGAAAATCTTCAGTCTTCAAAAGTGTATGGGAGGAAGAGAGTCAAAATGGTATAGGTGAGAGCTATACTAACCTCTCCCCAGGACCAATCTGGAATTACAACTAAATTGTAGAGAAATCATCCTGAATAACCAACTAGCTAGAGAGGAGCCTTATAACCAAGGATAAACAAAAGATACCACTTCAACATAACATGACTGGTACAGTGAGTGTAGAGGGAATGCAGATGCACTCACAGGTCTCACAGGCAGCAGCTGAAGTGCCAGAGGGAAATTTTAGTGGCTGGGGGGAGGGGATTCCCCTGAGAGGTGTAGGGTTTAAACCCCAAGCTGGGAGCCCCAATCTATAGCACCAGATCCAGAAAGGAACCCAAATAACATACAGCTGTGAAAAGCAGTAGCATTTCTGTCTACCAGGAAGCTTCTTAAAGGACCAACACACAAAATTTTATTTGCAGCCAGCTACCCTGGGCTCCAGCAGAGGGAGGGCAAACTGAACTAGAGATGCTTAAAGAGAGTCTGGGGCTATTGGCTCTGGAGAGAGAACTGAAGGAACAATTGCCAGGAACCCTGTGCTGAGTCATTCCCCATGCTGTATAAGCCATTGTTCTCAGGCAGAGCACTCTTCTCCATGTGGCATCAGCCTGAGGGGAAGCAATAACCCTCACCAAAGGAATTACTCTCCTCCACCCTGTAGTTCCTAAGCCGAGACTGCTGATTACAGCTTGAGGCTATATCACTGACCAGTTTAATAATTAAGGTGTGGGGGAGCAGCCAAAATGGAAAGACAAGAAAACCCAAAAATAAAAGAACAGGAGAACTTTCCAGAAGAAAAATTAGGTGAAATGGAGGCAAGCAATTTATCAGATGGAGAATTTAGTGTAATGATTATAAAGCTACTCAACAGCATGAAAAAAGACATACAAACCATAAAAAAGGACCAGTCAGAAATAAGGAATGCAACATCTGAAACGAATAATAAAATGAAAGCAATAAACCATAGGTTAAATGAAGTACAGAATCAAATCAGTGATTTGGAAGACAAGGTAGAAAAACACACCCAGGTAAGCAGCAAACAGAAATAAGAATTTTTTAAACAGTAGAGCTTAAGAAATATTTTGTACACCATGAAGCATAACAATACCCATACTATGGGCATACCCAAAGGAGAAGAGAGTGAGCAAGGGATCGGAACCTATTTGAAGAAAGAATGACTGAAAACTCCCTAATCTGCTGAAGGTAAAAGACACACAAATCTAGGAAGCTCAGAGAGTCCCAAACAAGTTGGGCCGAAAGAAGCCTACACCAAGATCATCATAATTAAAATGGCAAGGCTTAAAGATAAGAAGAGAATCCTGAAAGGCACAAGAGAAAAGCAAGTAGTTATACACAAGGGAGCATCAATTACACTGTCATCTAATTATCAACAGAAACATTTCAGTCCAGAATGAAGCAGTGTAAAATAATCAAGGTGAAGAAAAACAAGGACCTACAGCCAAGACAATTTACCCAGCAAGGCTATCATTTAAAATCAAAGGAGAAATAAGGAGCTTTCCAGGCAAGAAAAAAACTAAACACCAAATCAGGACTGCAACAAATGTTAAAGTGCTTGCTTAAAAAATAAAGAGAGAGAGAGAGAGACAGGGAGAGAGAGAGAAAGAAAATAACCAAGACAGAGGAAAATAGTTTAACAATAAAATGGCACTAAATACATACTATCAATAATCACCTTAAATGCAAATGGCTTAAATGCTTCAACCAAAAGACATAGGGTAGCTGAATGGATAAAAGAAACAAGAGCCATATATATGCTACCTCTGACAAACTCATCTAAGATTGAAAGATATGCACAGACTAAAAGTAAAGGGATGGAAAAATATTTTATGTAATTGCAAAGAGAAAAAAAAAAGCTAGGGTAGCAGTACTTATATCTAGCAAAATAGACTTTAAGACCAAGACTATAGCAAGAGACAGAGAATGACTACATAATGATAAAGGGAACAATCCAACAAGAGGATATAACCTTAATTTACCCACCCAATACAGGAGGACCTAAAAATGTGAAGCAAGTCGTGATGGACATAAAGGGAGAGATCAACAAAAATATAGTCAAGTTGGGGATTTTAACACCCCATTAACATCAATGGATTGATCTTCCAGACAGAAAATCACAAGGAGACAGTAGCCTTAAATGACGTACTAAAGCAAATAGATTTAATTTATATCTTCAGAGCAGTTCATCCCAAAGAAGCAGAACACACATACTTTTCAACTGCACAAAAAATGTTTTCTAGGATAGACCACAAGTTGGGACACAAAATAAGTCTCAATAAATTAAAGAAGATTAAAATTATATCAAGCTTCTCTGAACATGATGCTGATGCTACAAAAGTAGAAATCAATCACAAGAAGAACACTGAAAAACATGCCAAGACATAGAAGCTAAATAATGTTTTATTAAACAATGAATAGATTAACAATGAGACCAAGATAGAAATCAAAAGATACATTGATGCAAATGAAGGACACAATATTCCAAAATCCATGAAACACTGGGAAAGAATCTTAAGATGGAAATATACAGCATTACAGGCCTCTTTCAAAAAACAAGTTAAAGCTCAAATAATTAACTTCACACTTAAAGAACTTGAAAAAGAACAACAAACAAAGCTTAAAGTGAGTAGAAGGAAAGTAATAATAAAGTTCCAAGCAGTAATAAATGAAAGTCTAAATTAGAATACAGACATCAATGAATCCAAGAACTGGTTCTGTAAAAAGATAAATAAGATTAACAAACCTTTATTCAGATTCATCAAGGAAAATAGAGAAAAGAGGGCCCTGGCTGGTGGCTCAGTGGATAAGGCGTCTGCCAGTGAACTGAAAGGTCGCTGGTTTGGTTCCTAGCCAAAGCACATAACCAGCTTGCAAGCCAGGTCTCCAGCCAGGTGTGTAGCTGGAGGCTGGTGAAAGGCAACCATACATTGATGTCTCTCTCCCTCTCTGCCTCTCTCCTTTTCCCTCTCTCTAAAAATAATAATAAATAAAATCTTGAAAAGAAACAAATAAATAAAAACAGAAATGAAAGAGGAGAAAAAAAAACAACTGACACCAAAGAAATACAACAGAATATAAGGAAATATTATGAACAACTATATGCCAATAAACTGGACCACCTGGATGAAATGGATAAATTCTAGAAATATAATCTTGAAAAATAAATCAAGAAGAATCAGAGAATGGGGCTAAACAGATTATACCTAGTGAAACTGAAGCATTAATTTAAAAAAACTCCCGACAAACAAAAGCCCCGGAGCTGAATAGCTTTCTGGTGAATTTTATCGAACATTCTGAGAAGTAGTACATCTCTTTCTCAAACTATTTCAGAAAATTCAAGAGGAGGCAAGGCTTCCGGACTCATTTTACAAGACCAGCATTATACTAATTTTAAATCCAAATAAAGAAACTACAAAGAAAGAAAACTATAGTTCAATATACCTGATGAACGTAAATGCTAAAATCCTCTACAATATATCAGTAAACCAAATACAGCAATGCATCAAAAAGATCATACACCATGATCAAGTGGGATTTATTCCAAAAATGCAAGATTGTTACAAGATTTGTAAATCAATAGATGTGATATACCACATAAACACAATGAAGGGTAAAAAAGCCCATATGATCATATCAATATAAGCAGAAAAAGCATTTAATACAATCTAGCACCCATTTATGATAAAAACTTTTAGCAAAGTGGGATTAGAGGGAACATACCTAAACAAAATAAAGGCTGTCTATGATAAACCAACTGCCAGCACCATAAACAATAGGCAAAAAACTACATGTGTTTCCCTTAAGATTGGAACTAGATAGGGATGTCCACTTTTACCTCTCTTATTCAACATAGTAACTGGAATTCCTAGCCATACAATCAGATTGAGGAAGAAGGAATAAAAGGCATCCAAACTAGAAAGAATTAAAACTGTTATTATTTGGAGATAACATGATATTGTACATAGAGAACTGCAAAATTTCCACCAAGAGACTACTAGGTCTGATCAATGAATTCAGCAAAGTAGCAGGATACAAAATTAATATCCAGAAATTATTTGCATTTTTATGTGCCAATAATAAACTAACAGAATGGGAAATTAAGAAAACATTTCCATCCACAGTTGCTTCAAAAAGCATAGAATACCTAGGAATAAACCTAATCGAGGATGTAAAAGACATGTACTCAGAGAATTATAAGACACTGAAGGAAGAAGTAGAAGATACAAACAAGTGGAGGCCCATACTGTGTTAATGGATAGGAAGAATTAACATAATTAAAATATCTATATTGCCTAGAGCAATCTATAGATTCAGTGCAATTCCTATCAAGATTTCAGTGACATACCTCACATAACTAGAATAAATATTTCAAAATATTTTGTATGGAACCTCAGCAACAGCAACCCTGACAAAGAAGAACAAAGTTGGAAGAATCTCACTACCTAATATCCAACTGTACTGTGAGGCCATAGTAATTAAAACAGCATGGTACTGGCTTAAAAACAGACACATAGATCAATAGAACAGAATAGAGAGAACAGAAATAAACCTACCTTTATAATCAATTAATATTTGACAGAGGAAGCAAGCCCTTCAATAGGCTAAAGATAGTTTATTCAGCTAATAGTATTGGGAAAATTAGACACATGCATGCTGAAGATTGAAACTACACCACCTTCTTATATCACACCCAAGAATAAATTCAAAATGGATCAAAAACTTAATTGTTAGACCCAAAACCATAAACACTATAGATGAAAACATAAGCAGCAAAATCTCAGATATTGCTCATAGTAATATTGTGTCTGATATTATCTCCTGAGTCATGGAAACAAAAGAAAAAAAAAATAAGCAAATGGAATGACATCAAATTAAAAAGTTTTTACACAGCAAAGGAAATCATCAACAAAATTAAAAAGACAACCCATAGAATGGGAAAATGCATTTGCCAACACACCTGACAAGGGGTTAATATCCAACATTTATGAAGTACTTATGAAAACTCAACACCAAAAAAAAAAAAACAAAAAAAAGGAAGAAACACAATTAAAAGCTGGGCAAAGACCTGAATAGACTAGTCTCCAAAGAAGACATACAAATGGCCAACAGACATATGAAAAGTTATTCAATGTCCCTAATCATTAGAGAAATGCAAGTTAAAACCACAATGCTGTGATATCTCACACTTGTCAGAATTGCTATCATCAATAAATCAATAGCAGCAAGTATTGGTGAGGATGTAAAGAAAGGGGAATACTTTGATACTATTGGTGGAAATGCAGACAGTTGCCGCCACTGTGAAAAACAGTATGGAAATACCTCAAAAATTCTAAATGGGTCTTCCTTTTGACCAAACAATTCCAAGTCTGGGAATATATCCAAAGAAACACAAATCACTAATTTGAAAGAACATAAGCACCCCTATTAACATTGCAGCATTATTTACAATATCCAAGATATGAGAGCAGCCCAAGTGTCCATCAGTAGATGAATGGATAAAACAACTATGAAACACTTACACAATGGAATATTATTTGGCTGTTAAAATTTTTAAAAAAGCTTTACTCTTTGCTACAGTATGGGTAGACCTGGAGAATACATATTATGGTAAGTGAAATAAGCCAGTCAGAGAAAGACAAATACCATATGATTTCACTCATATGTGAAACCTAATGAACAAACTGAACTAACAAGGAAATGGGGACAGACTCATAGATGGAGAGCAGGATGACAGCTAAGAGGGCAGGAGGGATTGAGCAAAAAGAATAAAGGATTCTTGGGCATGGACAACAGTGTGCTGAGAGAAGATGTATATGGGGACTAAATGATAATGGAAAAAGTAGACAATAAAGATTAAATCAAAAACATAAAATAAAATTTATGGAAATAGTCCTTAATGGTATAGTTATGGCATTTACATAGTAAAACAATTATTTTCCAAATTAGAACTTTGTTTAATTAATTATACTTAGCACTAACAAAATAATGTTAAAAATAGTTAGAAAATGTTATATAAAATAATATATAGTATTCCAGAGTTTTAAGAATCATTAAAATCTTATTAAGTATATATATATATATATATATATACTCAAAATGATGCAAAATACACATTAACACTATGTGATTATTATATAAAATAAATAATAAACTCAGTGTTTAAAAACAGTGAATTTATTTTTTAAAGTATCAAAAATTTATTCTGTTAATACTGTTCAACCATATCTACTCTCTGCTTACTGAGAAAAAGGTCAGATTGTATTTCTTTGCCCCATAGAAATTAGGTCTAGTGATGTGCTCTTTTTACCCAATCATATACACGCAAAAGTAAATTCTACTTCTTTCATCTTTTGGAATCTCTCTTACAATTGGTTCTTTTTAAGTACAATGATAGTATTGGTTAATCTGATATAATAATAATTAACATAATCAGTTAGTCACAATGATTACTTACCTCATTAGTTCTAACAAAGTTTATCTTTCATGCCCAATCTAAAATTTTAAGATATTAAAAAAAGTTAATTTTTGTTAATTCATTGTTCATGATGAAGGTAAGAATGAAACACTGAATGTAATTATAAATATTTAAAATTAGATTTAATACCATATTAATTCACAGGGAAATATATTTAATGACTTAAATAAATGAAAAGCTAATATTTGTATCACATAACTCTTAGTGCTATAAGAAGAGTAAACTATTTTGCAATTAATTATTTCTGAAATTATAAAATAAGCCTTCAATTATTAGCTAATCTATTCTCAACCTCTGGGAATTGTGGAAACTGAAAGTCTGCTGATCGTAGCATATCTGAATATTAATCTCATATCATTTAAACACTTTTCCAATAATTTTTCCATTATCTTTTTTTTTTAACCTTCTTATGCCTAGGGTATGGTAAACAAATGTAGGCCACCACATAATGTGTTCTGTCATTGGTAGAACTAATATAAAAAACTCCTGTATTTTGAAAAATGATTACAATATGCCAGGAAACCTGAAGGGGCATTCATATTTACATTCAGTTGATCCTCACAAATATACTCTAGAGGTTTGTTGTTATCATTGTGTGATATATAAAAATATAGGTGAACAAACTTAATTACTATCTTTTCTAAATTATTACTCCAGTATATAAGCAGCAGGTACTCTTAAAGCAATAGCTTTTCCCACTAGAAAGACCATTGCAGTAGCAAAAATCAGAGTCTTATACCATCGATCTCAGTCTCAAAACTTACGGAGAAGGTAGCAAGCCAGAAAGATGGAGAGCTAGGTTGTCTTTGGCTATAACTTGTCAAGATACGAGGATATTTACATATAAGTATGAAATGCTAATAACTCTGGTTCTAGTTTAGTGATTTTTAAAAATATTTTATTTGGTATTTTTAGAGAGAGGGCAAGGGAGGTAGGCAAAGAGGGAGAGAGATATCGATGTGTGGTTGCCTTTCACCTGCCTCCAGCTACAGACCTGGCTGGAGACCTGGCTTGCAACCTGGTTATGTGCCCTGGCTGGAAATCAAACCTGGAACGTTTCGGTTCACAGGCTGGCACCTTATCCAGGGGGCTAATGATTCTTTATAGTATTTGCATATCATTGTAAGGAAGAATGATAATATACTTCACAAGAATATTTATGGCAGAATATAAACTCCATGAAGAAAAAAGTTTGTAGCTGTAGAATTTACTTGGATAAATCTGAGTTTATCTTTTTGTTTGTTTGTTTATCTTGTTCAAAATTGGATCAGCAAGATATTGGCTACGGTTTAACAAATAGTAGATATTTTACAGATTTTATGTTTGAGATATCAATAAATTATCCCTGTTTGGATAACAAAATGAAGACTTGAAAAGGAAAATCAAATAAAAAAATAAAGATATTGGAAGAAGCCACAAAGCATATGAAATTATTATAATTGTTCATTTACCTAAATAGTGGCCTATATTTTTGTCTAATAAAAATTATCTTGAGCCCTGGCTTGTACATAACCAGGTTGCAAGCCAGGTCTCCAGCCAGGTCCGTAGCTGGAAGCAGGTGAAAGGCAACCATGCATTGATGTTTCCCTCCCTTTCTTCCTCCCTCCCTGTCCTTCTATCTAAAATATTTAAAATAATGAAAAAAAAATGTTTAAAAATATCTAAAAATGTATCCATAATGATATGATAGCCTAATGATGTAATGCACATTTTCTGGGAGAGACATGCAAGCCTATTTCAGGCATGGGTTGTATTGTAATACTTTGTCATCATATAAAATGTACATTGTAATAATGGGTTGTATAAAATATACATTATAGAACAATGACACCAGTTTCTATGCTAGCAGTAGTCCAGCAGCCCTGTTGTGAATGTAGCCAATCTTTAGTACATTAGCCCTGAGAAAACTAGGTTTTTAGAATATGTTTTGTGAACCTTACCTCTTTCATCATTTGCATACTGTGTAAATGACATTTTGCATTTAGCATAATTAGATCAGATGCTAAAGTCTCTTTAAACTTCAAAATGGTATACTTTTTATTTCTGTATACCATTTTGAAATTTAAAGAGACTTGGGATATTTGATGTATTACAGTTTATCCTCTTTTGAGTCTTACTGTTTATCCTCTTTTGAGTCATTCTATCATATTTGTGAGTTTGAAAATCAGCCAGGATTGGAAAAGGATCATGCTTATGTTTGAAAATTGTTTATTCTGTTTCCATTTTCACTACCATTCTCCCACCCCCATTGACTTTGGTTACAAATCTTTTAAAATACTCTGCCGCATAATAGCAGAATGGCCTGGTGAATGAGGAGCTAGGAGCGGTACCAGAAACCATTGAACCTTATACCGATGGTACCAGTAAGGTTTGGCACAACAGCAGTGCTGCATTCAATTATAAATAATAACAACTACAAGTGCATGCCCTGGGCTTTCAGCTCATTAAACATCTTAACTGCACATGCTCCAGTTCAGAGGCATGAAGCATGAAAATAAGATTTCTAGTTTTTACCTAGAAACTGAAACTCTATCACTTAAGTGTTAATTGGTGTTACATTGAGTAACATTGCCATGAACTGAAAAGGCCAGACAAGGACTTCCTGCTATAATGTTAAAACGGTATGTTTCCATTTTCAGCTTTCTGAATTACCAGTAGAGTGTATACCACCTCACCTAGTTGAAATAATGTAGAAGAACAGTAAGGGGTAATTGGGGCAAACCTGCTAAGTGATAACTGGATTCAGTCATGGACATTTGAATTATACCTCACTATCCTACATTTTCTAGTATAAATGATTGAAAAGGAAGCTAGTTAAGTGAGATCTGGTAATGTATTTGAGAGGTAATGTCATGCAGATGTGAATTTTTGTATTTAAAATGTATATGTAATATTTTGTATTAGGTGCATAATATACACAAAAAATAAAAGTAAACCTTTGATGTTGTTGATATTTATATCCAATTATAATTTCAGAATCCTGGGGCTTGTTCTGAACTAAACAAACAAACAAAAAAAGAAATCATAATCTTTGAAATAGGTCTAATTCCTTTGTATTATCAATGACTACATGAGGCAAACCATTCTCTCCAAGTTACATAGGAGGACAATATCACTCAAAGAATTGATGCTCAAGATAGGTGCATAATAAGTCACAATTTGCACAAATTGGAAATCTCTAATTTCCAATTTGATCTCTTTATATTGGATTATGACATTGTTTACAAATATGATCAACTTAAGTGCAGGGATAAAATCCCTTGATTTTAAGTAATCATGCTTTTAAAATTCATATGCACTTCAAAATGTAGGAGAATAAACCTCATAATATGTCAAAATTGCAGGAATTCTTTATTCTAGAAATTATATAGATAACTAAAGTATTTGATTTTCTGAATTTTTGTGTAGTCTATCTTTATTATGAAAGACTACATTTATCAGTAATTATCAATGTTTTCAGATATAGACACTAAAGATTATTGCTTATGCTTGACAAAGTCTTAGTTGTGATGAACATATCTAGCCTGACCCTTTATGTGATGTGTTTATTAAGAACTTTATAGCATTTTCTTTATATATAATCCAGTGTATAGTGGCACAATTTATGCTGATTTAAATTTTCTTGAATTGAAAATAATGACTATGTATAGATTTTATAAATTCTAAAATCATAATTGTATGGCAACCACTAGCTCAATGTAGCAATTTAAATTTAATTAAATTGAATATATTTTAAATGGTCAGTTGCACTACCTACAGCCAAATGCTATTTAGATATAAGTGGCTACTAACTCACGATCTAAACATTTTCATTATTGCAGAAATTCTACTTCACAGTGCCATTTTAGAACATAAAGAACTGCACTCTACATCTGAGGGTTTGTTTAATTTTTCATGTTAATTGTATAAGAAACACTGAATATATAATTTTGTACAGTTGAAATATATTATGACACAAATGTTCAATTTATCATACAAGAACATTAAAATAACTTTAGTTAATATGAAGTGTTGTTCAGAAAGTATCCAGCCACATATTCTAAAAAGAGACCTTTATTGAAGAAGATACAAGATATAAGAAGCACTGCCCATAGGACAATGACACCTCAGTCTTCTTCAAAGAAGGTATCACAGAACCTCACATAGTTCTTCCAATTGCCGTCAGCTATTGTATTTTCCTGAATCTCATCAGTGGCCAGAAATATCTCCTTTTTCAAGTGATTTTAGTTTTGGGAAAAGCCAGAAGTCACAGGGCACCAAATCTGGGCTGTAGGGGGGCTGAGTCACTTGGGTGATTTAATGTTTCACCAAAAATTTCTTCATGAGACAGGATGTATGAGCAGGCACATTGTGGTGATGAAGCTGCGGCCCATAGCTATGGCCTCCTGAATCATCCAAATAGTTTCCGCAGAAAAATGTTCAAACTTAACACAAAATTTGATGCAGACTCATTGCTCTCTTGCTCAGTCATTTTGAATGTCACAGCCACACAGTACACATGCTCACTCAACTGCATCTACCAACCCCCACTGACTAGTAAAGTAAAGTAGTCATTGTTCACACATGCACATTCCAGTCTGCTCTCCTGGGCTGCCAGGCCACATTGATGTCTCTCTAACCACTCTTGTTATAGTAACAGTGGTTGAATGCTTTTCTGGACATACCTTGTATACTGAATAATTAAGTGTTAAAAAAAAAAACATGATATAAGGTATGCATGAAGAATTTCTTTGACATGCAACCAGCAGCAAGAATGCAACTGAGGGATGAATCAGTAAATTTGAAGACACATCCGTAGGTATTAATTAAACTGAACAAAAGGAGAAAAAAAAAGTGAAAATCATTCTCAATCATTATCATAATATTTAATATTATCATGAAGAAGATACAGGGCTGTATCAAATACCTTAATGTGAAAGTAATTGAAATCCTCAAAATAAAAGAGAATATAATAAGCCAGGGAAAATATTTGAAGAAATAGCTGAAAATATCTCAATATTAATAAAAGCTAATAATCTACAGTTTCAGGAAGGTCAGAGAACTCTAACTGGCAAGAAAACAAGTACACAAATAAAACAGGACACAGCTTTGCTAGAAAGAACCTCAGAGATCTGTTCTATAGAGGGACCCTCCTGGGTATTCTGAAGAATATTGATTAGTGCATGCATGTGATGAAATTACCCAATGTTAGGGAAATAACCAGTTGAAAAATTGGAGACAAGAGCACAACACTTACAAAACAGCGAATAGTACCTATTCCAGCTAATAGTGCCTAAACAGCTAATAGGAAAAAAAATCTCCTAATTCATGGGTAATGAGTAAACAGAAAAGTCTTGGTTCTAAAGTAGGGAATACTTAATCCTAAAACAGACACTCCTTCCATTCTGCTGATGAAACTTGAAAGCAAGACATGAAAGGATTAAAGTACTCTCAAGTAAATTAACTGCATCAGAATATACAAAATATTCAGCATCCAAAAGGGTGAAATTCACAGGATATACCATTCAATCAGAATTCATGGATATGCAAAGAAGTGGGTAAATGTGACCCATGAATAGGAAAAAATATCAGTCTATTAAAACATACCTAGAATTGACATAGAAGTTAGAAAAGACACTAAAGTTATATTGCATAGGTTCAGAGTTCTGTGGAATTATAAAAATATGAGAAGACCCAATATAATGTCTACAAATGACCATACTATCTGGGATGAAACACACACTAGTTAGATATTAGAAGGAGAAAATATTAGAAAACCCTGATGATCTAGTAGTAGAAACTCTTCAAAATAAAACATGTAAACTACTAAAATAAAACACAAAATAAAAAACAATGAAAAAAGAAACTGTGTGCTATGGTATAACTGCAAGAGTGCTACCATATATGTAACTGAAGTTTTCAAAGCAGGGATGGGTTAAAAAATACATGAAGAAATAATGACTGAAAGGTTTCCAAATATGTAGATACTATAAATTCATAGACCCAAGATTTTCAGTGAACCCCAAGAACAAGAATCCTGAAGAATATGACATCACAGCACATTATAACTAAATAATTTAAACCAGTGGTTAAGAAAATATCTTAAAGCTGGTGGCACAGTGGATAAAGCACTGGCCTATGAACCCAAAAGTTGCTAGTTCGATTCCCAGCCAGGGCACATAATCACATTGCAAACCAGGTCTCCAGCCAAATCTGTAGCTGGAGGCAGGCAAAAGGCAACCATACATGATATCTCTCTCCCTCTCTGCCTCTCTCCCTACCCCTCTCTGTAAAAATAATAAATACATTCTTTAAAAAAAAGAAAATATCTTAAAACTAGGCAAAGAGATATACCATGTACATCATGTATATATTAAATAAAAAGATAAGATTGACAGATCGCTTGTTGAAAACATGAAAGAAATCTGTGTCTTTTAGTGTACTAAAAAGAAAAATAAAGGCTACTCAGAATTTCACATAAAACAAAAGTATCTTTCAAAAAGAAAGGTGGAATAAAGACTTTTTCAGGTAAACAAAAACAAAGAAATCATCCTCAACAGATCTACACTAAAGGAATTGTTGAATAAATTTCTTCAGAAAGAAATGAAATAATAGCAGGGGGAAATTTGTATCTATAAAAGGAAACAAAGTACACCAGAAAAGGTAATAGTATGCCAAAAACAAATTTGTTTCATACCTTTTTGTTTCACATTGTTTAAAAAAATACAACATAGATTAGGGATTAAAATAAGGAGGAAAATAAGTCTTTTAGACAAAATCATGGAAGAAAATATCCATATCTAGGGATTTGACAGTATTCTTGGATATGACACTCAAAAAATAAAACAATATAAACAGAAACTTTGGGCTTTGTTAATAATTTTAAAAACTCTGCAAAATTCATGAGATTATAATAATAAACACTGTAATAAAAATATTTGCAAATAACATATCTAGTAGAGGGCTTTTGTATACAATGAGAAAACCTCTTAGAGCTCATAATGCGACCAAGGAACCGAATGATGTGGGAGAGGGGAAGGCAATGGATAGGATATCCAGTTTCAGTTCCAATGTGTAAGTGTATCAGAAGTCATCACTCCCATTCTTATAGTAAGACAAATTTGGAAATAATAAAAATGAATTAATTTTATGGAACTCTTCAGACAGCTAACATTTCAGAAAGACCATCCATCTGAAATCTGGACAAATGCATCTCTTGAGTAGTTGAGATTTTCCAAAAGCAAAAGCTGTGGAGCTATAAATTGATAGTTGGACACTGAATGTGAAATATTGTGGAAATGAGAAATTCCTTCATTCCATGTTCACAAAGGGGCTGCTCACTTTTTTGGGTTTTATCTTCAAAAACACTACCATGTTCTTCTTTTTTTTTTCTTTCTTTTTAAATCCTTATTGGAAGATGTTTACTAATTTAAAGAGAGAGACATTGGCATGAGAAATTTCGATCAGCTGCCTTCTGTACATGCCTTGTCAGGGGTTAGAACCCACAACCCAGCTATGTACCCTGACTGGGGATGGAGCCTGCAACTTTTTGCTGTAAAGGATGTTGCTTCAATCAAACCAACCAGCTGGCCAGGGCAGCTTGGCCATGTTCTTAAAGTGAAGGTCTGAGAAAGATGACCACATGGCTGTGGCAATTGAAGGAGAAAATTACTGTTATTTTTTAGATATGTGCCCAGAGACCACTTCATTTTAAAAAAATATATATATATATATTAAAAGCCTACTCTCCATTGAAAAGACTTACTCCACCTAGAGAAAGATTATTCCTCCTTTTTGGGTGTTCTCTAGTATTCCTGTCTCACCTAAGGAGCAAAAAGTAAATGTAATCAAGAAGGGTCAAGGCCTCAGGGAAATGGACTGGAAATGCTGCAACTAGGAAAGAACTGAAAGGGCAGAGGAGAAAGCATATCATTTTCAAAGAGCAGAAAAGGAAAGAAAAGAAAAATCTTGAAGTCACTGGGCAGGAAAAACACAACACCTTACCCCTAGTTGAATTATCATGAACTCCTCATCAGAGACCAGAGGAGCAAGAGTATAGTAGAATGACATATTTAAACAGATGAAGGAAGACTGCCAACCTAGAATTGCAAATCTGGGAAAATTATCCTTCAAAAGTGAAAAACAGCCCTGGCTGGTGGCTCAGTGGATAAGGTGCTGGCCTGCAAACCCAAAGGTCTCTGGTTCAATTCCCAGCCAGGGCAACATAACCAGGTTGCAAGCCAGGTCTCCAGCCAGGCTCGTGGCTGGAGGCAGGTGAAAGGCAACCATACATTGATGCTTCAGTCCTCTGCCTCTCTCCCTTCCCCACTCCCTGAAAACAATAAAATCTTTTAATAAAAAAAGTGAAAAACAATTACTTCCTCAATGGAATAAAAACAGGTAAATTATCACCAGTACAACTGCCCTGCAAAACATGTTAATAGAAGTTCAAGCAAAAGGAAAATGATGTAGGTCATAAACTTGGTTCTACATAGAAAAAGAAAATTTTTGGGAAAAAATAATAAATAAAGATAAAACAAAACTTTTTATTTTTTTGTGTATATTTCAGATTGATTCCTTTTTGGTCTAACATTTTTTAATTAATTTATTGTTGTATTACATTCATTCATTTTCCCCCCATTGCTCTCCCTGCCCCACAGTCAATCCCACATGCTGTCCATGCCCATGGGTCATTTAGACCAGTTCCTTGATTAAACTGTTTACCTTCTTTGCCACTTTCTTCCCTCCCACCTCCCCTCTGCACACTGAAAGTCTATTCCTAGTTTCCATGCCTCTGGTTCTATTTTGCTTGTTTGTTTTGTTCATGAGTCTCCTGTATTAGATGAGATTTTATGGTGTTTGTCTATCACTGACTGGCTTATTTCACTAAGCATAATACTCTCCAGTTCCATCTATGTTGTCTCAAAAGGTAGGAGTTCCTTCTTTCTGCTGTGTAGTGTTCCATTGTGTAAATGTATGCACACTTCTTTAAGGAGGACTTACAAAGGGCCCATAGGCACATGGAAGAATACTCAACACCACTAGTTATCAGAGAGATGCAAATTAAAACCACAATGAGATACCACCTCACACCTGTCAGAATGGCCATCATTAACAAATCAACAAGTGCTGGCAAGGATGTTGAGAAAAGGTAACCCTGGTGCATTGTTTGGTGAGAATGCAGACTGATGATGCAGCCACGATGGAAAACAGTATGTAATTTCCTCAAAAAATTAAAAATGAAACTGCCTTTTGACCCAATAATTCCACTGCTAGGATTATACCTGAAGAACCTTGAAACACCAATTCAGAAGAACCTATGTACCCCTATGTTCATAGCAGCACTACTTAGAATAGCCAAGTGCTGGAAACAGCCTAAGTATCCATCAGTGGATGAATGGATTAGATTGATTTTTAGTTGATCTAAATAATAAGTGTTCACATAAATAATAGGTAGGAAGTATTGAGTCATAATACCATGTGAATAAGTGATATGAACAACAGCATTGGCACAAATGACCTGAAAGAGAAGCTGGAAATAAACTCTCAGAGGTACTTACACTACATGTGATACTATACACTGTTAACTTGGTGGTGACTGGAGATTAGTTAAAATTGTGTATTGGAAACTTTCTGGCAACCGCTGAAGGCATTTTTAAAGTATGTAATTGAGAGGCTAGGAAAGGAAATAAAATGGAATAATATTAAATGCTAAATGAAACCCGGATAAGGCATAATAAGCTTCTAACATTGTAAATTAGAGAAAGGAGAGCAATTTAAGTTTAATGCAAGCAAAAGAAATAATATAACTGATGAATTTTAAAACAGGCTAGTAATAGAAAAAAATATCAACAAACCCAAAAGCTAGTTTCTTTAAAAGTTCAGTAAAACTGATAAATCTTTAGACAGACTAATCAAAATAAGATGGGGAAGACACAAATTACTGTATTATAAATGAAAGGGCATTCATCACTGGTCCAGGTGGACATTTAAAAGATAGTAATGAAGTCTGCAAATAAATCTATGTCCTTAAATTGGGAACCAAATCACTGAAAGATATAAACCTAACTATATAGAGAATACCAAGGAATTTACATAACAATTGCTGGATGAATAGATAAACATAAGATTAATATGTAAAAGTCAATTGTTTTCCTATATTTCAGCAATAAATATTGGAATTTAAAATTAAAATTGTTGCCATATATGAAAAATAACTTATTAGGTGTAAATATCAAATATGTGCTAGATGTATGTAAGTAATTGCAAAACAATGATAAAAATAATGAAAGATGACCCAAATAAATCAAAACATATTTTGATTTATTTTTTATTGAAAGACTCAATATGTTTAAGATGGTAATTCTTCCCAACTTCATCTATCGATTCAAAGCAATGCCAGCAAAATCTTTGGAATTTAGCTATTTACCCAACTGATTTAAATACTTATTTCATCATACAAGCCTGCATAAGGATATAGATCACATTTATTCACAGGTGCCAAAACCTAGAGGCAATCAAGATGCCTTTCCGTAGGGAAATGGATAAACAAATCATAGTGCATCCGTATAAGAGAACACTGTTAGCAAGTAATAGCAATAGACTATAAAGCCATGCAAAGGCATGAGTGAATTTTAAATGCTTATTGCACAGTGAAAACAGCTATTCAGAAAGGACAACATTCTAGTTCACTGTTAAAGGCAAACCTATAGAGACTCTGAACAGAGCAGTATTTGACATGGAATTATGGAGGTTTAAAAGAATTAAGTAGCCAATGTAAGTGGTAAATCTTACAGAAAATTGAGCATTTCTTTTTGAAAACCATGATGATAGATATATGAAAAATTTATCAAAACCCATAGAAATTGACATCACAAAAACTTAGTGTATGAGTGCTTAAATATAAATCATTTAGATAGAGGATTTCAGAGAATTCAGGCTGTGGTAGAATTCGATATGTGTTATAAATATACAGAACAACCTCACTAATGGAGTTAGAGTAAATGTTATTGACCTATGTAGTTTTGGAAATGGATGGAATCATTAAAATAAAAGGCAAAAGAACTGTAGGTATATCATCATTATATTTTAGTTCATAAAATTGTCTCTCATGGGAGTACAGGTAAACAAGTCTGAAAGCACTCTACATATACACTGGCTTGAACAATCCAGTAAATGAATATTGGATTTCGGGAGCCAGGTTTTCCACAGTTGGACTGGGGTGTTACAGATATGCAAGGGCAGGAGGCTACAATTATTTATGTAATAATGAATTAGTGTTGGAGATGTGACAATGGATTATCATTGAAGATATTAATATGAACTCATAATTATTTAGACATAAATGGTGGTATATAGATATGTTTGTAGATATATTTATTTATGTGGGTTAATGATTGCACAGGCATCTCCTTGCTCTGTCGGTTGAGAGGGCCAAGAATGGACAGACACAGCAGTAAAAATGAACACTGCTTGCATCCAGATCTCAGTTTCTATTATGGAATGAGAGTTCTTTGGGAAAATCACTGATTCTAAGACTGTGGCCAGAAATTCAATCTAATAATTTTCCTTCTTGGTATTTCTTTAGTCTAAATAATAATATACAATCATAAGAAAACTCATACATAAATGTTTATAGAAGATTCATTCATAATTACAAAAAATGACATAAACTTTATCTCATGATTAATGAGGAATCTTTGCTACATCTAGTCATATAATGCAGTTCAGTAATAAAAGGGAATGAGCTAATAATGATGCATTCAGCAACATGGATGAAATATAGATGGATTAATTATAGAAAATAAGTAAGATTTTAGAGAGCTATACACTGAATGAGTGTATATGAATTTCCGTGAAGTTATAATTATGACAGGAAACAGATTAGTAATTGCCAGGGGGTACAGGTGGGAGCTGCAGTTGTTTACAAGGGTACATGAGAGACTTCTGTGGTGTATGAAATGTTCTGTAACTTTATTGAGATTATGTTTATGTGGCAGTATACCTTATTAGGGGTGGGACAATTGCACTTAAAACATAAAAAAGAAATTCTTATAAAGATAAATTTTGGAACACCCCTTCTTTGATGAATGCACCATTACTATTTTTTTTAAGACGTGAATTTATAAGAGCTGTTTTAGGTTCAAATAAAAATTGAGAGAAAGATACAAATATTCTCACAAACTGTTCCTCCCATACATGCACAGCCTCCCTCTTTATCAATATCTCTCACCAGCATGATACATTTTTAAAGACTGAGGTATAATTGACTTATAAAAGCATATTACTTTTAGCAGTAATACATATTGATTTGGTATTTGTATGCTTTGTGAAATAGCATCCACAGTAAGTTTAGTTAACAGAATGGTACTTCCTTTAAACCAAGATGAATTTATATTGACACATCATAATTACCTAAAATCCATATTTTACCTTAGGGTTCACTCTTGGTATTATACATTTGGACAATGTATAATGATGGAGATATATATATATATATACACACATCTGGACAATACTCATATGTAATGATGAATATATATCCATTACTATAGTATGTGGAGTATTTTATTTCCTTTTCCTTAAATATCCTCTGTGCTCTGCTATATTCATCTTTTCCTCATTCCACCCCTAGCAACCACTGCTTCCATAGTTTTGCCTTTTTCAGAATGTCATATACTTGGAATCCTACTATATGTGTGGAGCATGGAGCTCCTCAAATTGAGTTCTGTCCCTTGTAATATACATTTTAGCTTCTTCTATGTCTTGTCATGGCTTGGTAGCACATTGCTTTTCAACAGTGGTTGTATGCCATTATCTGGATATAGTAACCATAGTTTAATTATCACTTTACTTACTGAAAGACATCTTGGGTGCTTTCACATTTTTCAATTATGAATAAAGCTTCTATGATAATTTATGTGTGGCCATATATTTATGCTTATGTCTTTATATATGCATAAGCATATATTATATGCTTATGTCTGGCCATACATTTTCATTTCTTTTGGGTAAATACTAAGGAATGTAATTGCTGAATCATAAGGCAAGAGTATGTTTAGTTTTATATGAAACTTCAGATTGTCTTCTAAAGTGTCTGTAGCATTATATAGGGCAGGCGCAATCAATTGGCCATAACTTTGCATCTCCTTACTTCACGTGCTTCTTATTAATTCTGAAAAACTATGTTTCTAAGCTTATGATTTAACATCATTGTTTCAGATATGAAGTATTAAATTCTGAGAGCAACTGTCATGTTGAAGGAATAGGATGTTAAAGCAATCATAATTGCTGGACTGTGTGCAGTGGGAACTACTAAGGAAATTGTGAACTTCAATAACATCCCTTTACGTACAGTTTACAATGTGAAGAAGGTGTATGATGCTGATCCTGATGTTGCCACACCAACAAGGAAAACACATAAGGTACACAAGGATTGCACAAGTCCAGATATTGTACACAGAATCCAGGAGATCATCAGTGAAGATCCAGGATGTTTACTTTGATGTTTTGAGAGAAGTAGTTGTACCATGGATGAAGCAAGTTGCAAATGGATGTCATTTTATCTTCAAACAAGATGGTGCACCAGCACATAATGCCAAAAGGGTGCAAGAATTTCTCAGTGTCAATGTTTCTGAATTCTGGTCAAAGGAAATCTGGCCACCTAGTTCACCAGATGCAAATCCTTTAGACTATTATGTACGTAGCATTTATGAGAGAGAAGTTCATAAATAACTTCATTCCAATAAAGAGGCTGTTAAAGCTAAAACTGAAAACATTATGAAGTCCATGGATAAACAAAAATTAAAGAGTGCTCAAGATTTTGAAGTTGAATCAAGTCTATTCTTGCAGCAAATGAAGACTTTTTTGTACAATTTAAAAAATAATGACTTTATGTATTTACATATAAGAATAAATTTATTCCAAAATATAACTTTTGTGGTAAGTTGTTTATTTTACTAAAATTTTGCCACTTTATCACATTCACCCTGTACATTCCCATTAGCTATAAATGAGATTTCCTCTTGCTCCACATACTCATCAGCATTTGATATTGTCAGTTTTCTGGATTTTGGCCATTTTAATAGGTGTGCAGAAGGTATCTCATTTTAATTTGCTGATGACATGTGATGTAGAGCATCTTATATGCTTATTTGCCATCTGCATATTTTCTTCTGTGAGATGTCTGTTAAGGTTTTTGGGTCATTTTTAATATGTTCTTTGTTTTCTTATTAAGTTTTAAGAGTTCTTTATATATTTTGGATAATAGTCCTGTGTCACATGTGTCCTTGGTGAATATTTTCTCCTAGTCTCTGGCTTGACTTATAATTCTCTTAATATTGTCTTTTGCATAGCAGAAGTTTTCAATCATATTGAAGTCCACCTGATAGTTACATCTTTCATGAATTGTGTCTTTGATGTCATAGCTAATAAGACATCACTGTACTGTAGGTCATCTAGGTTTACATCTATGTTATATTTCTGGGAGTTCTATAGTTTTGCATTTCACATTTAGAGAGATCAATGGTGCACTTTGAGTTAATTTTGTGAAGAGTGTGTGTGTCTAGATTACTTTTTTTCATGTGACTTTCGGTTCAAGCAACATTTGTTGAAGGACTATCTTTGCTTTATTTTGTTGACATTGCTCCTTTGTCAAAGATTGGTAGACAATACGTATGGCTCTCTGTTCTGTTTCATTAATCTACTTATCTATTTTTATGCCAAGTCTTCTTCATTGCAGGATAGTTCTGAACTAAAGAAGCATCAGTCCTCCAAATTTGTTCTTCTCCTTTAATGTTGTGTTAGCTATTCTGTGTCTTTTCACTACCTATTCTATATACTTAAAAATCGGTTTGTTGCTATATACAATATAGCTTTCTGGAATTTTGGTTGGGATTATATTGAATCTATAGGTCAATTTTGGAAAAATTGACATCTTGAAAATATTGAGACTTTTTGTTCATGAATATGGATTATATCTCTACTTATTTAGTTCTTTGATGTCATTCATCAGGTTTTTGTAGTTTTTGTCATATAGATCATATATCGTAAAGTATTATATATATAATACATTATTATATGAATATTTTGTGGAAGTGCCAATGTAAATGTTTTTAATTTCAATTTCAACTTGTTTATTATTGGTATATAAAAAAGCAATTGACTTCTGTACTTATGTATTGTATCCTTCAATCTTGTTCTAATCACTATTTTTTAGTTACAGGTGCTTTTTTTGTCACTTCTTTAGGATTTTTAGTGTAGACAATCATGTTTTATTTATCATTCGCATTGTACATCATTGGATCCTTTTCATTTTTGTCTTATTGCATTAGCAAGAACATCTAGTATGATGTTGGAAAAGAGTGACAAGACAGTACAGCTTATATTATACCTGATCTTAGTAGGAAAGCTTTAACTTTCTCATCATGAAATATAATGTCAGCTGCATGTATGTGTGTGTGTGTATGTATATATATATATATATATATATATATATATATATATATGTATATATATATATATATTTGAATATAGCTCACATTATATTTCCTGACAACTCTCAGGAAAAAATTCCATGAGGAACAAGTTGAATGATTTATATAGCTAGTGGGCGGGGAGGGGGCAGGTTGGAGGTGGAGGGATTGAGTGAAAGGGGAAAAGAACTCATGGACAGGGACAACACTGTAGGATTGCTAGGGGGAAGAGGTATAATGGGACTAAATGGTAATGGAAAAATACAATAAATGTTAAATAAAAAATAAAAGCAAAAAAAACTTTCATACTTCTAACATCAAATATGTGTGCTTTTATTGACATCAAGCAACTCTCCAGCTCTCTGGACACTGTTTTAAGTTAGTGCAGCTCCCACAGATGGAGGCCTCGGTCTTACAAGACTGTTCTCACTTAAGGTAACAGTTGCCAAGACTGGGCCTCCCATACTCACAATGGTTTTCTCATGGCCCCCTTTTTGGGTTCTATAACTTGCTAGAATGGCTCACAGACCTCAGAAAAGCACTTTACATAGTGTTATTATTACTGGTTTATTATCAAGGATCAACTAAGGAACAGCCAAATGGAAGTGGTTTATAGAGCAAGAGACATGAAATGTGCAGTGCATCTGCGTTCCTGTGGGCACTCCACTCTCCCTTCCAGGACTTCTGCTTGGTCACCAGTTTCAAAGCTCTCTACACTCCTGCATTCAGCGGTTTGATAAAGATTCCATTATGTAGGTCTGATTGATTAAATGATTGGCTATTTGTGATTGAACTCGATCTTCAGATCTTTTCTCCTTAGAGGTTTGGGGTTGGTGATGAAAGTTCCAACTCTCTAATCAAACAGTTGGTTCTTCTGGCAACCAACTCCTATCTTGAAGCTATGGAGGGGCCCGAGAAGAGCAATCCCATTAGCATACATTTAGCAATGGTGGGAAGAGTTTATTAGGAATAACAAAAGATGCTCTTCTCATCCTTATCAGGAAATTACAAGGTTTTAGGAACTCTGAACCAGTGATTGGGAAGACCAAATACACATTTATTACTGTATTACAATATCACAATACTTTAATATTATACTAAACAAACATTAGTGTAATTCTCAATACTTTAGGCTTGGATAATACATTAATAATATTTCCAAAAATGTTAATGTGGATATTTGATTTGCTTGTAGATAGAGCATGATGTGAAACCTCTTTGAGCTTCAGTTTCCACTCCCTTTAACTATGTATATTTCTGTGACAATCAAAAGAGGGGATACCTGTACATATTCAGGAAGTACTTTGGACATAATGATTTCAACACATGACACGCATTGTTGCTGTCTCAGCTGCTACTACTATTACTGGTACTGCCATTAGGTCCATCATACTTGATTAAGCTTCAAAGTACACATATTGCTTAAAGACATTTTTAATATAAAGAGTGAGATAAAATTTGACTGATACATAAAATAGAAGCACGTTTGAGGAATTTGGGGAGATGTTGGTCAGGACTCAGTTATGGGAATGGGCAAGTTGAAAGCCAGGGTTAATTTCCAAGAGAGTTTGAGTTTCATATCATTTTATGTTTACCTCTATTAAACCATTTTAAAGTCAGTTTTGAGATTATTTACATCTCTGTCTGTAAAGACTATTAGTGCTCTATAGAGTTACCACTTAGAAGGTACTCAGGAAATACAAGTTAAGCAAATAAGAATGCATGTCTAAGATGGCTGTTTTAATACACTTTTATCCCTAAAACACAAAATACCTTGTGCAGGTGTTTCAAACCATGTTTGTCTTCCTCAAGTTCCATGCCAAAAATCACAACAGAATCTCAATATACTAATTTATGAATTAGTATATTGAATGAATACCAATCATTATTTTATTCCTTACTCTTGTTTAATTATGCATCTTCATTTTATTGACAGAGATTTGTATGCTTTTAAAATTTATTTTGTTTTACACAAAATATTTATTAATGGTTTTATTTATTTTTAAAATATGTTAAGGCACTGGCCTGTGAACCCAGAAGTCACTGGTTCGATTCCCCAGACAGGGCACATAACCAGGTTGCAAGCCAGGTCTCCAGCCAGGTGTGTGGCTGTAGGCAGGTGAAAGGCAACCATACATTGATTCTTCTCTAACTCTCTGTCTCTCTCCCTTCCCCTCTCTCTGGAATAATAAATAAAATCTTAAAAAAAAAAAAAAAAGACATAGTGGGTGGGGAGGGGGACAGAGGGGAGCAAAAAAGGGATGGATGTAATACAACAACAATAAAATTAAAAAAAGAAGAAGTAAAATAAAATATGTTAATTTGTAATGTGTCAATTTACAAATTAACCTTTTCCAGAAAATTAATTTTCCTGGCAATTAATCACAGAAGGTAGTCATTATATGTATAATGGCAGCCATAATCAATAAGTCACACTCTAAAATATTTTCACATTGCTAAAGTCTATATTAGATAATTGCATTACATATTATAGAGAAATAATAATATTGAAGAGTTCAAATGTAGTATGTTATTCATCTAGACTTGGCATACATCCTAAGTATCCATGTTTTAAAACCCTATATTTCTATTAATTTACTTTTTAAAATTACAAATGAAATATGTTTAGGGAAGGAATAACATTATTAATAAAAATAAATATATGGAGGAAAATATTAGCTGAAATCCATGTCCCCCCTACAAGATCTTTCAAAAAAATGTCCAGCCAATGTTAATATAATAAGAAAGATTTGCGTGACATTAGTGTAACCTGGCAGCCAAGGAGAATGCACTGGAATGTTCATAGGTAAACAATGACAACTTTACTGTACTTGTCAGTGGAGTTAGTAGATGCTATTCAGAGAGTGTGTGCACTGTGTGACCAAAAAGATTGAGCAAGTAGATGAACGAAGCCACATCAGATTCTGTGTTAAACTTGGATATTCCTCTTTGGAACCCATTCAGATGATTCAGAAGGATGCAGCTATGGGTAACTGGTGATTGGCAGCTTCAGTAGGACAACACACCCACTTGTGCACCCATCACATCTTGTGCAGATTGTTTTTTGTGAAAAACGTCAAATCACTCAGGTGACTCAGCCCCCCTACAGCCCAGATTTGGCACCATGCGACTTCTGACTTATCCCAATACTAAAATCACCTATAAAAGAAAGAGATTTCAGACTTTGGATGAGATTCAGGAAAATATGACAGGGCAGCTGATGGCAATTGGAAGAACTGTGTGAGGTCTCAAGATGCCTACTTTGAAGGGGACTGAGACATTGTTTTTTGTACAATGTTACTTATATCTTATGTTTTCTTTAGTAATGTCTCTATATTTCATATTACATGGCTGGATACCTTCTGGACACACCTTGTATATATTTGTAAAAAATGTAGACTCTCCTAAAACAGCCAATAAGCAAAATGCTATCATGAAATGAGGAAAGTCAAACCTTTGTGCCCACTCACATTGAGAACTATGTGAACACCTGGAAACTTAACCTCTAGCTCACTTTATATCAGCTTGTTGCCATATTTTAACTATTACCTTATGTTATAATGATATGGTAAGGAAGAGATAAAACTGTTGTGTCCCTTCTGACGATGTAATCAATACACACCTGTTTTCTGCTGGGAAAACTGCAGCAGTAGATATGGTGGCATTTTAACCTATAAGATGGTGACAAAGTATCATGCTGAAAACACAGGAATTTGACAAACTTTCACATACTGTTTGCAAATTGAACACAAGCGGTGGGATGCCAGCATATGTTACTATTTCCATGATGACAGATTAGGTAGAGGTTAGAATCATTCATGGAAAAGAAGCAAAAACCAGCTATGAGACAAAGCTATAGGGTATGCGCTTCATGTTTTCCATTATCTTCCAAATATATTTTATTTTCATATAAAATTTATTATAAAATTGGTTAAGGCTGCAATATTTATAAAATTGGGGGTGATAGAGAATATATTAGACATTTTGATTGAATTTTCTGAATTGATATATTGTAAGCAAAATTAAAAGATCTTAATATGATGTTTTACATAATAGTTTTAATTTTGTTTCAAATAAGTTATTTATGTAATGCATATGTAAAGATAAGCTATGTTTGAGTATAGGCATACCATCAGTTTTTTTTCCTCCAAATTAGGGTGTATTATCTACATTGTTACATAGTTCATGAAAATCAAATGAACTGGCCACATGATCAAATGCTTGCTTTGTTAGAATAAAATAATCAAAAACAAAGGCAACGTTTAGTTTTTGATTACTTATATTTGTCATTTGTTGAGTATAATATATATTTTAAAGATTTTATTTATTATTATTTCCAGAGAAGGGGGAAGGGATAGAGGCAGAGAGGGAGCGAACCATCAAAGTATTATATTTTAAAAGATTTTATTTATTTATTTTTTAGAGAGAGGGAAAGGGAAGGAAAAAAAGATGGAGAGAAACATTGGCTTGCAACCCAGGCATGTGCTCTGACTGAGAATCAAACCAATGACCCTTTGGTTTACAGGCCAGTGCTCAATCCACTGAGCCATACCAGCAGGGATGTTGAGTGTACTTTGAAAGAATGTTATCATTTCACTTTTATGGTGAAGGGAAATCAAGTAGTGTTTTAGAAATTGTGTAAAAATTATTATTTGTATTGGAAAGTTTTGTAAGTATATTCATTAATATAATAATGAATATTCATTATTCATTAATATAAATTAATGATAAAATTTCAGATGCTTTTATATTTATCAATACTTTCATTGAAATATTTACTTCATATGTGAACCTAGGGAAAATATTTGTTTTTAATCTAAAGACAACCTCTAACCAAAGCCATTTGCATTTTGAAAGAATTGCATTATAACTTGGAATAATTTGAAATTATGATTTCAACCATATTTCTTCTGGAAAAAAAAAGCACAATTTTTTTAGTTACTTTGCTTTATCTTGTTTATTTTATAATTCTTAATTTAGTTGTTGCTTATACAATTTATATGGAACTATATTCATCCAATATTAAATTATAACATGCTTCAGAATCTGATGCTAAATAATTACACATAGTTCTATTTACAACAGGAAATAGTCAATGTTACTGTAACAACAAAAAGGGTAAAGAAAACTGAGATAACAAAAAGTATTAACTTTTCTTAAAATGTTTGCTTTGTAGATGGTAAAATCAATCATTCACCCAGTGAAGGTTATAAGAGATATGACTCTAAACACTTCTTCTGTTCCAGTTAACCAAAAGACCATTTAGTCATTTATAACTCATAGTACACTATTTACTGAAAGACCAAGTAATTACACAGTTTAGTTACTAAGCATGCCTCATGTGTATACTCCAATTTTACCTCCTTGGATGGCATGTTCCCTGGCTCACTCCTATTTTGTTCAAGCATTTTATTCTTATTTAAAACTGTTCTTGTTTATTTATTTGCCTTTGATTTTGTTAAATTTGTTGTCTAAATTTCTAGGAATGAAAAGTAAGAATTCTTAAAGTACCTTTAGCTATCTGATTCATTGCTGTTCCCAAGATGTCAAGAACAGCACATGATATGTAACAAATAATCAAATAGAGGTTAATGGAATAAAATACTAAATGAGCAAATGAATTCTCTAAGATAATAATAAAGCTTTTAAGAACTTTATCCACATTGTCTACACTATGCAACTTTTACTTTGACTAACACATAACCACTTAATGCAGCCCTCTGTTGACAATAAAGATCCTGTCAAAGACTAAGCTAAATCTCTAGGACCACTAAGAAGTTTTAGTCAATCTTGCTGATATTTATCTTCTGCACTTCTTTTTCCAACCTATTTTATTTAAAGACCCAGGCAAGGCCCTGGCTGGTAGCACAGTGGTTAAGGTGCTGGCCTGCGAACCCGAAGGTCGCAGCCAGGGCACATATCCAGTTTGCAAACCAGGTCTCCAGTCAGGTCTGTGGCTGGAGACAGGTGAAACGCAACCATACATTGATGTCTCTCTCCCTCTCTGCCTCTCTCCCTTCCCCTCTTTCTAAAAAATAATGAAATAAAATCCTAAAAATAAATAAATAAATAAAAGACCCAGGCAAAGCCATGATTTCAAACTGGCTATTCCTCTATGTTCATACCTGCTTTCTTTATATCTTATATTATTAGAATATAGTGTAGGAGTTACAGATTCTTAATTCAATATGGAAGGCAATCTCATATCACAGTTATTCTTGAAAAATTGATGAATACATGACCTTGAACCTTCTACAATAAATCCATCTGGTTTTCCTTCTAGTTTAAAACAGATTGTTTTTTATTTAGTTAAATATTAGATGCTATAGTTGGCTTAGTTTAAGGGCCATTTTGATTCAAATATACACCTTAAACATAAGAATTGCACTCAGCATTTTGTCAAATTTAACTATCAAAACTTAAAGGTACATATTACAGTTTGAAATCTTTTTTTTTTTTTAAGATTCTATTTATTAGTTTCAGACAGGGGAAAGGGAGAGAGGCAGAGAGGGAGAGAAACATCAATGTATGGTTGCCTTTCACCTGCTTCCAGCCACAGACCTGGCTGGGGACCTGGCTTGCAACCTGGCTATGTGCCCTGGCTGGGAATCAAACCAACGAAGTTTGGGTTCATAGGATGGTGCCTTATCCACAGTGCCACCAACCAGGGCCTATAGTTGGAAATCTTATGTTCTCTTCTAAGTAGGTGTTAATTGAGTGAAGATGTAGAGATAAATTCCTGCATGATTAAACTTACTGTCTCTCTCCCTCTCTTGAAATAGATTTCAACTGTACTCAAATAGCTAGATCCTTTTAAGCCTACCCTTTCCAAGAGGTAGAGACAAGAAGTTTACCTTGAATGTAGAGAATTATTGTAAGATTGAATAAAGCAACAATATCAGTTCACACAGAATTGGTCATAATGCCTCCATTGTTGGTATTCATTTTGGTACATCAAGCTGGCAAGCCTGCGCTTGACTTGTCATTGGTCTCTCTCCACATTTTGAAATCAAACTGTCTTGGGATCTGACTTTGCCAAGGCCTGGTCTACACCATCTGCTATGAGTGACTGCCAGGATTCCCAGTTCTCCTGACAAAAAAATTTTGATTTTTGTCACTCCCAAGAATATCTGTGGTTTCCAAATAAGTGACTCTTTGATAAATGTAATACTGAACAGTGTCTCAACCATTGACTAGAACACTTCTAGTGCACTGGCATTTGAGGTGATTTCCAGATGTCAAAATAGCCAACACCTAAAGTATGATACTTTGTTTTAGGTGACAAAATTGACAAAAAGCATGACAAACTGGAGCATATATTTAATGAACCAGTCCAATAATGCTAATTCTTGCCACTCTATTTGGAAAGCAATATCCAAAGAAACTCACATGTGTGTCTTGGAAAATAGAATATTAAGAATAACATGCTAGTAGTGACTTCATCTTAAAACAAGAAAACACAATTTTAGGACTTTAAAGAGTCTATAACTTCTCACTGGTTGTTCATCATTGAAAAAGTCTGTCATGTCAGTTTAGCTTAGTAAATGTTTGCAGAACTGCAAGCATTGGGCTGTTCACTGAGCTTGGAGTCTCAGCACTCAAAATTACCAGGGTCTGATAGTCAAGAATTATTCAAATGTATAACATGATTATATATTATTATAAAAACCCTGAAAAATGTTAAAAATGCTAACAACAGATTAATATGTTTTCTAATGATTAAAAATTATAGAACTTTAAACCCATTTCTTATCTTTATATTTGTCTTAGGTTAAAAGTTCTCTGATTTTGAATAATCAGAGTCCACTCAAGTGTGAGGCAACTTTATAACTGGAATTTTTAAAAATAATGTAATTAGAGAGATTGTTGCTCTGAGAACAAGATACACTTATACTAATTGCTATATGGTTTACTCATTGTAATTAATGCATGATAAGATGTTCTGTTGATCATGTTTAAATACTCAACAACTTGGAAATATATTTTTCTTAAACACAATACATACTCTATCACATTTAAACTACTCTTAAAGAAGCTGTGGAATCACAATACCCATAGCAATATAAAAGGTGATGTAATTGAAAAATATTACATTTGTTTAAACTAGAGTAAATATTACTTCATTGAGCATTTGTCATTTTGTTTATTGTTTGCTTATGTTGAGTTATTGAGCAGTTTTACCAAAAATTCTCAAAGTCAAAGTTTAAAGAACATATACTTTAGGAAATATAAAATAATGCTGTGAATGGAAGGTTATTTTCCCTTCTCTCTCTGTGATTGTCTCCTGTGGGAGGGATGAATGTGACTAATGAGACATTGATATTAGCACAGCTAATAAATTATATTTTACATTTTTCTTCTCAGTTAAGATAACCAAGAGAATGAAAGAAAGATTGAGTAGAGCTTTAAAAAACCTGTCTTAAAGGGATTGTCAAGGACAATGTATGTTTTGACCTTCATATATAATCAGTTTTTTCCCCATGAAATAGTATTTTGAAACAGAAAATGAAAACTACTCACTAAAGAAAGACAAGAAGGGGTTAAAAAACAGGGCTATTACGGATCTCTTATATCCATGGAACATCTAGAGCATCCTTAGGCTTCAACCTTCAAAATTCTTTTAGTTAAAAGAAATTAGATTATATTGAAAAGTTCACAGTTGTTTCTATTTTTTTTATCTTTTAATGTATTGTATTTTTAAAATTGTATTGTATTTATTACATTACCTTTTAGTTTTCTTTAGTATATATCCTAAAGATAGAGCATAAGAGGGGCAACATAAGTAAAGAAATAGTTTGTGCTAATATTACAAGGTAAAAGTTAGGAATAGAGAGTATTTTTAAATAAGGACAAATATCATCTTTTACAATATTATAAATGTCATTCAAGAAGTTCATTTTTATAACAAATTGCATAATTGATGGATACACATTTTCTGTAACATTAGACTCTAACAAAAGCCATTTTTCTGTTTATTTTTTAATTTAATATAAAGAAAAATGGTACTTGGGCAAATAGTGATAAGATTATACTAGCTAATTAGTAACAACCTAAAGACAATAAAACAATGATTATTTTCTATAGAATTTAATATTTCAGATTAGTTGACATGGATTGTTGCATAAAAAATAATCCATCTAAGTCTATATGGGTAATCAAATGTCACAAATAATAGATATCACATGCATTTTATCTCTATAAAATGTTGTTAGGTTATTTTCTTCCTGTAGTGAGAAGACTACTAGAGCTTTCACTGTAAAATAGTAATAACTGCAAATTTTTATTTGAAATAATTTTTTACTCTTTGCAAAAGAGCAAGTTTAATTGTGGCTCATCTTTCAATTGGATGTCAAATACTTATACGAACAAGTTAGTACATTCTCAATGTTACACATGTATAATTTTCTTTACAGGAATTATACTGCCTGTTCTCCAACCTGAATTCACTCCATTATGTTATACTGTCTATACTCATTTACCAACTCATCTTCTCAAGAACAATGTAATTTGTATAATAGATATAGTGAATAAAGAGTATGCCTGATCATTGTCTTAAAATCACAATTTCCTTTTTTTTTGCCCCACAGCAATTTTTATTGTTGTATTTTTCATTACCATTTAACTTCCTTATACCCACTTTCCTATTGCAATCCCCACCCTGCTTCCATGTCTATGATTCCTTTTTTCTTTTGCTTGATCCTATCACACCTAACCTCCCCCCTATTCAATAGCTGTCATTCTGCTATCAGTGAGTCTATCTCTATTTTACTTGTTAGTTCATATTGCTCATTAAATTCTACATAAAATTAAATCATATGGTATTGTTCTTTCTCTGACTGGCTTATTGCACTTAGCATAATATTCTCCAGGTCCATCCATACTGTCAGAAAAGGTGTTTCATTTTTTTAATGATTGAATAATATTCCATTATTTTAAAAATTTATGGGTAACCACAAAAGGCCCTGCATAGCATTAGCAATCCTGAGAAAGTAGAACAAAGTTAGATGAATCATGCTACCTAATATTTATTACTATAAGGCCATAGTAATCAAAACATACTGCCATAAAAACAGAAATATAGATCAATGGAACAGAATAGACAGCCTAGAAATAAGCCCACATCTCTATAGTAAACATTTGACAGAGGAAGCAAGCCCATACAATGGGGTAAAGACTGTTCAATAAATGGTGTTGAGAAAACTGGACAGACATGTGCAGAAAAATGAAACTAGACTGCTTTCTTATATAAGACACAAGAATAAATTTAAAATGGATTAAAGACTTAAACGTTAGACCCCAAACCATAAGAAATCAAGAAGAAAATATAAGCAGCAAAATCTCAGACAAGCTTGTAGCAACATTTTGTTGGGTATATCTCCCCAAACAAGGAAAATAAAAGAAAAAAATAAACAATGGGACTACATCAAACTAAAAAGATTTTGCACAGCAAAAAAAAAAAAAAAAAAAAATCAAGAAACTAAAATAATTCACACAATGGTACACATTTTACAATACATCTGATAAGGAGTTAATATCCAAATGTATAAAGAACTTACAAAACAACACCAAAAGAATTGAAAATGGGCAAAAGACCTAAATAGACACTTCTCCAAAGTGGACATACAGATGGCCAATACACTATGACAAGATGCTCCATGTCACTAATTATCAGAGGAATGAAAATTAAAACACCAATGAGATATCATTTCAGACCTGTCAGAATGCCTATCATTAATAAATCAACAAGCAACAAGTGCTGATGAGGATGTGGAGAAAGGAGAACCCTTTTGCACTATTTTGGGGGATGAAAACTGGTACAGTCACTGTGCAAAGTTGTATGTATGCATGGAGATAACTCACAAAATTAAAAATGGATCTGTCTTTTGCCCCAGCAGTCCCATTTCTGGGAATGTAGCTGAAGGAACTCAACACACTAATTTGCAAGAATGTAAGCACTTCTATTTTCATTACAACGTTATTTACCAAGATATGGAAGCAGCCCAGCTGTCCCTCAGTAGAAATCACAATTTCTTTTATCCATTTATCTATCTAATTTATTCCAACTAAATTTAACTATTTTTGGTATACAGTTCTAATGAGTTTTGATAAATACATAGAGACATATTATCTGTCACCCCAGTAAAGATATGAACTATTATTCCACAACCTCAAGAAATATGTGCCACCATTTTTAAATCAGTCTCTACACTCCCAACTTCAGGGAACTGGTGATATTCATCTGTATACAATCATTGGGTGGGTAGCCTTTTTAATCTGGCTGCTATAACTTTTATTGCCTTGTAGGTTATTGTAGGTTAGTTAACATTATTCTCTTCTGTTGTTAAACAGTAATCCACTATATGGATGTATCACAATTTTTTATCTAATCACCAGTTAGAATTTTTCTTCCCAAATTTTAGCAATTATAAATAAAGATAATATAAACACTTGTGTGTAGTTTTTTGAACAAAATATTGTATTTTTTAATATTTTAAGAAATTTCAAAACCTGTTTCCAAAGTGACCATACCATTTTGCATTCCCACCAGCAAAGAATGCAGGTTTCAGTACCTCATCATGTGTCAGCACTTGGTTTTATCTTTTAAAATTTGGTAGTTTAGCTCTTCTTTTTTAAGTAAATAATTGTCTAGCCCAAATAATACAGTCTGACATAGAGTTTTAATATGTCCTTCAAGACATATCTGTGCCACAAACTATGAGATCAAGTACATGAAACCGAATTTTTCAGTATATTTATCTTCAGTGTAACTGCCAATACTTTCAAACATGGCTTGCATATTCTCTAAAATTGTTTAAGTTATATGCTCTTTTTACCTCTGAGGTTTTAAGTTTGTTGTTTCTTTCAGTTTTATTGAATCCCTCAAGAAGTGCAAGCCCCATGTAATCATTATAAATAGGATATAAACATGGCACATTAAAACTTGCATTTGGACTTGCAGTGATTCAAAGACAAACATAAAGAGCATAGGGTGAAAAATCTGGTTAAACACAGTATTAGATCAATTATAATAATCCAAATACATATTCAAAGATGGAATTTGAGTTTGAATGCCAGATATATATGTACATATATAACACATATGTGCATACACACATTTATATGTACATTTAAATTTTTTGTCTATTTTAATGATGGTTACAATTTAAAATTTTCTATAGGTTTTTGCCTTTAAATATATTACTCCATATCTATCTATGATTATTGAAAAATATTAAATTGTGAAATTATAAAATAAATAAAATGATTACAAACTAGAATGTTTCATTAAAATTTTAGATCATTAGATTATTGTATGTAGACAATGTCCTATTTATAACTGGCTCAGTTTCTATCAACAGTCCTCTGATATAGGTATTTAAACACATACAAATTGTGGTTTGAAAGACTGTATCTCAAAAGCTAATGGCGAAGTATCAGTAAACATATTTCTGCGTAGGATATCCGAAAGTTTGCTGCCTATATTTTTCTCCAGGACCTTTATGGTGGCACTGCTTATATTTAAATCCTTTATCCATCTTGAGTTTATTCTGGTGTATGTTGTAAGTTGGTGGTCTAGTTTTATCTTTTTGCATGTTGCTGTCCAGTTCTCCCAACACCATTTGTTGAAGAGACTGTTTTTACTCCATTTGATGTTCCTTCCCCCTTTGTCAAATATTAGTTGACCATAGTGGGGGGGGGGGGCAGAGGGGAGCAAAAAGGGGATGGATGTAATACAACAAAAAAAAAATTAAAAAAAAAAAAAAAAAAAAAAGCTAATGGCAATTATTCACTAGATCACAGATGGCAAACACAAGGCCTGAGGCCAAACCCAGCCGTGGACCTTGTCTTGTCTGGCCAGGCAGAAGACAATTACTTTCTACCTGGCTCGCTTAACTGTTAAGGAGTAGTTACATTTATACAGTCCTAATACGACATTCGACCCTTTGAAGGCAACTGTAAGGCTGATGTGGCTCCCAGTGAAAATAACACCCCTGCACTAAATGGTAGAATATTTTTTTAAATTCATCACATGAACTTTATCAATTAATAATTAAATATAAGATCATTTTATTTAATCTTATTGATTTTAAAAATGTTCAGTAATTTTATAGTTGAGTTGTATATATACATTATGTCAAACAGCTATAAGTGATCATAAAATTAAACACAATATTATTTTCAAAACGGTTATACTTCAAATTGCTGTTTAATTTTTTAAAAGAATTTATTAATTATTTTTAGAGAGAGAGGGGAAAGGATAGAGGCAGAGAGGGAGACAAACATCAATGTATGGTTTCCTTCCACCTGCCTCCAGCTACAGACCTGCCTGGAGACCTGGCTTGCAACCTGGTTATGTACCTTGGCTAAGAATTAAACCAGCTACCTTTGGGTTTGCAGGCTGGCACCTTATCCACTGTGCCACTAGCCAGGGCTGATGCTGTTTAATTTTATGACTTCTTGTTTTTATAGTTATGCAGTGTAAGAGAAGAGCATTCATATCTCATGGTTCAGAACTCAAAGAGTTATTGTGTAAAATAATTACAATTTTTGTGTTGCTTTCCCATAATTATTTTCTATAGATAAAAAGGCACACTTAGTTTTAATTACTGATACAAATAAAACAATCTCTTGTTATGTTTTGCAAAGCTACTTTAAAATATTTATTTCCAAGACATTGTTTCACAAAAGTAAATAAATATTTAAAAGTAAGGAAAAATTACTTGGCACACAATTTTTCATTATAAATTTCTCATAAATAAGCCCAATGGTATTACTTAATATTATTATTTTACTTTACATTTTGGTTTAAGTTGGTTTAGTCAACTAATTATTTAAACCAGTCTCTGAACTTTTAAGAAATGTTTACTTTTTACTTCTCTTTTTCACCTGAAATCCTGTATAAGACCCTAGAAAATACAGCAACACAGGAACCTGCACAAACTCTCAGTATTGTGCTGCTTCCTCTTTTCCCATTCACCTACAGTTCTTCTCTTTTAGGTAGCTTTTATGGTAACTCCCAACATTTCTGTGCCACTCATTATGGTTGGGAAGTTATTTAAATGGTATTTTTTAATTGCTTAAAATATCACTTTTTAAGTGCTACTTTTTTTTTCTCTTAGGGTTGTAGTGATGAATTTTTAAAACTCCACGTTTATTGATTTTATTTATTTATTTTTTACGGAGAAGGGTAGAGAGGGATAAAGAGAGGGACTAACCTTCCACCCAGGTGTTTGCCCTGAGCAAGAATTGAACTGGCTGCCTTTTGCTTTGCTGGATTGATGTCCAACTAACTGAGCCACAGCAGTCAAGTCTCCTCTTACTTTTAAAATAACACTTCTGTCATCAAAACTATCTGGTACTGGCATAAGAATAGACATATAGATCAATGGAACAGAATAGAGAGCCCAGAAATTAACCCAGGACTCTATGGTCAACTCATATTTGACAAAGGGGGAAGGAATATCAAATGGAGTAAAAACAGTCTCTTCAACAAATGGTGTTGGGAGAACTGGACAGCAACATGCAAAAACATAAAACTAGACCACCAACTTACACCATACACCAGAATAAACTCAAGATGGATAAAGGATTTAAACATAAGCAGTGCCACCATAAAGGTCCTGGAGAAAAATATAGGCAGTAAACTTTTTGATATCCTATGCAAAAATATGTTTACTGATACTTCACCAAGGGCAAAGGAAATAAACAAATCAAATGGAACTATATCAAATTGAAAAGTTTCTGTTCAGCTAAAGAAAACATCAGCAAAATTCAAAGGGAACCAACTGTATGGGAAAACATAATTGCCAATGATACCTCAGACAAGGGTCTGATCTCCAAAATATATAAAGAACTAATGCGACTCAACACCAGGGAGACAGACAGCCCAATTAAAAAATGGGCAAAGGACCTGAACAG
>PVIW01002991.1:21041-94022 GCA_004026585.1 Noctilio leporinus | reverse complement strand
TCTCAACATCACTAGTCATCAGAGAGATGAAAATTAAAACCACAAGATACCACCTCACACCTGTCAGAATGGCAATCATCAATAAATCAACAAACAACAAGTGTTGGCAAAAATGTGGGGCAAAAGGAACCCTCATGCACTGTTGGTGGGAATGTAGGCTGGAGCAGCCACTGTGGAAAACAGTATGGGGTTTCCTTAAAAAACTAAAAATGGAACTGCCTTTTGATCCAGCAATTCCAGTACTTGGACTATACCCAAAGAATCCTAAAACACCAATTCGTAAGAACCTATGTACACCTATGTTCATAGCAGCAATATTTACAATAGCCAAGTGCCGGAAACAGCCTAAGTGCCCATCAGTGGATGATTGGATCAAAAAACTTTGGTACATTTACACAATGGAATACTATACAGCAGAAAGAAAGAAGGAAGTCCTACCCTTTGCAACAACATGGATGGAACTGGAGAGTATTATGCTTAATGAAATAAGCCAGTCAGTGAAGGACAAATACCATATGATCTCACCCAATACAGGACAATAATGAATAAAACTAACAACAAGCAAAACAGAACCAAATATTTGAATACAGTGAATAGGCCTTCAGTGGTCAGGGGGAAGGTGGTTAGGGGGAGGGGGGAGGTAGAGGCAAGGAAGGGGAGCAGCTTAGACAAGAACCTAGTATAAAGGAACCATGGACATGGACAACAGGTGGGATTGATTTTGGGGGGAATGGGTGGGTTTGGAGGAGGACAGAGGGGAGCAAAAAGGGGATAGATATAATACAACTACAATAAAATTATAAAAACATGTAAGAATAAACACATAATTTTTATAAGTTAAAAAAAATAAATAACACTTCTACTATGAACCTGTTCTCAGTACATGGCATATTTTTCTCTCTGTTGAACTTGTCTAAACTTTTCATTTTTTATTCAGTCCTATAGGATGTTAATTCTTGCTAATTTGAATATCTTGTGTCACAAACCATTTGTTAAATAACGCATAAGATTTAAAACTGTTACAGTATATTACAGCCTCTATATTTAGATACTCTGATCACAGTTACTTATGGTAGATATCTACTAGATGCTGACTGCAATGTTCACCACATTATTTGCTCATCATGGCTTTTGCCATATGTGTTTATCTCTAGAAATCATATTGCAGTATATCATCCCAAAGATCACAACTCTGCATGGAAATTCAGAAACACGTACATATGTCTTTGAGCCTCCCCCGTTGTTTCTGCTTAGCCAGGTGTCTGAATATTTATGGGGGGAATAGCAAGTTGCTGCAGTTTTGAAGCAGCCTGGGCACCAGGTCCGTAATTCCAGTGATCCAAACAAGCTGGAATATAAAGCATTCCCACAACATTCTCCTCCTAAGCAATTCCACACTTAAAATTATAGCTTTCATGTGCTACATTTTCTGATGTGTCCATTTAGGAGTATATAAAATAAAAATGTTCACCACTTTTTATGTAAAACTATCTCACATACCACCACTGGTAGTTTGGGGAATACTGGCCTAAAAGTTGTAAGTGGAAAGAATTTATAGAACTCTGTCATTGACTCTTAACTTCCTCCCATGTGATTATATTACATCAGTACCAAATGTAGCTTATGCATTTTTTAAAAATGACCCCAAGGGGTATAAATATTATAGCCCTAGGGGTTTATAAACTATAGACTTACAATTTTATGAATCATATTTGGATATAAATACCATAGCATTATATTGCATGACTTTATTTTTTTTTTGAGGAAAAGAATTCTATTTATTTCTCTGTCTTATTATTCTTTGTATTACTTAGACCTGGCATATTGCCTGCATCGTACTAGAAATGAAATATATATGTATTGAACTAAATCCTAAAATGAATTCAACTTTTAAGAACACAGTAAAAATATTTGTAGTACTATAACATGGTTATATTTATATATATATATATATATATATATATATCAATAGCATAAATGGATATACAACTACAAACTCACTTTGAAGTGTAAAATGAGCAACACCACTACCACCACCAATAGAAGAGTGAATAGAAAGGATAGAAAGGATATGAATATTTCTAGATGTTAAATATATAACAATGGATTATTTCTATTATCATATAACTTGAATCTTCAGGTGAATTTGGTTTTCTTCTCTGTTAGACACAATTCAAGGTCTGTCTGAATGGGCGAGCTGCATTCACTGAAGTCTACTTTGCAACATGATCTATTGTTCATGGGTCCTACAGACTAGATTCAAACATGTTGAGCTTGCCACGACTGAATGTGCTATTGGCAACAATACAATATTCATTTTTTATAATACTATATCCATACCTTCTTCACTGACTGAAATAGTAAAAACTAATTGAGAAATTTATTAGTGACCAGGATGGCCTTTACATTCCTTTTAACTTGACTAAACTTTAGACAGCATTTTTCCTGTCTACAGGACTCTGACTTCCCTTTTCTTAGGCCATTTACTTCAGAAAACTTGTAAATGTAGGTTCTCTCTCTGCCCTTTTGAGAGGCACACTTTCTCCCAGCCTCTTTCTACTTGTACAATCCAGGCATGTCTTTCTCAAGGACTTGGGACTATCACTTTGAAATGTAATCTTAAAAAAAGAAAGCACCTGTAGATCCAGGCCACTGTGGGAGGATGGGAGCCTCACATCCACTAAGCCTTACGTCCTTAGTGCCAATGGCAAGCAGATGGCCTAATCACATCTACAGATTTCCTCTGTAATGCCTTCCAGGACTCATCTACTATTTCACCCTCCCTGCCTTTTGTTTTTGGGGGATTGAACTCTATCTTTCTTTCCAATAGCACTAGTCATGAATAAATTTTTCCTTGCTTATTTAACTCTGTCTGGTGCATTTTTTGACACTAGTACTCACTTTATTCCTTTAATACCATGAGAAAAACTATTACGTTACCAAAAAGCTTTTTTAAAATTCAGAAACTTTCAGGATGTGCTGTCAGAAAATACTTCAGCTCCAATGTATCTAGCTAATCGATTGCAGCCTAATTTGATTTTTGATTACCAGTGATTCATTATAAATAGCCCTTAATGTTGATGTGTCATTTTAAGGTATCTCTGTAGTACCAGGGTACCATAAGAATTCCCTTCTTCCTGGCTGGGTGGCTTAATTGATTGGATCATAGTCCCATACATCAAAAAGGTTGTAAATTCAATTTCTGGTAATGGCCCATAGCTAGTAGTGGTTTGATCCTGGTCAGGGCATGTTGAGCACGTAGAGGAGGCTACCAACGATGTCCCTCTCACATCAGTGTTTCTCCCTCATTCTTTATCTCCTCCTTCCTCCTTCTTTAAAAGCAATGAACAACCCTTGGGTGAAGGGGGTAAAAAAGAATACCCCCCAATAGCCTTTTTCTATGAGCTCCACAATTGTACTCTCATTTCTTCCTAATTCAATAAAGACATAAAAGATATGCAAGTGATAGAAATATTTTTGGAATAATGGATGGTTGTTGTTTTCCAAGTCTCCATTTTCTGGTCTGTAAATGCTCTTTCAAAGTTCGAAGATGGAGGGGAAATGCTCTATAAATTCTTCATGTTATTTTAAAATATGAGTATCTAATTTAAAAAAGTGTCTATTCAAACAAATGTAAAAGTTGATTTATATTTATTCACAATGCCCTAATTTTAAGTCATGGTTAATTAAGTCATTCTCTATTTTTAGATACTTGATGATAATATTCTTATGAGAAAGAAAGTGTTCAGAATAAAAATTTTCAAATTAACTTCTTTTCTCTAAGTATATATTCTAATGGTATGGTAGACAGTGAAAACAGCACCACCAGGTGTTAGACCAGTGGAGTCAGACTAGACTTTGGTTCAGCAACCTATGTACTTGAGCTCTGGCTAAGAGAGAACTCAGAGTCAAGACTAAAATTACAAGAGAAAGTTTATTTAGAAAGTCACAGAGGTAGAAGAGGTGAGCTATAGGCAAAAGAAGGGCCTTTGGAGCTTAGGAGAAAGAGAAAGGCAAGGAAAAAGCACCTGGGGAAGAGAAAGGGATACAGGAAAGGGGTGAAAAAAGATGCAGAATTGCTCCATAGAGAGTGCCACACTGGGTCCTTCATCTGGAGGGTATTTATCTGGAGGTCTTAGGGAAGGATCCCAATAGAACACTCATCAGCTTTCCAGGTGTGTCCTTCCAGGGTTGTGGTCTCTATGGATTGGTCAGCACCAGGCAGAGTTCCTTAGTCAAAGCAGCTGGTCCTGATGTCAGCCATGGTATCACTTGTCTGATTTTGCTGCTTTTCTGGGTCAGCCTAGATATTACCCCTAGGGGGTTAATGCTTGAGGGAGTGGTCATGCAAGGTCTGTCATGGGAGTCACATGAGGCCCTCTTCAAGCCCTTGATCCACATCTAAGGATGGGGACAGGAAGTGGATCTGCTTTATGACTAGCTAGCTACTTGAGGAGGAAAGGTCCAGGATGGTCTGAACCACATGACCAATGATATAAAAGGTCAGGGTTCTAAACCACATTACCAGCTATTTCCTAGGGGGAGAAAGGTTTCCCTGGTTGAGAGGCTTTCCATCCTGGTGACCTCTGTACATGACCTATTTTCCTTGTTCTGCTCATGTCTGTCTCACTACCCGTCACAGTACTGATATATTTGAAAAACATTCATGTCTTTACAAGACAATGAAAACCATAAATTGGCATATAAGTAATATGATGTCATTAATGATTTCATGTGGGGGAGCAATCAAGTTTCAGTATGTGACAGAGTGCCTTAAAATTTAAATAATTAATAACTTTATTATATTCAAATTTAGCAATATAGTTGAAGCACATATTTATAGCCTAGGACTTCCTTATAATACATGGGAACTTTGTTTAATCTCTGAAAGTGGATTATGTACCACACTTTTATACATTTTTCTAACAAGACTGATTTTTTATAACAAAATAATTTACCTCAAATATGTAATCATGATTAAAACATGCATTTATTGCATGTAACCACTTAATTAAAAAGCAAAACAAAATACCATTCTCCCTTTCATAATGTATGCTACTTCCCTCAGCTTGTCCTCACTTCCTTTCATATTGCTCCCAATTAAGACTCAATATGTTTATCCAATTTTTCTTAACGTTTCTCATTTCTTGGCTTTAGCTATTGGAAGATATGGCTTAAAGTCACAGTCATCATACATTGTGCTGTGAAGTTTAGAAGTTTGGAAATCTTAAAATATCAGCACAACAGAGGAATGTTTAAAGCTTCCATTTAAGCAAATACCTTATCACTAAATCTTGAGCTGTTAAAATATAATCAGCTGTCAACTAAACCAGGTCTATTGATTGTTCCTAGTCCCTACAATCCTCTGACACTGGGTGTCCCAGGAAAAAAGCCTGAGAACCAAATGAAAATGGACTGATCCTATGTTGTCAGCCTCACTAGGAAAAGGAAGAATCAATGTGATTGTTTATTATATTTCTTTTTTCTGAAGCAAACACTTGTTCTGGTAAAATATTAGTCTTTTTCCTTCTTCAAAATATAACTGGTTTTATTTTTAAAATATTCTAGAAGCAATATTAATGAATAAAAATGGCTAACTGTTAATGACTGTTAATTTCATATTTATTAATGTTAAAAATTTAAGTTCACCAATTTTAAACTTTTTAAATAGAAATAAAGAAATATATATTTTTACTAGTTATATCTAGAAGGACCTTTGTACATTCAATTTCATATTATTAATTAAACTCCCCACCTATTTTTTTTTGTTTGTTTGTTTATTTGTTTTGTTTTGTTTTGCTATGAACTTCTCTTTCAGGACTGCCTTCTCTGTGTCCCATAGGTTTTGGTATGTTGTGTGTTTATTTTCATTTATTTCCAGAAACATTTTGATTTCTTCCTTGATTTCATTGTTTAACCCATTCATTATTATTTTTTAAATTTTATTCATTATTTTTAGAGAGAGGGGAAGGGAGGGAGGCAGAGGAAGAGAAACATCAGTGTATGGTTGCCTTTCACCTGCCTCCAGCTACGGACCTGGCTGGAGACCTGGTTTGCAACCTGGTTATGTGCCCTGACTGTGAATTGAACCAGCGACCTTTGCATTTGCAGTCTGGCACCTATTCACTAAGCCACCATTCAGGGTCCTATTAATTATTTAATAGCATGTTATTTGGTCTTCATAAATTTTAATGATTTTAGATTTTTCCTTAAGGTTGGTTTCTAGGTTCAAGCAGTTGTGATTTGAGAAGATGCTTGATATAGTTTCGATTTAATTGAATGTGTTGAGGCTTGTTCTGTGTCCTAACCATGTGGTCTAACTATGAGACTGCTTCATGTACATTTGAACAGAATGTGTATTTTGCTTCTTTGGGGTGAAAAATTTTGGATAGGAGGTCTGTCCCAAAAGTCTAAAGTCAACGTGTCAGTATAATTAAAATGGCTTGTGCTTGATACTTTCAGGACAGACCTTGTATATCAATTAAGTTCATTTGCTCTAGAATGATGGTCAATGCCACAGTATCCTTGGTGTTTCTTTGCTTGGAAGATCTGTCCATTGTTGACAATGGGTTGTTAAAATCCCCTACTATGAGTGTGTTATTGTCCATATTGTTATTGAAGTCCTCCAAGATTTTTCTTATATATTTGGGTGCTCCTATGTTGGGTGCTATATGTTTACAAGGGTTATGTCTTCTTGATGGATTGTTTCCTTAAATATTGTGAAATGTTCTTTGTTTCTTTTTATGGCTTTCTTTGTGAAATCTATTTTGTCTGATATAAGTTTGCTACCCCAGCTTTTTTAATTTTTTAATGTCCATTTGCTTGAAATATTTTTTCCATTCCTTTATTTTCAGTCAGTGTAGACCTTTTGCTCTCAGGCGGGTCTCCTATAAACAGCATATATGTGGTTTGTGTTTTTTTATCCATTTAGCTACCCTATGTCTTATGATTAATGCATTTAATCCATTTATGTTTAAGTTTATTATTAAAAGGTACTTATTCACTGTCATTTTTCCGCTTTGTACCTGTGTTCCTCTTTATCTCTCTCTGTTTCTTCATTTTCTTAAAGCAGACTGTATAGCATCTCTTATAATTCTGGTTTGGTGGAGGAGTAGTCTTTTAGCCTTATTTCACCTTGAATGAGAGCCTTGCTGGGTAGACTAATCTTAGTTGTAGGCCTTTGTTTTTCATTGCTTGGAATATTTTTTGCCGATACCTTCTGACTTGCAGTGTTACTGTTGAGAAATCAGCTGATAACCTTATCAGAGCCCTCTTGTATGTTATTAGCTGTTTTCCTCTTACTGCTTTTAGGATTCTCTCTTTGTCTCTGAAATTTGCCATTTTAATTATGATGCATCTTAGAGTGGGCCTGTTTGGGTTCATCTTCATTGAAACCCTCTTTTCTTCCTGAACTTATGTGATTTTTTCTGTCGTCAAATTAGGGAAGTTTTCTGTCATTACTTTTCCAGATAGGTTTTCTATCCCTGGTTCCTCTTCTCTGGTTCTTCTGTTATCCCTATGATATGGATGTTATTACATTTCATGTTGCACTGTCTGGGAACTTTTTTCTAGGTGGTCCACCAGCTTGCTGATTTGATCCTTTGCTTTCTCTAGCAGGCTTTTGATTCCTTCCACTGTGTTCTTCAATTCAGAAATTGTATTATTCATTTCCTCCTGGATCTTATTGATAGTTTCTCCATCTTTTTTAATGTTGAGGTAGTTCTCAGTAAGTCCCTTGTAACTTCCCTGGAGTTCTTTTTAGTTTCCCTGGAGTTGTTTGTAGTTTTCTTTGAGCTTTCTGAGCTCATTGAGCTTTTCTATCATCATTATTTTGAATTCCATGTCTGATAGTTTGCGTGCCTCTATTTCATTTATCATGCTTCCTGGGGATTCCTCATTTCCTTTCGATGGGTTGTTGTTTCTTTATTTCCCCATTTTAGATGACTCTTCTTGTTTGTTTCTGCTTCTTAAATTGGTCTGCTTTGACATCCTGTCTTTGTAGTATAACCTTTTGTGGTAGGAGACTTGTGGGATTCAGTGGTGCAATCTCCTTAATATCCTGAACTTGATGCTCTTGGGATGCCCTTTATGCTGTATATTTTGGCTGTCTGGTTGTACTTGGGTTTTGGTTTTTGTGTTGCACTTTGGTGGGTCCTTCCCTCTGGCTAGCTGACTGTCACTCTGCCCACCATCTCTTGTATGATCCCCCATTATTTATTTACTTACTTTATTATAATTATTTTTAAAGATTTTATTTATTATTTTTCAGAGAGAGGGGAAGGGAGAGAGGCAGAGAGGGAGAGAAAAATCAATGTATGCTTGCCTTTCACCTGCTTCCAGCCATGGATCTGGCTGGAGACCTAGCTTGCAACCTGGTTATGTGCCCTGGCTGGCAATCGAACCAGCAACCTCTGGGTTCTCAGACCAGCATCTTATCTACTGTGCCACTAGCCAGGGCTCATTGATCCCCCATTTTTTAATGTCCTCAAACATTTAAATGTAAGTAATTTACTTTTCACATTTACATTACATAAAAGTGCAGAGATACTTGAAATACATTCTCTTTTTCCAAATATTCATATTGAAAATGATGAAGTATTGATATGTATAATTAAAATAGTACAAAATATTGAAAATTATAAAATCAGATTATCTACTTACCAAATTTGTTCCCATAGCTCAATATAAAATAAGTTTGCAAAATCCAAACTTTAATTTATAATATTTGATCTTGTAGCAGTGTTACCAATGATTAATTGGCTGCTTAAGTTACGAAGAGGTCTGTCCAGAAAGTATCAAGCTAATGCCAACATTTAAAACAGTTTGCATTCATGAGACTTTCAGGACAGACCTCATATATAGATAACATTATAAAGTAATAAAATGGATGCAGGTCTATAGTAGGAGAAAAAAGAATGAAGAAGAATGGATATGGAATGTGGTGATGAAGAGGTGGGCACATTGACAGTTTCAATTATTTCCTCCTTGAAAATAAAATTACAAAGGATTCAATAATGATAACAATTAAGCAGTCTTTTTGGTCCATTGCTTATTTTATATCCAAATTGAGAGATGGAATAGCCATATTACTAGTGCTGATGATCATCATTTAATTACATTAGACATGCATTTTGATTTTCTTCTATTAAATATGGAAAATTGCTTTGGCTAAAAAATGTCCATTTTATTCTATTTTTATAATGTACTTTAATCTATAATCTACTAAGGTATTGAATTACGTGGTTTGACTTCACATTATGTGAAGATTATTTCCTTTTGTTCCTTTCAAGTTAACCTCCCATTAGTTTTGAGTGATCTCTCCTTCTTATATTTTGGAACAGCATATAAAAAGGATCTTATCTATTTTTACTATACCTTTCAAAATCTTAAATAACTCAATTATATTCACTCTATCTCTTCATATTTCTAGACTAAATAACCTTAGCTTCCCTACATCCCTTTTGAATATATGTAAGTTTCATTCTACTTTAACTATCTTATGTGTCCTTTGTGAATACCTTCATCCTTATCTTCCTTCTGGGGAATGTATCCTAACTTAACACAGTACTTCACATTGGAAGACTCAATATGTAATTATAACATGCATTAATACTATTAATTTGCATTTATATACTATTTCATTTATTCAAAGTATTTTTTAGTTTCTCTTTATAATGTTGCTGGGAAATATTAGCATGATTTTGGAAACAAAAAGTACAAAGAGGTTGAAACGAACTCACTAGAGGTATATCTAAATCATTTTCTAAAAGTATGTTTTTATTAAAAATCTATTTAAAATGCTAATTTGATTGGTAAGAACTTAATAAAAGCATTGTTAAAATTCTAGCAATAAAAAGGACAGTGAACATAATGATCATTTTGACATAGTTATTGCTTTCAAACTAGAGAGGCCACTTCTTAGTGTCTATGAGAGTGACTTAGAAAAGTATAACTTTGCCATTTTATTTTGAGTTAATAATAAATTTGTTCAAAGAATAATGAATTTTCAATATGTTAAAACTAAAAGTGCCCTAGGTAGTAGCACAGTGGTTAAGGTGCTGGCCTGCGAACCCAAAGGTTGCAGGTTCGATTCCCCAGCCAGGGCACATAACCAGGTTGCAAACCAGGTCTCCAGTCAGGTCTATGGCTGGAGGCAGGTGAAACGCAACTGTACATTGATGCCTCTCTGCCTCTCTCCCTTCCCCTCTTTCTAAAAAATAATAAAATAAAATCTTAAAAAAAAAACAAAAAAAAACTAAAAGTAATTGCACTTAAAATTAATTGAGGTGACTTGATCTAGTAAACGCCATCAGTCATATAGATTTCCTCATACTCAGGATGCCTCCTCTCCGTTTTAATGTGTATTAGAGGAGCCTGATATGATTACTTGTGTTACACAACCCTGTTTAGGGCTCTTGGCATAGTGGAAATTCACCATATTAATCCCTGGACTTTCTTTCCCATTAGGTATAATATCTAAAGTTAGGGTTCACTATTATATAAAGCCTTAACTATTGAAATCAGGAAAGCCTCAAGTGGCTTAACCAGAAGTTGAATGTCTTCTATCTGCCTTTGCATATAAAGCCCCTTCCTGAGCAAACCTCCTTATCAAATGGACAAAGTGAAATTAGTTTATCATCAAGTAGCAGATTTCATTTCCATGCCAGCTCACAGAATGATTCAAACAAGCCCATCATGCCCTCCTGAGATAATCAGAGAGCACCATATCTGCTTGAGGGTCTACCTCCCACAGCCCCAGTTCACTCTATTACAAATCTGCTTCCTTTGTGTGGCCTTGCTTAGAGTGCAGTGTCCTCTTTTGGGCTTTGAGTGAATGTGACTCATACACTGTTGTCTATCCTACATGTCCAGTGTCAGGTATCATGTGTCTACCTACCTCTAAAATTCCAGGATGAACATCACTACACCAAATGGGAGAAGAGGAAATTATACTATCCCATAATGATGATTCTTACAGCAATGGGTACATTGTTCACCAAAAAGGGACAGCCATAAATAGTATTTCATTTGTTAGCATGCTCCTATCCCAATTAATTTATCTAAAAACTGTGAAGATGTAGGCAGTTAGAAATAAACATGAAGGTTTTCTAAGAATATTGTTTTACTCTACAGTCCCCAACAGAGTAGGGTTTAAAATTAGTTTATTATGATAAGGTCAAATGCTTTTTCTATAATTTTTTTCTAGAGCATCTATGTTTCTTAATGTTTAAGAATCTTGGAGAAATGTAGCTAATTGTAGTTTGGCAAGAGGAAATACCAAAAGGAGAAAACAGACTATTTTAGAAGTAGAGGCAAGAAAGGCCTATTAATACAAAACTTATCAAGAAGAATCTTAAGATAAGTAGTAGGACATTATCTTAGTTTTCACAATAATTCTAAGGGATGGGCATTTCCTCATTTAGAACATGAAGAACCTGATTGTGAGAGATTTTTATGTAAACTTTTCAAAAGATGTACATCTGGTAAATAGCAGTACCTTTTTTAGTTGTTTTTTTTTTTTTTTTTTTTTTTTTTATCTACATTATTTGTTATACTAAAAGCAAAAACAACACAAAAAAGTTAAGTGAGAAAGGAAAGAAAGATGGAGTGAGGAAACAGTTTAGAGGAAATCAGTTCTGATAACTTGTCTTTTTAAGTATGCATATTTAAAACTGAAAATTCAAGGAACTCTGATACTTAATAAAATGAATCTTAATTTTCCCTTTCAATTAAATTATCATGAAGATTATTGTTCCTCCTTACCTCTTTCTCATCATTTATTTGCAGAAAAGTGTTATGAGGAGTGCTGTGTAAAGAAAAATAATTTAATTTGGAAATGAAATTAGGTGTTATAAAGTACCAGAACCATAAACTTCTAAAACAATTGAAGATGCCCAGAAGTCCTTGTGATAAACCTTTATCTTGTTTCTCATCCTCTTCTAATTTAAATTGCTTTTCCTTAAATATCAGTGTTCATAATAAAGGTAAAAACCTACTTTATAGGCAGATTTCAGTTTTATTTAAATTTTATGCAACAGTTTTTCACATTGAATATTTTAATAATGATGGGACCTATAATCTTTTAGAAATATAATCTATATAAAATTATAAATAGGGAAAATATATTCTGAATTTTAAATAATGGGTTGATTTAGAAGTTAATTATTACATTAAAGAGAGAGAATAGTGCTTTATTTAAAAAAAGAAAAATTACAAGTTTTAAAATATAATTTCTTGGGAATATATGTTTACTGCTTTTACTTTATTAAAGAAAAAATGGTGCCCTTTTCAAAAATATTCACAGTTTTTGATTAGTTCTCAATTAATTCTCTGTGTTAAAATGTCTAGTGGATATATTTATAACATGCATCACTAGTCTTAACTCATATTTATAAGTAGTAGTGAATAAATACAATGCGACTTATGTACACAAAATTATTCAGAGTCTGTGTGCAAAATACTTCACTCACTTCACTTGCTTGAGAGAAAAATTATAACTTTGATTTCAAAGTTGGGAATAAAATTTTAATAAATACTGATGATTCCTGATGTTATTTACTTTAAAATTCTTAAATTTAGGAGTTAAGTGCTTTTCTAAACTATCTACCTGGCAATGACACTTTCTAGAGAAGTAAGAGATTGATGGGTCTTTCTGGAATTATTCCCACAGTCAAGTACCTCAAACTTCTTTGATCATAGAAATTTACCTGGGGAACTTTTTACAAGCAGAGAAGTGCCCTTCACCTTCATCTTCAGTACTGTTTGAGGAGGGCCCAGGGACTATACATTGCTGAGAATGTTCTTTATATTAAATGTGAATAAATAACAATGAATTTGTGTATTGAATTGAAAACTCTAAAAATCCGTAAAGCTACTACAGGTTTTATAATAGTAAATTTGTATATTAGAGATCCTTTTATTTAATTTTGAAAATTTTTATCCTTTAAAATTGTCAACAATTAACTGAAAATATGGTCACTCAAAAAAGATAATCATTTTTAAAATTTGTCTTTATAATTTGAGAAGAATATTTCTCACTTGTAACACAGTATTATATTGCCGCATGTAATTGACTTAATGATAAGCAATTTGAGTTTAATTTTCATTCTAATATTTTCCAAACCTATGACATTTGCCTAATCTCTTTGCCATTTCTGAATTACCTGAGAGTATCAGTTTTTCTTTTCCTAATTTATTGCTGTCATTAGTTTTTAGACTTTTTCCTGTGAACATCCAGAAAGGAATAGGTTTTCTTAGTTTGTTAAGGCTGTTGTAACAAAAGTACCATAAACTGGGTGGCTTAAACATCAAACATCTTTTCTCTCTCATTACGTAAAGCTTGAATGTTCATGCCCAATGTACCAACAGTGACCAGTGAGAGCCCATTTCCTGCTGCACAGATGGCTGTGTTCTACCTAAATCTGCACATCGTGGAAAAGGAGAGGAAGTCACCTGTTACCTGAAGTCTTTTCTATAAAAGCACTAATTTGATTCATGGGGCTCCAGCCTTATGACCTAATCACCTCAAAAGACCACACATCTAAATACCATCACATTGACAATTAGATATTAATGTATAAATTTTAGAGAGACAAAAATATTCAGTCTATAGCACAGGTATAGTGATTTTGTTATATTTTCTAATATGCAAAACAATAAATACATAATTTAAAAAAATTTGATAGTTATCTGATAAAACCTAACATTTCTTAATTTCTATCATTTTCATGAATGCATTTTGAAAAAGATGTCTCTGGGAAAATAGTAGGAATCATAATACAATCACATGTCAATCACAATCCAAATGTTTTTGATAAACTAATCGGTGGCAGTACAACTGTAACATTGATGGAGCTTAGTAACAGATTGGGACAATGCATTCTAATAGGGCCTTCAAATAAAGCAGTATTATGGACATATGGAATGGAACAGGCTGCTACATACAAGTATGGCATTTGAACTGTTTTGGTATTTGGAGAAATGTGTGCATTAATTTCCTAATGCTGGCATAAAATTATTACAAACTCATTGGCTTAGCTCATAGTTATCATCTTACAGCTCCAGATGCCAGAAACCCAAAATGCATCTTGCAGACTATGATAGTAGAACTTTGTTCCTTATTCAGGCTCTCAGCAGGGAGTTCATTTTCATGTTTGATTTCAGTTTCTAGAGGCTGACTGAATTCCTTGCTTCATGGTCCCTTCTTTCATTTCTAAAACAATTATTCTACCATCTGATTCTGTTGTAGTACTCTGTCTTCTTACTGGCTGTGACACTCCAGCTCTTGTGATTATATTAAGCTCACCTGTATTATCTAAATTAATATGTGGATCTCAAAATTTTAAGCATATTTTCAAAAACTCTTTGCCATGTAAGGTAACACATTTGCAAATTCTGTAGATTAGGGCATGAACATGTTCAGAGGACAATTACTCTTTCTACTACAATATGGAAAGATGGAAATGACATAAAAGTGATAACAGAGCTAAACCAGGTTGTGATTATAGATGAAGGGAAAGTAACAGAGAAACTGCACAATGCATGTATCTGTTTGTGAGGGGGAATAGTTAATTCAGTTATTCATATTTTGGGTAATACAGACCAATGCTCAGGACAGAGTTCAGGGACAGAATCCTGAAGAGAGTGTAGGTTTGGGAGACAGTATAGAGGTAATAGCTTAATATTCTGGGTTAGCTAAGATTACTAAAGGAACAAATAAGATTGCAGATTTATGATTCTGATGAGGAAGGAAGGATACATGGGGAAGGATTAAAGGAGACTGAAATGTATTAAAACCAATGCCAGATGTTTTGGGGAGGGGATTGTCAAGGCACAAAATCAAGTAAGACGGAATCTGTGCAACAGTTACTGAACCCCATGAGAAGAAACAGAATTCAACAGACTGAACACATCAATAGTTGGTCTGTGCTAATTGCTACACTAGGTATTTTTCATAGATAGATTAGGTCCTTTCATTCTCACATTAAGATAGATGATGTCAATGTTTGTTCACAAATAAGGAAAGTGAAGCTGAGCAATAGATTAGTCTTTCCATGGTCAGTTATCTAAAGATTGCAGAGGGTGGAAACAATTGTCTAGTGTCTAAACTGCCTTTTCAAGAGGAGAAAGCAGATTTGAAATGATTCAGGAAGCAGGGTATGTGAACAAAAACATCCATCTTTTGGAGAATGAAGGGGAAAGAAAACATAGTGTAGAAGTTAATTCTGTAGAACTACTAAGAAAAAATAAACATTTTTATTAATTCTGTAGAACTACTAAGAAAAAATAAACATTTTTAGACCAAAGAAATAGAAAAAATGTTATATATTTAAGCACCTAACATAAGCAAGATAAGATCATTTGTAGACTTTAACTATTAGAGATATAAGAAATTAAAAAAAAATCAACACTTTAGTTAGAAGAATGAACCTTGGAAAGAAATATAGCAAAAATGGGGCCCAGTCTCGCCTGGATTAGCACTACATCCTACCTTGTCAAATTCTTAACTGCTTACCTAGCATGTTATCTGTGTTATAGTTACAGGCTCATATAGTTCCTTTAGTGTGAAATCCCTTTCCTCATAAAATTTGTCTTATAAGACACTGTTCATCAACTCAAGGCCTGCAGGTAGGATTCTCGTTCATGAAGTAGTATCACTTCCATCATAATTTTTTTTCATTTTTTCAGATTGTACATCTTTACAAATGGCCTCGTAGTGAGTCATAATATCATTATAATAACAGACATGATACTATTATTCATTATCCTTAAGTACTAGATACCATGCCGTGTGCTTTTTACACATGCCTCATTTAATCCATATATGTTTGCATGTATGAATCAATATTCCTGATTGGAAGCAACAAAAATTCCACAAAATAATTTATAAAAGAAATTTTATATCTGAGTCTTAGGTAGATTAAAAACTGGGACAATTTTAAAGGTCTTGATAGGCTATATAGTCATGCTCTACTGTCAAACTAAATTCATGTCCAGTCAACTTTCTGCTTTGGAATGCTCATTAACAATAATAGCAATAATCCTAGACTATATTATGAGATAAATATCTTGCAAGACATATTGAAGTATCTTTTAATTAACTCATCAATAACTAGTTAGGGCAGGTAATACTTATTTTATTTACTTTCTTGCAAGAAACCATTCAGGATTTTTTAAGTAAAATGAGAAATAAATTGGGAGGTGAGAAAACCATCTGATGCAACCCAGACTTGGTTAGAAAATATGAATCTCTCCAGGAACTGAGAACTGTACAGTTTACTGTCCCGAGAACATGGTTTTGTCTCTGCTTGTCACTGCTTTTCTACTCAGGTTGATTTCATTCTTAGCTCTTTCTGCTTATGACATGTCTTTGCATAGCTCTCAGTTAAAATTTTCACCAGACATTTTTTACTTGAATATTAGTTTCATTAGGGAAAGAAATGGGTAAGTCCAGTGAATTGGTTGTCCATTCCATGTCCAAACAGCAGGAGTGAGAAGTTTATGGCCTCAAGCTCTAGGAAAATTTCAGCAAGAGCTGTGGGAGACTGGAAGTTAAGGGCATGACTTTAGGGTGATGGCTCTTCATAATGAAGCCACTGTGTGCCAGGAGTCTCCCCAAGAGTTATGTCCTTATTCTCCTCTAGTACCAGTAACACTCATACCCACTCTTATTTAGAGGTATATTTATAACAAATTGATTACTTTTAATTAATCATTTAACTAGTGAGACCATACAATAAGAACAACGAGATGGGGATTGACAGTGGGAGAGGGAATAGGGGCGGTGGGGCAGGGAAGAGCACTGGGGGAAAATGAATCGATTGTAATACAATAATAAATAACCTTTTTTAAAAAGAAAGAAAAGAAATAAGGGGTTTTAAAGTATACAAAAAGGAAAAAAATATTTTGATACTTTTGTCCTTGTTTAACTTTTGAAATATGGCAAAGCAGCAATTTGGAGCAGTTTTTAAAATATTTTTTTTTAATTGAAAGGATATGATTCAGACTTCCATAATGATATCCTTATATGCATTTGTGAGCTTGAAAAATCATTCCAACATCATGATTGATGAATTTGCTGTTATCTCAGGTTTGAAAATTGATTGGAGAGGAAGGAAAATTGTAATATGCCATGCTTTTCCAGCACAGCATGCATTTTATGTAAATCACTAAGTGAACACCAGAGGGAATTAAATATTTTGCATTAGTATAAAAATAAATGCAAAAATTTGGAATAAAATATACAAAGAATTTTTAATCTATTATAACTATTAAAATTTAAAATAGGTGAATTTTTTTGCATCACTTTATTTAAAATTTTAAATTTGCATCTTTCTAATTGAAAAACATAAGCATCCCTGTGTTCATTGCAGCATTATTTACAATTGCCAAGATATGGAAGCAACCCAAGTGTCCATCAATAGGTGAGTGGATAAAACAACTGTGGGACACTCACACAATGAAATATTATTTGGCTGTATAAAAGAAAAATTTACCCTTTATGCTAAGTGAAATAAGCCTGTCAGAGAAAGACGAATACCATATGATTTCACTCATGTGTGGAATCTAATGAACACACTAAACTAAGAGGCAAAATAGAGACAGACTCAGAGAGCAGGATGACAAGAAAGCGTGGGGAAGGGTTAGCATGGAGGGATTGAGTGAAAAAGTGAAAGGACTCATGGACATGACTGCGGGGGGGGCGGGGCAGGATATAAGAGACCTAAATTGTAATGGAAAAATATACAATATTTTTTGTAAATTAAAGTTTATTTCTAAAATAATGCTAAACATCATCTGATCCCTCAATAAATCATGACAGTTTTGCGGGTGCAGAGTCTTGCATCAGTGTTGATGGCAGTTTACCAACCTGGATGGTGGTTGCTAAATGTGGGAGGGGCTGTGGTAATTTGTTAAAATAAGACAATGAAATCTGCTTCATCAAGTGACTCATGAAAATTTCTCTGGAGCATGTGATGCTGTTCAATAACATTTTACCCGCAGTGTAACATTTTTTCAAAATTAAATTCAATACCATCAAAACCTGCCACTATTTTATCAACTAAGTTTATGTAATATTCTAAATCCTTTGTTGTCATTATCAACTGCTCATGTCTACAGAATTCCTCTAATGGGCTGTCTCCTTTAAAAGCAACTCGGTTCAGTGCACAGCTTGTGAAAATTTATTAAAGGCAAACAGTAGATTTTGATTCTGTTATAATTATGAAAATATGTTTATATTTCTGCATTAAGTTAGAGGTATATAGATATGAAATTTTATTTGAAGTTTAAAAAAATATTTTCAAATATTTTATACTTAACAATTTGATAATTATTCACAACTCAAAAATAACCATTAAACATCTTAAGAATTAAATAACAAGTTACAGTTCAATTTATCCTAGCCACAAAATAAGAATGAGGGGCAGAATATAGGTAAAAGGTAAAACTTTCTATTTTCTTGCATGCAACTGACTGTGGACTTTCACTGTTTTATGGGCATATATAGATAGCATATAGTCAGTCACCTAGGAGTAATTTCAGTGTCATTGGCCAAAGCAATTCCCATTTAGATCCATATGGCCCAATTCTCCTAATTTTTTCATCTATATATTGTTGCTTAGAGAGCAGCAATGATTGTGAGTACTTTTTAGCATATTTGCAATAAAAATTATTTAACTTTAACTAACAAAATTAACATTTAACTTTGACATCTAATTATTTTTAGAAACTGTTTATAATTCTGTGAACTACACATCTTAACTGATTCTGTGATGTTGAAGGTAGCAGTCATCCTGATTATGTATCAGAACTGAAATGTCAGTTCTTCATCACCATCTTGTTAAGCTATGAAGACATTTGTATTGTTTTGCCAGTCTCATTAGCAATAAAAGAACTTTATAATATTTAGCCCTAATCTAGCATAGTACCATAACATATTCTAAAAATCACTTGTTATTTTAATGGGAAAAAGTTCTTCAAATTTATTAAGCAAATGAGTCCCTACCAAAGGAATATTTTTGAGACTATCTGATAATGTTTCAGGGTACCCCCTCTCCACTAGACTTAATTCATGAAATTTCCATATTAACTTGAAGGAAACAAACGTCAATATTTGTACTCATTCTTAACCCTTTGTTTAATATGAGAAGCCTGGAATTGATGTAGGTGATATAACATTTTATATTCAATGGATCTAACAATGTTTTACGTATAGATTATGCCTTTTCCATATTGCATATTTTTCCTATTCTTTTCAGTGTGTTCTTTTCTTTAGCATAACAACAACCTGTATAACCCATAGCAATTATAGTGCATTATAAAGATAGATGAGGGAGTGTAACCACCTTTATGGGATGCATTCCCCCTTTGTAGTCATCCCCAGAAACTCTCAGGAATCATATTAAACATCTTACTTCTTATGGATATATATCATCTGTTAACTTACTAAATCTGTTTGTTCATTTAAGAGTACTGAGTGCTAGCTAGGTAGGTGCCAGGCACTGTATTCAACAGTGAGCATATAATGATGATCCAATATAACTGCATGCCCACATGGAATAGAGAACCCTATTAGCTCTAGTAATTCTCAGATGGACCTGGCTGCTCCCAATAGCTCCCCCAAGGATACTGATGAAATTAGCATCCACGTGTGGTAGATCATGCCAATCCTCTGCTATGTAGCTGAGCCAAACATAACTGAAGCCAAACAGCCTCTGACAACACCACCAGCTGGTACCCTGATACAGACAGGTTCCTAGAACACTCATCTAGCAGGGGGCTTGCCCTCCAGAAGATAATTCCAGGTATTTTGGGTCCCCCCTCATATTTGAGTGACACCTAGTACAATGTGAGCAAAACTTACTATTATTTTAAATGATTAAATAACTTATAGTGATATATGAACAATTATATTTGTTTCCAAGTGCTACCTTAACAAAGAACTACAAAGCACATGATTTAAAAGAATATAAATTTATTTTCTCAGAGTTCTAGAGACTAGCAGTCTATAACCAATTGTCCCCAAGGCTAAGGTCTATTTGAAAGTTCTTCAGGAAGGTATTTCCTTGCTTCTCCTTGCTTCTGGCTTTTGCAGCCAATACATGGTGTTCCTTTGCTTATAGGCTCAACTTCTGCCTCCATCTTGCCCCTGGGATTCTCCCTGCAGATCTCTCCTGTGTCTCTGTGATATCTCTCTCTCTCCCTCTCTCCCTCTCTCTTTTATCAGGACACCATTCTCATTGGATTTAAGCCCCACCCCAACTTGGTATGACCTAATCATAACTTTATTACACCTTCAAAATCATATTTTTAAATATGGTCACTTTTATAGGTACCTGGGGTTAGGGATACCTTGATTTTTTGGAGGGGGGTCACAATTAAACCTACAACCATTCTTTTTGATAGTAATTCTTCTGATCATTGCAAAAATATTTACTGAGTATCTTTAATAGTCTGCTCACTGTACCAAGTGCTATTTTGAAAATTACTTTTAAACTTTAGGTTATAAACTAAAAGACACTAAGGGTAATATCAGTGGTAGCTCTCTTGGGTCAGTTTGCAAATGCTGAGAAATACTAGTGTGCTTAATGATCATGATCATTTCATTGAATATGAAACTCAGATATTCAAAAATTACATATCTACTGGATCAATTCCCAGCCAGGGCACATAACTAGGTTGCAAGCCAGGTCTCCAGCCAGGTCTGTAGCTGGAGGCAGGTGAAAGGCAACCATACATTGATGTCTCTCTCCCTCTCTGCTTATTTCCCTTCCCCTCTCTCTGGAAATAATAAATAAAATCTTTTTTAAAAATTAAAAAAATAATTACTTATCTATTAAGGGTCAGGGAATAGGTAAATTGGAACTGAGTCCTAACACAGTTTATTCTGCTGCCAGATACTTTGTGGTTATTATATAGCACCTTTCCAAAATAAAATTTATTAACTATATTAAAAAGAGAGAGATTGAATTATAATTAAGTCAAGATGCTGTTTAATTAATGCAGTAAGATGCTGCTAGTCATTTCATTGTACACTTGATGTTGTGTGTTTGTACATGAAAACCATGTGTCATTGCACAGACACATGCTGTGAACAGATGTGCAAGGTGTTTAATTTTCTTCATGGTCTCAATAGTTTTTAAAAATGAGCAAAAATTAGCATGATATAAAACCATATAATTATTTCTGAATAATCACTCCATAGAAATAGTGTTCTCTCTAAATGCTTATCATTCACAGCTTTATGTAATTAAAAATCCTTAAGATGACAGACACCAACAATATTGTTTCTACCTTCCTGGCTATATGACGGTCAACACATCTCTTTAGGGAAGAAAATGTCAAATATTATTTAATAAAGTCAAGACAATGTATTGATTTTGGTATTTGATAACCTTATAAATATTGTAAATGATTATTTTAAATCATATTAATTAAATTGATTATGTATGAAATATTTAATGGAAGACTCATGGAATAATACATTAATCCTGATTTCTATTATTGCTTAATCATAAAAATATAGGCAAAACACGTCAAGATAAAAATGGTGACTACATTTTAAAATAAATAATTCTGATGGATTGAGCAAATCCTTAAGAAGAAAAACAACTGAGACAAAATTTAAGTATTAAATATTCAACTGCGTACATCCTCTTCTCTTTTACACCTATGGCTATTAGAGATTGCAAGGCAATCTTTCCATCACTTGTTGCAGATTTCTCACAGTGTCTCATTTACTTAGAGGAGGGGAAAGGTAGGGGACTCTTATTTCTGAACAAGGCAGTACTATAATGTACCAAGGATTTAACCCAAACTCTTCTCAGACAAGAAGAATGGTTCATTTCAAAAGTTCTGACTTGTTGTCTTGAACATATTGCATGTCTTGAACATAATGTAATTAGCTACCCCAACCTATAAGAACAACTAGATTTTTTTTCTTTTTTACTTTAGGACCATCATTTCTGTTCCTCAGCTTTAGAAACATAGGAAATAATATAGTTTATTTGGTAGGAAAAAAATCAGGACCCAATTTGTGAGTGGCTAGTCAGAATTTTTTTTGCTATTGTTGCCAATAAAATGTTAATAAGAATGTTTACACACTAATTATAAAATCTTCCTGATATAATTGATCATTTTCAAATAGGTACCACATTTAATATCTTTTCTTGATATGTCCATGGTATACTGACAAACAACATAGTTTAATATCTTTTCCTGATATGTTCATGGTATACTGACAAACAAAATAGTTTAATAACAACATGATGTAAGGCAAACTTCCATTAATTTGCTAACAATATTTTTATATTTTAAATATACCTGAAGATTCTATAATCACAAACCCTTCATAAATCACAAAAATAATAAATATATGAGTGCATATAAGAAAAGAAAAATGTAACTGCTTCCTTGAATGCTATGATCTAATCTTTATATACCTTTCCTTTTATATGCCAAAGAAAAGAACACTTCTTATGAGATAAAGCCTAAATATGTCTTAAAAATTATCCCTATGTTAGGGTTTTATAATATAGCTTTAAAACACATGAGTATATACCTTTAAATGAGAACAAACCCATTACACAAAATTGTATATCATTTTAAATGATTTTTTTAAATCCCTTTTTACTGGTGCTTGCAGTTTAGGGTTGTAATTTGAATACCTAGGAAATCAATATCTGATTTAGTATGTGATTATAGCCAAGTAATTGAAGTATCAGACAAACAGTGAACCACAGGTTCTTCTGTGCAAACAGCAAGGCATTCTAACCATAAAGCTTTTTTCAGTGCTAGTGGACCTCAGGTTGTAATTACATAAAACTTCTAAATGTACTATTTTTTCAAAAGTGCTTATTGGGGTAACCATTCAAGGGAAGAAAAAATTCTAAAAATACCAGAATTGACCCTTCATACTGAGACAAGAAAGAAGGAACTGCTTAAAAGTAAATTGATAAGGAAGATTCTAAAGGGCTCTCATTCCCGACACTTTAATAATGCTATCCTCCTGGTCACTTGGAGCTTTTCATGCACAGCTTGGAGTGCCTTAGAAGCACTCAGTTTCATTCTTCACTAGGCAATCAGGGATTGTACTTTTTCTTTACTTATTTCTGAAAGCTTAAATATCTCTTACTGGTTGACTTTCATGCCTTGTCTTGAAAAGCCTTTCTGATAGGTATATATTCTTTGCAACCAGAGCCAGTGAGCCATTGCAGTCCCTAGGGAGCAGCATTGTTACTACCCCCTCACTTAGCACCTATACATCAAAGACACCAGTGCCTACAAGGCAGAGCAGGTGAAGACGAAGCAAATTAGTGGGGAGCAAACAGATAATAAATGGCAGTTGATACCTAGCATCAGAGTTTGGATAGAGTAGGGAATGGAAAGCTATGGGAAGGGACACTTACCCCAGTCAGTGCATCAATTGACTTTATGTGTGTAAGAAAACATTTGGCCCATTTTACCTGATCTTAAAATTCTTAAAAAACAGTTTGGAGTTTCATGTATTTCCGCAAAATACTCCAACTTGTAAATGATGACAACCATATTAAGAAAATTGACTGTCAGTTGACAGCATTTTGTTGGAGAATAATGGCTTCATATATAGATACTACTTTGTGCAGTGTCACTTAAAGCATAGGAATTGCTCTTATTCTTTTAATCATTTTTTTTACTGTATATCATTGGGAATTTATTATGTTAGTATGATTACCAAATATACATATAGTTTATACCCATGGAATAGTGCCACAAAATTAAAATATTTGACTGTTTTCTAACTGAAACTTCCTACTGAAATAAAGTAATCCATTTTTTTTCTTAAGAGAAAATGAGCTATAGACTCTTATCCTTGACAATAGACACTGTTAAAATTTCTGTTTAATGTATTTTATCCAGAACTTTAAGAAAACTGATTTTTATGAAGTCATTAATTGCAACTCTATGCATATTAGAATGAGGTCATGATTTTCCTTGTATTGCTCAATTGAGGGTATAAAAGAAATAATCTAATGTTATATGCCACATTTTGAATTTAACCAATACTAATAATAGTTATTTCATTTTCAGCAATAACCATCATAAGTCTATGTTTTAATGTCTCATTGTAGTCAATCATTTAAGATGTTATTTTTATATATTATATCTATTTCTCTGCAGCATGATGATATTTTTCTAAAATAAATAAAAATAAAACCCTGACTCAGTGGCTAGGTGCCAACCTGCAAACCTAAAGGTTACTGGTTCTACTCCCAGCCAGGGTATATAACCAGGTTGCAAGCCAGGTCTCCAGCCAGATCCATAGCTAGAGGCAGGTGAAAGGCAACCATACACTGATATTTCTCTTCCTCTCTGCCTCCCTCCTTTCCCCTCTCTCTAAAAATAATAAATTTTAGTCCTGGCTGGTAGCACAGTGGATAAGGTGCCAGCCTGTGAACCCAAAGGTCTCTGGTTTGATTCCCCAGCCAGGGCACTTAACAAGGTTGCAATCCAGGTCTCCAGCCAGGTCTGTGGCTAGAGGCAGGTGAAAGGCAACCATACATTGATTCTTCTCTCCCTCTCTGCCTCTTTCCCTTCCCCTCTCTCTGGAAATAATAAATAAAATCTTTAAAATAATAATAATAATAATTTTTTAAAATAACAATTTAATTAAAATCTTTTAAGAAAACACACAAAGATAAAATAAAAATAAAATACTTTAATTTTAGGATTTTAACTGGAATTCTAGTTATCCTATGCTAAAGGAAGAAAGGGATTGAAAAACATTATAACTTATATTTTATCATTATCTAGACTCCAGAGACTGTAGTTTTTCTTGGTCTTTAAAGATAAGTAAGAATTGAATAAAAATATAAGGAGTGCCACAAAATTGTGCTATAGTGTACTAACATATGGTATTTTAATATATGGACCATATTACTAAGCAGTTTTCTATGAATCATATTGGCCACATCAGCAGAATTTTAATATTTGCCTGGTAGTGTTAATTTCTTTCTCTGTTTATAATATTTGGGTCATTACCACTCCATCCTGGTTTGTTCAAGTTTTGTACTTCCAAATAAGGTTAGAAAAATCATAAATAAACAAATTTATAATTTTCTTCTTGACATCAGGATGAGCCTAAATTGTTTCCAGTGTTATCCTTGCCTTGTTTCTCAATATACCTTATACATTCAATACATAGTCAAAATATACTCAATAGAACATGATGAACATCTAAAACACTCTATATATATCTCAAATATGCCTTTCACTCATGTCGGTAAATCATGTTCCTAAGTTTGTTCACTTTGTATTCTTTTTTTTCCCTGAATATCCTTCTTTCTACTCATTACATTTAAAAACTTTACCTACTGATAGTAGACATTTCATTATTTATATTTTGGTTCAACATCAGAAACCTCTGCTTATATTTGATGAATCTAGCACATGTTGTTGACAGTATTATTATCTATAGTTCAAGTCCCTCAGGCAGTGAAAACCAAGAATGATTTCACTTGGGAAGTTAGATATACCTGCTCTAGATTTTAATTTGGAACCTAGAGATACCTAAAAGCAAAACAGATGACATTAGGCTTGTGTTAGCAGAAGTGATAGTGAAATCTATTCATTACAAAGAGAAGTAACAATGATAGCAGAAGAAGTATCCTTTGGTCTTTTTATAGGAAGCCTATATAAAAATTCTTTTTATGGTAAATTGTTGCATCCCAATGGTGGGATTTGACTATGGCTCTGAATATATTTTATTTTGTTTGTTTCTGCCTGTTTCTATAGACTGACTTTTCAATCATCCCAGCATTTCTGTGAACAATAAATTTAGTTTCTATTTAAATAATTAAGAATCAGTTTTTGTTTCTTACAACTATTAAAACTCAGAATAATACATATTGGTACTGGGCTGGGGTAGTAAATGCAACTGGTATACAGTTATTGTTCAAGAAAGTTCTTTATTTTCTCTTTCATTAAAATAAAAATTATAAAAGTTAAATAAAAAGATTATAGGTATTAGTACATCCTCCCATTTTTCCTTCAGATTATGTGGATTTTAAAATTTTGTGCCATAATTTGGATCATAAAGATTTTAATCCTCTCATTTGATAAAATGTGACATTGTTCCATAAATTTGAAAATATTATATTGATATATAAAACAGAAATTAATACATAACCAGTATTGTGAAGATGAGAGATATAGTCCACAATATGCAGAGGTTGGACTTCCCCTTAGTAAATCATATGAGGAAAAAGGAAGTTAGTGCATGTTTGAATACTTCCCTCCAATTTTCTCTAGCTATGTCCTGCCACTCAATATTTGGGCATTTCTTAGTGGACTTGTTTTATATTTGAAATACATCATATGACATGTTTAGATGTATAAAGAGCAATTTATAATTGTTAAGTAGCTCATATTTTAATTAATATTCTTATATTACTGGAATGCAATTCTGATTGCTAACTACCACAGGTTAGGTCAAACTTCACAAGTCAAGGTCACAACCTCCCACAAAACTACTTTATTTTTAATTTCTTTATGAAAAAGTCCACTGAAAGTTTTCAAACTCACTTGCTTACCACGCCAAACATACTCCTCCCTTCAACCTTGTCCTCTTGCGTGACCTCCTGCTTCCTTGCGTAAACGTTTTTGGTGTGGTGCACCCCCTCTACTTTGACATGGCAAGTAGCAAATGACAACTGTCTTTTCTTCTGTTGGCCTTACTATATGCCTCAAGCTTTCTCTTAATACATTATATTTTAAATCAGGCTTATCCTTTCCGCATATGTCATGCTAAGGTTTATGTACAGGTGACAGTAATGTATTAAACACTACTGCACCACTTAGGCTCTAGTGAAATAGTTTTTACTGAGGTAAATCTTATTAAGAAAATGAGAATGATTTGGGTGTATTTAAAAATAGCCACTTTTCTTCTTCTCTTGCTGGAAGTATGGGAGGATTTTTCTCCAAATTTCATTCTGAGAACCTGGCAAAGATCCTAAAATTAAACCTCGTAAAAGTATAGGGACCACCAATGAGCGTGCACCTCCAGCATTATTAATTCTCAAATTGGTCCACTGTGACACCAGCTATTCATCAATTATAGGTTGAGTTGTCCTACCCATATGCTTGCTCCAGCAGTGGTTTCTGGTCCAGGGCTTTTGTTCAAGTATAATTTCATGTCTGCCTGACTATCAAATTTTGGAGACAGAAGTTTGCCCTGTGAGCTCAATTCTTTGATGAATCTAAGAAGGGTTATTAATTTTTAGTTTGCTCACTGTTTGTCTTATAGTGAAGTTGCTCAAAAGTGTCAACTGAGTTCTTGGTTTTCTTTTTCCCTCTCTTATTGGTGTCTCTTTCACTCTGTACCCTAATTTTGCATTAATTCTGCAGGTGGACTCTTCCACAGTGGTGTACAACCTGACCATTCCTAGCCCCATATTACATGGTCTAACTTAAAATAAGTAAATAGGAAAATATAAGATGTCTATTTTTCAATCATGAGTCAGGGTGTGGATCAGGATAAAGTTTTCTGTTTCCATTCTTTATACAAATTACCCACCAAGACTTATTGGTCAAGTCAGCTCACTGGACCCTCTCTGTCTAAGTTGGAAGCTTTCTGTGAATTATCAGTCCTCTCACAGCAATGTGAACATGAAGGAGGTGGCTTCCAAATAAAGAATGCTGTGTAGGAGACAGCAACATATAACCTCTAAAAGAAATATAACTGTTTTCACTAAATTTTTTCAATATATCATTGCCTCATTTTGAGGTTATATTTATTTGTTATCTGAAGATATTGTAGCAATTTATACAATATTACTACTATCACTCTAATGGAAAATAAAAAAAAATGTACATTTTTATATATGCTCAAAATCTGATTGATATTATGAATTGACAATCATCATTAAAAATGAAAATAAGTGATTATTTTTCTTCTGCTACCTATTGCATTTCATTCAACCCTTTTTTATATATTCTAGGAATAATAACATATATTTCAAAATGACTTTAAACATGATTTTTACCATTCTAGTATTTATGTACAGGTGACAATAATGTATTAAACATTTAACACTAATATACCACTTTTGATTTTGTAGATTGGTATTTATTAAGATTTTAAATATTCTAATACAAATAATAACATGATGTCAAGAGAATTATTTTACCAATTTTTAGATTAAAATAATCTATAAAATTAAATCTAAGGATTATTTTTCTCCCTCATACTGGCTAATTAAAAATTATTTATTGAGTCTAAGGTTTGCAAAAGTATGAAGAAGGTCTCTAAAATCCTATGTCACAAATTTCACCTAGCTCATTACATCAAAAATAATATTCAACAAATATTTATAATTTTCATGTTCAAAATTTAATAATACTTTATATGAAATATTGTTTTAGATTAGATAAGCCAATTCTCCCTTGATCCTCATTTTAGATGAAAAAAATGTAATTTTAGATTAAAAAAATGTTCAAGTTAGAGCTTTTGTTATTTACTTTTAGAGAAGGTAGGCTATAACAATTTTATAAATAACATTTGGATGGTTAAATTTGAGGACTAGACAGGGTATAAATATAATTGAGTTTCTTCTCTTCTTAAAATGGTTATGTGAATAATGAGATTGGTTTTTGTGGTCTCTCATGGTCAAAGGGTTACAAAAGTGGATCATGGTGAATCAGAGTGATTTAATCTTTTGACCATGCTCAATTAGACCATACACTATGAACATTCCCCGTGTTAGAAGTTAGTGACATCCTTATGAATTAGTGTGTGGTCTACCCATTAATATGATAGCTATAATGGGCTATTCTAAAACACCCATTGAACTTTCATTTGGTCTGATTGAAATTGAGATTATAGTTAAAATCCATTGACTTGTGCTCAGTATAACATTTATTTAACATAGCAAAGCAAATTCTTAGTATAATTCATGTACAGATAGAATTTGGTGGTCTTTGTCCCCCAGTCATGGGATGGAGCCCCGTGATCCTAGGAATTTTTCTATGCTGGGGGACTGTGTTTGTGATTCATGGTAGACCTTTTAGATTGTACTTGAATTTATGTTAATGAGGTGACTCAGGTGGGTTCTCAGATTGATTTAAAATGAGGACTGGCCAAATAGAAAAATTGGCCAAGTGGTTAGATGGTCGGGATTTTGAGTAACGTGGCATCAACTTAATCTGTTGCAAAGAAATGACGTTTCAGGTCAATAATATGCCCAATTATTTAATTAATCATAAAATGCACTGAAAGCAATGGACACATAAAGGTTAGGTATGCTTCCTGGTTGGAGAGAGAGGTTGATACTGCAGAGAGGCATCCTGGCTCCTTCTTGAGGATTCATCTTGATGCCAAGGGAACAGTACACAGAAGGTCCAAATTTGCGGTCTTCTGAGACCTTATAGTGTGAGTCTACAAAAATCTTATCCTGATTTTTGTGCTTAATGTATAAGAAACTATCATCATAAGTATAGTGCACTCCTAAGTTCTGTGAGTCATTCTGGTGAATTATCAAACTTGAGTGGGTAGTTGGAACCCTCCAATTTTTAGCCAGTTGATCAACAGCATGTGTACCCTGGGAATTTCCAAATGCAGCTGTTATCTGATTTAAAGTAGTTTTGGGCCCTGGCTGGTGTGGCTCAGTGGATTGGTGCCAGCCTGCAAACCCAAAGGTCTCTGGTTTGACTTTCAATCAGGGCACATAACCAGGTTGCAAGCCAGGACTCCAGCCAGGACCTTAGCTGGAGGCAGGTGAAAAGCAATCATACATTGATGCTTCTCTCCTTTTCTTCTTCCCTTCCTATCCTTTTCTCAGAAGATAATAAATAAAATCTTTTAAAAAATTAGAAGCACCATGTAAAGCTATTTTTATCAACCCTCACCATTAAAAAATTTTCAAGTCACAATCATTGATTGAATATTGGTTATATATGTTGCCTAATTTTTAGTGATTTTCAATTTATAAAGATAAATAAAACCCAGAATGAACAGTGGGGACAAGCTTCACATAAAATATATAATCTTTTTCAAGGCCCTGGCTGGTGGCACAGTGGATAAGGCCTGTGAACCAAAAGGTTTCTGGTTCTGGTCTGCAGACCAGGTCTCCAGCCAGGTCCATAGCTGGAGGCAGGTGAAAGGCAACCATACATTGATGTCTGTCTCCCTCTCTGCCTCTCTCCCTTCCCCTCTTTCTGAAAAATAATAAATAGAAAAAATATTTTTTAATTAAAAAATATATACATTTTTTTCAGCCTTTGCTATTTTTATATTATCCTAAATTATTCCTCTGGTAATTACACATCTTTTACCATTTTGCATTGCTAATTATTGTACCATATTTTGAATACTCAAATTGTGGGCTTTGTTTAATTTTTGTTTACTGCATTGCTTACCTATTAATACAAAATGAAGAAGCTGTGCAAATTATTGCTGAAGAGAAGTGAATTATGAAGGTATAAACACATTCATCCTTTCTTTCAAAAAAGTGGATACAAGACATTAAGTGCTTGCCACATATGTTTGTAACATGAAACCTTGGGGTTCCATTGTGAGATCATTAACTCTTCTGGCCATAAGGTCATTATACCTGTATTAAGAAAAGCAATCTTAGGGTTTTTGATTATATGAATAGTGAAAATTAGGACAGAAATTAAATGTATAAGTGGTTGGGAGTGGAGAGTGACCCAAGATCTAGAACTTCCACTTGGGGTGAGGGTCCTTTAGCAGTTCACTCGTTTGGGGAAGGTTAACTTAGCTAAAGAAAGAGCCTATGTTATGTTGTTCTGTAAAATAAATGTAAACTTGAGTCCTAGTACATAACTTTCTCTATAACTGTTAGAACAATGATAATATGAATCATTGCCCAGCTTGTAGATCCTACACTCAGAATCATGCCATTGAAAATCTACCTACTAGAATGTGGAGAAGACTATGTCTATTATTTGATGCCATTCTGCCGCATATTTGTGTAGCCTGGATTAGACAAATTGGACACTACATCACTTGATTTTTAAAAATTATTTCATTCATTATTTCATTTTATTTTTCAATTACAGTTTACATTCACATCACTTGATCTTTTTAAGTGTTAAAGCTCAGCTACACAAGTTTTTAGGATATAACCTTATTACTGTGTGATAAGAAATTAGAATTCATGTATGCTTTGTTTCTTTTTAATATTTTAATTTTGTACATCTCTGTTTAAATTACTATATTATGACCTTTTCTGAATGGCAAGCAAGGTGAAAGGGCAGAGAATCTTTTGTGCTCTAAAAAGAAATAGATAGGACAAATATAATTATTTCAGATGGTTGACCTTTCAATAATTCAGTCCTGAATTTTAAGTTCAAAATAGAGTTTTCAGAATTGGCCAGTTATATTGGTGCATGTAGACTCATGGTCGAAAACACCGGCAAATGCAACTCCTTAATTCTAACAAAATAAGCAGCCATTTAGACAGTTTTCTAGGTTTCCCGGTTAGATAAATCTGGTTCTGATTTAAAATAGAAGGGAAGAATGAGAAATAAAGAATGGCAAAATCATGCAATGTCTTTAAAAGAAAAGAGATGACAAAAGGGTGGTTTTAGTAACAACTTAAAATGCAAATTAGCACTCAGTGACAAACAGGAACTGATAAGAAATGCTGAAAAGCAGCATATTTTACTGGGGAATGAGGGTAGGGGGATAGTAGATGCTGGTGGCAATAACAAAAGGATAAACTCTTTCATTTAAATATATTAACTATCTTAAAACTCTCATCTGTGATTATTGTATAAGAACTTTCTCCTGTGCTTGCTTTTACTGGCATTAGTCATATTCTCTCTTATATGTTTATCATCCCCATAAACATGGGTTTGTAATTGTTTTCCTGGAAAGTAAATCCATAATAAATATTTTTTTTAAATCTCTACAATGTATTAAGTATCTCCGTATGCCTCCATCCAGGAAAATTTGCTGTTGGCATTCAAAGAATATCTACTAATTTTTAAAAAAGATTTTATTTATTGTTTTCAGAGAGAGGGAAAGGGAGAGAGGTAGAATGGCAGAGAGGCAGAGAGGCAGAGAGGGAGAGAACCATCAATGCATGGTTGCCTTTCACCTGCCTCCAGCCACAGACCTGGCTGGAGACCTGGCTTGCAACCTGGTTATGTGCCCTGGCTGGGAACATGTCTACTGATTTTTAAAATTACTTTAAATCTGTATATATATTTTAAATCTATACATTTAAAATAGAATTAATGTGTATTGTATAATATTTTGTCATGGAAAAATGTGTCTTATCTATTTCTCCTGTCAAATAAAATTGATTTGTAGCAATTTTCCATTTTACAAATATAAATGGATTTAATCCATTTGGTCACATTACAATTTTCTGCTTCTATAAACATTGTTGCAATTAATAAATAGTACGAGCATCATGAAATTATTAAATTCTTTTCTCTGGGACGAATTCCCAGAAGTAGAATTGCCGGGTCAGTGATTATGCGTACGTTCTATAACTATGCATGTTTATCTAATGCCTTCTAGAAATTTAATACCATGTTCTCTCTTGCAGTCTTTTAGATAACCTGTAATAACCTTGTGAAAAATTAAAATTTTCATATATATATATAATATCATGCATCTTTTATAACCTTTTTTGTATATGATGGGCATGTATCCTTTTTTCCACTTAATTGCACGTTTTCCTTTTTCTCTGATGTCTTTTGTTTTGTCTTTGTTTTATCTGTCTTTATTTTGTTCAGAAGCTTATTAAATTTTTACATCAATATATTACTAACCTTATATAATAACCTTGGTATTATATTTAAAATGCCTTTCCTGCATTTTTAAATTAGACAAATCCTTACAATTTGACATTAAACAAAAAAATAATTTACATAAAAATGCATTATGAATTTTTAAAAAGTTATGCTATAAGGGGATATTTTAGAAATATGTATAATAAGTGATTATGTGTAAAATACTTAATATAATTTTAAATGTTTAAAAAGTAATATAAATATATTTTTCAAAAAATGCTGAAATTTTGCAAATTAGATCATACATCAAAAACACAAATTGCTGATATATATATATATATACACATTATAACTGTGCTAATCTTTACTAATATGTTATTATTCATCCACCTGAATATAAAATATTGATAGGGTTTAGTGTTGACAAAGATGTTTCATGAGTAATTTTTATCTTAATTAATGTAATATTAAATTCAAAGAACAAATAAAGAATAAAACAATTTGATTACACTTATCAAAATTGAACCTACACATAAGTTTGACTCAAGCAACTTCTAGCTATTTTTCCACAAAAATATACTTGCACATCTGCATGACTATATTCATTTTAGCATTGATATGATAAAAATATATACAGAGACAAAGTAGGACAGTGAAAGACTGTCAGAAGGAGATTGAGCTCTTCATATTTGCTAATGGTTGCAAATGACAGAACCTAACTCAGACAAAATTAAGATAAAATGACCATGTTCTACATTCACTGGCTATTCAGAGATAGTTCTGGCATTAAAGAGATCTGTCCAGAATTACATTCAAGTCATACCAGCACCTTCTATCTTATAAATACTTTATTATATGTGCTGGTTCTAGGTTGACTCTAATTAGTGACAACATAGTTGCCATTTATTTCCCACTCAATTTTCAGTCCAGTACAAATATAATCCTTTTCATTAACAATGAAATGAAACACTTTGAATTGTGTTACACTGTACAAAATCAGATCATCTGTCCACCCCTTAAACAGACACTGGCTGGAAAGAAGTAAAAAACCTACTTAATGAGGCATGAGTCATATGACCACCTCTGGAGACATAGCAGGAGTTGGCACATCCAATCCACTTAGACTGAGGTGATGACTGAGAAATATTGAAAGAATAGGAGCAATGGATGCTGGAAGTCCAATTATACATACATTGTAATAAGTTATGTCACGTGAGAACAACATAGTTCACAGAAGGATATAATTGCATATTGATTTGTAAAAAAATAAATAAGTAAAGATTTCCTTAAAATATACATATGTGAAAATAGATATAAATTTTTATTTATTTATTATATTTTTAAGATTTTTAAATTTATTATTTTCAGGGAGAGGGGAAGGGAGAGAGGCAGAGAGGGAGAGAGACATCAATGTACGGTTGCTTTTCACCTGCCTCCAGCCACAGACCTGGCTGGAGACCTGGCTTGCAACCTGGTTATGTGCCCTGGCTGGGAATCAAGCCAGCGACCTTTGGGTTCGCAGGCCAGCACCATATCCACTGCGCCACCAGCCAGGGCAGATATAAATTTTTAAAAGTGTAACACAATTGTGAATATTTGTTGCCTATGGAGAATATTGATAATTTGAATTAGGTCTTTAGTATTATTTAATATATTTCTGAAAGTGTAATGTTTTACAAGTGAATAGAAAATACTAAAATTTTACTTTTAACTATGAAGTTATATATATATGTATATATATTTAAATAAATACTACATATATGAGATATATATGCATATATAAATATTAGTCATTATTTTAAATCATGTTGCACATCATACTATATTATACTTTACATAAATATGTACAAAAATAATAAACAGTATTTTGTGTTATTTTGATATTTAAAATATTCAATTTTTCATATTCATACTATAAAATAATGACCAGTGATCTTTAGTTTTTCACTTATAAAATGTGTTTTAGTGAAAACTTTATTCATATAGAAATTATAGATTCTGAGGGCTAGAACCAAGATGGTGGGAGGAGAAGGAAGTGGAGCTACACCAATCTCCTCCCAACACCAAACTGGAATAACAGCTTAATTGGGGAGAAATCATCTGGAATAACCAACAGAACACCAACTGGAGAGAAGCCTTATTACCATGGACAGAACAGAAGAGCCGATTCATCACAACGTGACTGATAGGAAACGCAGAGATGGGAGAGGCTGGCAGGGCTCCCATGGGCAGCAGCTGAAGGGACAGAGAAACATCTCAGCTGCTGGGGCTCCACCTGAGAAAGGTTAAATCTAAACCCCCAACTGGGCTTCCCAGCCTACAGCAACACAGCTGAGAGTAAAACAGCACCCAGCTGTGAAAAGCAAAAAGCTGCCAGGTTTAGCCACTTGACAGAGAGAGACCCAGTTCTTAAAGGGACCATGCACGAAAATACAGCAGCACCCACTTACCCTGGGCTCCAGCAGAGAAAGGGCAGAGTGGTCTAGAAAAGCTTGGGGAAAGTTTGGGTCAGTGGCTTTAGGGGAGAGTTGAGGGAGGCAGCCTGTGAGTCCATTGCAGACCCATCCCCCCATACAGCCAGCAGACCACTCTTCTCCAAAAAGCGGGAGCCTGAGGGGAAGCCACAGCCCTACCCATAGGAATTAATCTGCCCCACCCAGCAGTGCCTAAACCTGACCTCAGATCACAGGTTGATTGGATTAACAACTGAATTCATATGCCACCTCCAGAGATGCCTAAAACTGACCACTGATCACATACTGATTGGATTAACAACTACAGGAGACAGACAGGGGATCTCTTGTAGTCTCCAACTGGCTGACTAGGCCCAGACTGGGATACTAGCTAATGTCACCAAGCACAGATCCAGGAAATACAAAAAAGTGCACCTCTACACCACAGAAGATCACACCACTAAGACAGTAAATCAAAGCAAACCAATCTAAGAAGTAGAAACAAAGAAGAGCCACCTAAAATGGGGAGACAAAGAAATAAACCCTCAGCAAATGGAAAGGAGGAATCCCCAGGAAGAGTGCAAAATGAAATAGAGGCAAGCACCCTATCAGACATGGAATTCAAAACAATGATGATAGAGAAGCTCAAGGAGCTCAGGGAGTTAAAAAACAAACAAACAAACAAAAACTACAAACAGCTCCAGGGGAACTGTGAAGAACTCTATGGAGGCTGCAAGGAACTCAATGAGGGCTGCACCAGCATTGAAAAGGACACTAGAAACCATCAGTGGGAGCCAGGAGGAAATGAAGAATACAGTTTCTGAATTGGGGAGCACAGTGGAAGGAATCAGAAGCAGGCTAGAGAAAGCAGAGGGTTGGATCATTGAGCCAGAGGTCAATGTAGAGGAAAGTTCCCAGGCAGTGCAACACAATGAAAAAAAGACTGAACAGGGTTTTGGAAGAGCTGCAGGACAACATAAACTGTAAATAACATCCGTATCATGGGGATATCAGAGGGAGAAGAAGAGGAGCAAGGGATGGAGGACCTGTTTGAAAAATGACAGAAAACTTCCCTAACTTGAGGAGAGAAGGGGTCATGCAGGCTCAGGAAGCACAGAGGGTCCCAAGGAAGATGAACCCAAACAGGCCCACTCCAAGACACGTCATAATTAAAATGGCAAGTTTTGAGGACAAGGAGAGAATCCTGGGGCAGGAGAGAGAGGCAGCTGGTGGCATACAGAGGGGCATAGATGGGGTTATTGGCTGATTTCTCAACAGAAACATAGCCGGCCAGAGGGGAATGGCAAAAAACTATTTCAAGCAATAAAAAACGAAGATCTGCAATGGAGAGTACTCTTCCCAGCAAAGCTCTCAATCAGAATGGAGGGTGAGATGGTGAGTTTCCCAGATAAAAGAAGGCTAAGGGAGTACATCTCCACCAGGCCAGCATTGCAAGAGATGCTAAAGGGTCTGCTTTGGGAAAATGAAGAAAGGGAGAAACAGACAGGAGCACAGGTACAAAGGGAAAAATAGATAATGAGTAAGTACCTATCATTAATAACCTTGGAGGTAAATGGATTGGGTGGACCAGTCAAAAGACATAGGGTAGCCGAATGGATAGGAGCCAGCTTTGACTTGTGAATGCTTTGAAATGATCTTGTTATAGATAGATTTTACTAAATAAGGTATAATTTTGTAAAATACTTGTATGTGCATTACTACAGGTTGGGTTTTCTTGGATTTGAAGTATTTCTCAATATGGGAGAATCTTGTTACTTGCAGTGACTCAAGGATCGAATGCAGTTAAAGAAGAAAAAAGTGAGAAAATGTGGATGTATATTACATAGAATACATGCTATCTTTCTTGTTCACTGTTGCAAAGTATGTGCTTGTTTGTTGGTGTTTAGTGTGTAGATTTTGTTAGCAATTTAGGTTTTGGATAGAAGCCAGCTGGTCTTTGGTGTGTTGTGAAATCATTCAATCTTTAGGTTAGAAAAGATGCTGAGAATGAAGACCAGTTTGGATAGAAGTTGCAAACTACTAGACTATGTGATTTATGTACATAGGCAGCATATATTCTCATATTAGCTTGTATGCTGGATGAGATTCCTTTCAAATAGATCATGGGAATATACATTTTCAGTTGTAAGGGACCCCAAACTGGGGGTGCTTGGGAAAAGGAATTAATGCTATTGTAAAGTTTATTGTTGAAGTGTGAACCTGCCTAATCTCTACCTCCACATACTCTTGAATGTTTCAGGGGTTAGTTTGGGACCACACGGGAAATCAACTGTGGGTTCAAGGGATGGCTGGTGTGCTATTCTACAAAATTATTTAAATCCTAGGTTTTTTTTTTTTTTTTTTTTTTTTTACCTCAACTTAGTGGACATGGTTTCCACTCTGGGGACCAGTTGGACATTGCAAGTGCCATTATTTCTGAGGGCTTCAACTTGAAAATACATGTAGCAAAAGGCAGAGGGTATTGAAAGAAATGAGACCTGTGCATAGACCAAAAAAAAAAAAAAAAAAAAAAAAAAAAAAAAAAAAAGTCAATCTACTGTTTAAGATGGGGGACTCCAAAAAGAATAAGTTATGGTTCCAGTAGCTTGAGAAAAATTTAGTTGTATTATTGGAATGGGGAGGATCTGACTCAAAAACCAGATTCATTTTTTACTATGGGTTTGGCACTGTCTCTAGGACTAATTTCACAAAAGTAAGTTCTGCCATGTATCATTTCTGTGATATATTTCACAAAAATAGCATTCCAGAGTAAAATAAGGATTAAAGAAGAATAAAACTGCTTAATTTGCTACAATGTATCTATGATACTATCATTTAACATGCAATTATATAAGCTATCAGCATATTAAAATTTGTTTATATTAACTCTTCAAAATCCAATATGTACTTTAAATATGTGTAAAACATATATATATGTGTAAATATATTTTTGCATAATATGAATTACAATTCATATTATGTAAAAGAGTAATTCTTCAAACAAATGAATTAATGCAGGCATTTTGAAATAATGTAAAGAAAACTGTATTAATATGATTTGAGAAGCTGACAGAAGGCAGTGAATCATCTGGATATGAAAGGAAAAAAAAGGTACACATTGGTGGTTACAGAATAGACAGAGGGATGTTAAGAAGAATGAAGGAAATGGAGAAACCAAAGAATTTATATGCATGACGCATAGACATGAACTAGGGGGGCATTGTTGGAGGAAATGGGGTGCTGGGTGCAAAGGGGCACAGGGTTGGGGGGAATTGGGACAACTGTATTGGTAAAATAAATAAAATATATTAAAAATAAAATTAAAAAAATTTTAACAAGCTATATAAGATATTAATATAGTCTTATTATTTTCCAAATTGTTACTAACCTTTTGCTATGAGAGGTTATTCAGTAATTCTATTTTTCCACTAACTAGAAAGCCATTTTATTAATATAATAATTTGAGTATAATAATTTGTGAGATACATATTCTGTCCCCAGTCTAACTAGGGATCTGATTCCAGATTTTTTTTTAAAGATTTTATTTCATTATTTTTAGAAAGAGGGGAAGGGAGAGAGGCATAGAGGGAGAGAGACATCAACGTATGGTTGCCTTTCACCTGGCTCCAGCCAGAGACCTGACTGGAGACCTGGTTTGCAACCTTGTTATGTGCCCTGGCTGGGGAATCGAACCTGCAACCTTTGGGTTAGCAGGCCAGTGCCTTATCCACTGTGCTACCAGCCAGGGCTTGATTCCAGATCTATTTTAATGGCTTAAAAGATTTTCTTTAGTCTCAAATTTATATAAATCCATTTGCAATTTAGAAAGAATATAAAGTACAAATATTCACATGCCCAGATGTACACCATTTTGATTTAGATTTATGAATTAAATGTCAAGAAAATTGGTGTCTTTATCATGTTGACTACACTTTCTATAAGAACATACTTTCTCTCCTGGCTGGTGGCACAGTGGATAAGGCACCGGCCTCTGACCCAAAGGTCACAGATCAAGGTCCTAGTGGGTGAAGTAAGTGATGAAGAAATAGCCACCCTAACAGACACACAGTTTAAAATGCTGGTGATAAAGGTACTCACAGACTTGACAAACATGCTTAAGTATAGCAAATGTAGAAAGGAAGAAGTGAAGGCTATGCTAAGTGAAACAAAGGAAAAGCTACACAAAACCAATGGTAAAAGGAAGGAAAACGGGGTTTAAATCAATGATTTGGAGCATAAGGAAGAAATAAACAGTCAACCAGTACAGAATTTGGAAACAAGAATCGAAAAAAATGCAGAGAGGCTTAGGAACCTCTGGGACAACTTTAAGCATGCCAACATCTACATCATAGGGCTGCCAGAAGGAGAAGAGGAAGAGCAAGAAATTGAAAACTTATGTGAAAAAATAATGAAGAAAAACTTCCCTAATTTGGCAAAGGAAATAGAAATCCAAGTACAGGAAGCACAGAGACCCACACAAGCTAGACCCAAAAAGGACTACACCAAGACACATCATAATTCAAATGCCAAAAGTTCAAGATAAAGAGAGAATCTTAAAAGCAGCAAGAGAAGAGAGTTGCCTACAAAAGGGTTCCCATAAGACTATCAGCTTATTTCTCAAAAAAAAAAAAAAAAAAAAATTAAATTAAATAAATTTGCAGTCAAGAAGGAACTGGTAAGAAGTATTCAAATGAATCCTTGGATCTAAGACCAAGATTACTCTATCCAGCAAAGCTATCATTTAGAATGGAAGGCAGAAAAAGTGCTTCCCAGACAAGGTAAAGCTAAAGGAGTTCTTCATCACCAGTTACAATATTATATGAAATGTTAAAGGGACATATTTAAGAAAATGAGAATCAAAATTAAGAATATTAAAAAGACAACAAACTCACAACTATCAACAACAGAACCTAAAAAGAAATAAATAAACAAACAACTAGAATAGGACCAGAATCATAAATATGAGTATCATTGGGAGAGGGGAAGGGATGAATAGGGAAATGGTGCAGGAATTAGGAAATGTAATTGATGGATACAAGATAGATAGAGAGAAGTTAAGAATAATAGAGGAAATGATGAATTCAGATAACTTATATGCACAACCCATTGACATGAACTAACGGGGTGGGACTGCGGGAGTGAATGGGGGTCCTGGGTGGAAGGGAGCAAAGAGAAAAGAATTTGAAACAATTAAAACAGCATAATCAATAAAACATACTTTAAAAAATAAATATTTCTACTCTGTATTAAAAAACATGCTCTTACATTTCATGAAATACAAGCATGCTATTCTAACAAATTTTAATTTGCACACAATCTCTTCTTTAAAAGGTATACTATATTTTAAGTAACTTAAGGATTACTTTATAATTGTATCTTTCTTTACTCTTTTTCCTAAACATACATTACTATAAACTAATTAAACACAGTAGTTTGTAATTATCATTTATCTTACTCTAAAATATAAAGCAGTGTATTCAGGTTATAAAACACTTTTTTCTAGTTTGCTCTATTGGTTTCTAACCTTTATTTTATTAATAAAATACTTCCATCTTAAAGGTGATAAAACTAGAAAATGGAAAATTAAGTCCCACTAAAGATCTAAAATCTGAGTTTAAAGATTGGCCTTTGGCTGGTGGCCCAGTGGATAGGCCCTGGCCTGTGAACACAAGGGTCACTGGTTCAATTCCCAGCCAGGGCACATAACCAGGTTGCAAGCCAGATCTCCAGCCAGGTCCATGGCTGAAAGCAGGTGAAAGGCAACCATACATTTATTTTTCTCTCCCTCTCTGCCTCTCTCCCTTCCCCTCTCTCTGAAAATAATAAATGAAATCTTAAAAAAAATTTGGACTGTTAACCCTGGATCAGTGTGTTAATTTGTTAAGATCTTGTTAAAACAGCAAACCCAAGACTGACTATATGTTGATATATTTTGCCTTAAAACTTTGGGACTTTATAACATACTGCAAACAAATTAAAATTAATTTTAAAAAATTCATGAATCTCATGTTTTTATTAGAACTACTAATTATCTGTATCATTTGATTGAGAGGACAAACCATTCTAAGCACAGCCAGGGGTAAGTAAACCGTTAACTCTCTCTATCTCTAGATATAACAAGTGATGTGTAGACCTTAGCTCAGCAGGGACCATCTTTATAACCATGGCCTGAGAGGAAGTAAAACATGCTTGGATGGAGTACTGTTCAGGGAGCCTAATATGACCCTCCTTTCACTCCTCCTTCATGTACTTATTCTTTGTAGGCCTTAATTTTTTAAATAATGGCATGAACTTCCATGCCATCCATGTAAGACATAACATGGCACATTACTATTTTTAAAACTAATGTATTAGAAGTGAGTATTTAACCATGAAGATTGTCAGTGATGCATCTTAGTTAATTTATGAGTTCCATAAAAAGATTTGGTGGTGTAAAATGTCATTTCATAGAAAGAACTATAATTTTATTAAGATAAGGATTTGGGCTATCTAGAGAGAAATATGATACTTGTTTCATGCCTTCTCTCATAACATGTGGTATGTCAATTGTCTGGGAGAAAAGGAAGTTAAATTGGCCTTCACCTCTGGGAGCTCTTCTTCCTCATAAGACATCATGTGTCAATGCAAGTTTTCTAATACTGAATGATTAATTATTTTTTACACTGAAACAAAACCTATTGTTACTCTATGGATCTATTGTTCCTCAAAAGAGAAGTTTGGTTACAAAAAAAAGTTATATATATATATATAACTGAAGAAGAAGAATAGGACATGGCAGAAGGGAAGCATTTGATAGGTCAATTATGTAGTGCCTTTAAGGCCACATTAGGATGCTGGACTTTAGGTATCCCTTTGACTTAAAGATGCAATGCAGTCCTAGGGTATGCAATGGAGAAGTGACTTAATCTGACATATTTCTATATATAGTTGACCCTTCAACAACTTGGTGATTAGGGACCAACATCTGTTCATTTGAAAATCTGCGTATAACTTTTGACTTTCTAAAAACTCAAAGTTTGCCCTTTACATTGGCAGGTTCAACCAATCACATTGAAAGTAGTTTCCACCTGCAGTCAAGAAGCTATAGCTAAGAATGCAAAAATACTGTCGAATCTGTTGTTCTGAAACCTGGATGAAAAAGGGCCTACTGTATTGAAAAAAAAATCCTGTTGTTTAAAGTGTACTACAATTGATTTCATTGTCAACTAGAGACTTATAGATTAAAGATGGAAGTAGTAACACCAGAAAAACAGCAATTATTCAAGTAAGATACAAAATGGCTTCTAGATGATAGTGTTGGACAAGAGTGGCTGGCTTGAGATATGTAATGAGTAAAGAGATGGTAGCTTTTGCAAATGGATTTGATGTAGTATATGGGAGAATGATGTGTCTGTTGGTTTTTGTCCCAAGCAAGTGGAAGAATGATACTGTGATTTATTAATATGGGCAAAAAAATCAAGAGATCAAGTATGATGAGGTTGAACAAATGTTTGTTTTTGGGCATATTAAATTTGAGATTCACTTTGGACATCTTAAGGGGTAATTGAGTTAGTCATTTGGCCATATGAATTAGCGGTTTCAAAGCTATCAGTTGGAGATATAAATTAAGGGGTCATCAGCATGGAGATAGTATATCAAGGCATGGGACTTGGTGAGAAACATTAAGAGCATGTAGAGAAGAAAGATTGGTAGAGATTGAGACCTGGTTTATGCTGACTACAGTGATGGGATGAGAAGAAAACAGCAGAACTGGCTGAGGAGCTGGGGCAGCTGGAAATGTGGGGGTTCAGAGATATAGATTTAGGTAGATGAAAATAACCATCTGAGTTAAATGTTGATTAATGAAAATTAAGAACTGATCTTGGATCAGGTTCAATGAATGTTGCATTAGTAAGACTTTAAGAATAGAAAAAAATGTTCAATTGTGACAAAAATCACAACTGGTTTGTTTTTTTAATTGGTGAAAAGAAAGTTGAAAAAATGTACACATAGACAGGTTTTTTCTATAGAGAGGAACTAATAGTGTATAGTTGTAGGTCAATGAATCATTTTTAAGATAAGAGAACAGATGGTGAACATAAGATATTCTGTATGACATACTTATCTAATAGGAATTGAAAGCATACACTTTACCTTAAGTCACTAAAATGAGTTGGAGCAAATTTGTTTGATAATTTAAGAGTCTGCATGCTATTTGACCATGGCCCCTATAAATTGTTGAGCCTGAACATAGTTCAGAGACCATATTTCCAAATATATAATTATTTTTGTGTGGTATAAAATAACTTAAAAATGAGCTTTATAAATATTATCCATTATTCATAGGTTCTATGCCATGTGAGTTTGGAGTGAAAATTGTTGCCACTATACAATTTGGCTACTCAGTTCAAAATATAAATACAGTAATTTTTAAGATGTTTCCAAAAATTGAGAGGACAGAAAATATAATATAGAAGAGGTATGCTAATGAGAGGCAGAGAGAAATCATCAAACATCAATAATCAATATGTTAATTTTATAATCCAGAAAAGACCATTCTATAATTAATATAGATTATATAATTAATAAATTATAAGTTAATTATTTAATTCTTATAAGATTTTTCATTTTTAAAGATAATAATTTTTTTAAACCACAGACTTTTATTTTATTTCTTATTTTTTATAAAGATTTTATTTATTATTTCCAGAGAGAGGGGAAGAGAGAGAGGCAAAGGGGGAGAGAAATATCAATGTATGGTTGCCTTTCACCTGCCTCCAGCTACAGACCTGGTTGGAGACCTGGCTTGCAACCTGGTTATGTTGCCCTGGCTGGGAATTGAACCAGAGACCTTTGGTTACAAGTTGGCACCCATCCACTGCACCACCAGCCAGGGCAAGACAATCAATTTATCAATCCAGTACCAGGTCTTTAAGAAGCAGAGTTTAGATTAGAAACTCAAGGTTGGTCATCCCCAAGAAAATTAATCTGACCCGAGGAAACCTGACACTTTTTGTTAGTACTGATTTCCTCCAGAGGCTTCAACACATTTCCAAATTCTAAATTAAAATATGGCGTGAGATGCTAATGTTAACTATAAAAGAATAATTTGATCACTCTAAATCTTGGTGGACATGCCACTCCCCTCAAATATATAAATACTTAAATCAATTTTGCCACTGAATATGGATAAAAACTATATCATTTATTTTTCAACCATTGGAAAAAGTTTTAAAAATTTAAGGTGAACTCAGGATTATGGTTTTAATAAACTAGTAAAAATAATACTTTCGGTTTACTTATGATTTCTTGCCATGTATCTATTTTTACAGAGATAAAACTGCATTTTATGTAATCAATAAAATATTATTAAATGTATAATCAGAAAAAATGAACTGTCACAAGACTAACTACCTCAACATTTTTCAATGCACAGGATTTTGTTAAGCTAATTAATATGCTATTAAAATGATGGTGTAAATCTATTATACATAATCATGTCTTCAATGTACCGCAGTAAATAACATTGCATGCTTGAATCAAGTTTGAAGGATTCCTGATTTTCTTCTTTCTTTTTTTCTAAATTTTTATAGAATGAAGGCTTAAGTAGGAAAAGAAATGCCCAATTATTTGGGTTCAAGTATGAAATAGATCCAGAGTTAGTAGCTGACCCACCTTTTCTTTTTAAAAAGATGTGGAGCCAATATGATAATAAAAACAATAAAACATCAATTGATACTTATTTTGGACTTTGTTTCAGGGAAAATCAAGTTATTTTTGTAAGAAAAATAAGCAAAATAAGTGCTTATAGGGTATAGTGGTACACTGCTATAGAATTAATGTATGTATAAAAAGATTTAAAAAGATAAACTTTACATCAATAAATAATGCAAATATTTAAACATTAAATATCTCATTTATATGAGACTAAAACACTATCAAACAATGAAATTTGTTATGTGTATTAAAATATGACTTTAACAATTATTTCATATGATACTCTACTTTTTAAACATTGCAGTTAACCTAAATATAATTGCATCCTTTCATGTATATGTTAAAATATTGAAACTTCTCAATTCATTTAAATTGTATTTTTATATGTATTGGTTTAGTTTTAAAGTTATAATCATTTTTAGTCGTAAGTTCAATGCTTCTGATATCTATTTGGTCTGCAGTCCATCAAGCTCCTACTTTTCTTGGCATCATCATTCTTTTCCTCCTCATCCTCATACTTCAGGCCCCATCAGACTTGACCTTGATCTGTACAAAATTATGGAATTTCAGCTTACTGTTCAGAATGCACAGCAAGTCATTTCTTTTTTTAATATATTTTATTGATTTTGCTATTACAGTTGTACCAATTTTCACCCTTTCCCCTCTCCACCCAGTATCCCCCATTTCATCCTGCAATTCCCTCCTTAGTTCATGTCCATGTGTCATGAATATAAATTATTTGGCTTCTCCATTTTCTCTCTTATTCTTAACATCCCCCTGTCCATTCTGTAACCACCAATGTGTACTTCTTTTTTTTTTCACATCCAGACAATTCACCATTTAATCACTGCCTTCTAAGTGTCAGCCTCTCAAATCATACAAATATAAAGTTTTATTTTTGTTACTTCAAAATGCTTATGTTAATTCATTTGAAAAACTACATTTTTAAGTTCTATCAATTGCAATATTACCCAACACATGCATAAATACATTTACAATCATACATTTTACAAATGCTACACTAGAAAAAATATTTCTACTCCTGTGATAGTATCTAATAGCACAATTTAATTGATTGCCTTCAAAAAATTTCTATTAGAAATATTTTGATCTAGTTTCTTTCATTTCTTGTCCCTGAAAAAAAATCTCATCTCATAATTAAGCCTTCCTAGGTCCTACCTAGGTAATAAGCAGACTTCTTCTGAGCTAAAAAAATAAAATAAAATAAAATAAAATAAAATAACAAAATAAAATAAATAAAAATAATACTCTATTTTCATTTCCAAAAGATTTAGTCTCCTTTATTCTTTAAATCTGCAGTGTTCAATATGGTAACCATTTAAAATGTGATTAGTTCAAATTGCAATATACTATCAAGTATGTACTGAATTTTGAAGAGTTAATACAAAAATTTAAGAATATGTTAATATCCCTGGCTGGTAGCACAGTAGGTGCGAACCCAAAGGTCACAGGTTTGATTCCCTAGCCAGGGCACATAACCAGGTTGCAAACCAGGTCTCCAGTCAGATCTGTGGCTGGAGTCAGGTGAAAGGCAACCATACATTGATGTCTCTCTCCTTCTCTGCCTCTCTCCCTTCCCCTCTTTCTAGAAATAATGAAATAAAAAATAAATTTAAAAAAATATGTCAATAGATATATAATTATTACATGTTAAATGATATTTTAGATATGCTGTAGTAATAAGCATTTTTCTTTCTTTTTTCTTTAAAACTTATTTTCTCCAGGATACTATTTTTGTGAAATATATCACAGAAATGGTATTGCAGAACTCACTTTTGTGAAAGCTGTCCTAGAGACAGTGCCAAACCCATAGTAAAAATTGAATTTGGTTTCTGCATCAGATCCCACCCCCTCCAATAACACAACTCCACTTATTTAAAGCTAGTGGAACTACAGCTTATTGTTTTTGGAGGTTTCCATCTTACATAATAGTTTTATTTGTTTATTTATTTATTTTTGCCATGCAGAGAGGTCTTATCTCTTTCAATACCCTCTGTTTTTCCTCTAAATGTATTTTACAAGTTGAAGCCTTCAGAAGTAATGACACTTGCAATGCTCAGCTGATCACCATAGAGTAGAAATTATGATATCTACTAATCCGAGGTTTAAAAAAACCCATAGGATTTAAATAGTTTTATAGAATAGCATTTTAGCCATTCTTTGTTTTTTCCTTAACTGCATTTGATTTCTCTAAGAGTTATTGCAAGTAACTTGATATTCCCAATTTAGGAAAGACTTCCAGGCTAAGAAACTAAGAAACCTTAACTTACAGTAATGCAGATACAATAAAATTACAAAATTATACATTATTTAGTGAAACCTATTTATAACAAGCTGATTTTAAAGCATTAATAAGTTAAAGTTGGTTCTTATCCATTCAGCTACCATATGTCTTTTGATTGGTGCATTTAATCCATATTCATTTAAGGTTGTTATTGAGAGGTACTTATTCATTGTCAATTTTTCTCTTTGTACCTATGTTCCTCCCTGCCTTTCTCTGTTTTTTTTTTTTTTTTTTAATCTTTTTAAGCAGATCCCACAGCATCTTTTTCAATGTTGGTTTGGTGGAGATGTAGTCTTTCAGACTTCTTTTGTCTGAGAAACTCCTTATTTCACCTTCCAATTTGAATGAGAGCCTTGCTGGGTAGAGTATTCTTGTTGCAGGCCTTTGTTTTACATTGCTTGGAATATACTTTCCCATTCCCTTCTGGCCTATAGTGTTTCTATTGAGAAATCAGCTGATAACCTTATTGGAGCCCCCTTGTATGCTATTAGCTGCTTCTCTCTTGCTGCTTTTAGAATTTTCTCTTTGTCTTTGAAATTGCCATTTTAATTATGATGTGTCTTGGAGTGGGCTTATTTGGGTTCATCTTCCTTGGATTTCCTAGGCTTGCTTGACTTTTTCTCTCCTCAATTAAGTGAAGTTTTCTGTCATTACTTTTTCAAAAAAGATTCCTATCCCTTGTCCTCTTCTTCATCTGGTATCCCTATGATATGGATATTATTACATTTCATGTTGTTCTACAGCTTTCTTAAAACCTCTTCATTATTTTTCAGTCTTTTTAAAATTTTCTTGCACTGTCTGGGAATTTTTTTCTACCTTATCCTCCAGCTCCCTGATCCAGTCCTCTGCTTTCTCTAACCTGCTTTTGATTCCTTCTACTCTGTTCTTCAATTCAGAAATTGTATTCTTCATTTTTCCTGGCTTTTATTGATAGTTTCTATGTCCTTTTTAATGTTGGTATAGTTCTCAGTAAGTTTCTTGTAGTTCCCCTAGAGTTGTCTGTAGTTTTCTTTGAGTTCACTAAGGTTATTGAGCTTCTCTGTAATCATTATTTTGAGTTCCATGTCTGCTAGTTTGCTTGTCTCAATATCATTTATCACGCTTTCTGGGGATTCCTCCTTTCCTTTTGATGAGGAGTTGTTTCTTTGTCTCCCCATTTTAGGTGACTCTTCCTGTTTATTTTTGCTTCTTAGATTGGTCTGCTTTGACTTCCTGTCCTGTGGTGTCACCTTCTGCCATATAGAGGTTCACTTTCTTTACTTCCTGAATCCACCACTGGTTATGTCAGCTCAAGACCTAGTCTTGGCCTATGCAGTTTGTTGGAGACTATCAGGGATCCACTGTCTTTATCTGTGTCCTTCAGTTTTTAACCCAATCAATCTATGATCAGTGGTCAATCTTGGGCCCCACTGGGCAGGGCAGATTCATTCACTTGTTAATTCAATTAATTTTTGATCAGCCTTCAGGTTTAGGAATTGCTGGGAGGGGAAGACTTATTCTTATTTTTGGAGCTATCACTTCCCCTCAGGCTGATGCTTCTTGGAGAAGAGTGGCTTGCCTGCTGTATGGAGAATGAGTTAGCACTGGGACCTCATGGGCTGCTCCCTCATTTCCCTCTTCAAAGTCACCACCCCAAACCTTAAATATCTCTAGTTCCCTCTGCCCTCTCTCTGCTGGAGCCCAGGGTAAGTAGGTGCCAATATATTTTCGTGCATGGTCCCTTTAATAATTCTCTGTCTCTAGCCAACTCAGGCTAGCAAACACTGCAGCTTTTTATTTTTCATAGCTGAATGCTGTTTTACTCTCAGCTTTGTTGCTGTAGGCTGGGAAGCCCAACTAGGGGTTCAGAATCCACCCTTTTCAGGTGGAACCCTGAGCTGCTGAGATGCTTCTTCATCCTTGTAGATGCTGCCCCTGGGAGCCCAGTTGGCCCTCTTGTATCTCTGCATGTTGTGATGAATCAACCTCTTCTGTTCTGTTGGAGATTATAATGCTTTTCTCTGACTGGTGTTCTGGTGGTTATTCAGATGACTTCTCCCCCAATTAATTTGTAATTCCAGATTGATCCTGAGAGAACATTGGTGTAGTTCCTCTTACTCCTCCAATATCCTGATTCTCTTGCAAGTCATTTCTTGAAGGTAGACTAGCTTTGATTTCTTTTTTCTACTTAAAATAAGTGGATGTTCACTCTGTCCCTCAAGTTTATAACATGCTTTATAATCTGATTAACTAGATTTCATTTGTTTTCCTGTGCCTGACCTCACTTCCTTTAGTAGCTCACCAGTACCCTTGGCCATGTAAGCCAAAGAGTCTGTTAAACTTGTGACATTCTCTTGGTGAATTACATTCATACTGAATTTATCTTGGTGGCTTTTTCTCTACTATAATAAGGCAGATTTTGTAATGTAACTTTATTGTCTACACAACTATCAATTCTAGAATTGTCAGATTCAATTTCTAATGGACCCCTGTTTTACAATCACCATCAATGTTTTCTACTCATACTTTGCTAGTTTTAAAATTCTGTAATACCTACTAACACCTGTGGCTACCACTTGTATTCCATTATCTAAGGTGCAGATTATCATATTCTGAATGCTGGACTTAATTTTCCTCCATCATATGCTACCCCTTATGTCTCCCACTTCCTAGCAAGAATGTCCTTTTATATAAGTTCCTTCTTCAACTCTCTGATTATTCCATAAATCTACTATGAGAGACCTAGCACTCTGCTAAGATACAACAGAACTATGCAAGATGGGTCACTTCCCAAATTACTAAATTAATGCTTCTTTTGGATGTTATGATAGTATATATTATTTCAGAAGTTGCATTTTATTCATAATTTTTGCAGATTTACTTTATAAATATGACACAGTTATGTATATTAATACTTAATTGTAAATGGTAGTAGCTTCTACATTTCTTGAGTACAACAGGGTAGAAAAAATGTACATAGAAAATTTAAGTCCTTTTTTTATTCAACAGGATTTGTGTTGATAAATGTTTGATTTGTAGTTTTTCTAATATATGCTGCTGCTTATATCTATAGCATAGGACATAAGTGTAAAACACAAAGTAGTTAAATGCAAAAATGATATTGTTCTATTTTTAGCTGACCTCGGCATAAGAAAGATTGCAAAAGTACTTAGCAACATAATGAATCTCTTTGGAGAAAACCATTTCCTAATGGTGGTATATCAAATACTTGATGATGATAATGATAGCCATTAAATGTTGTAGAGTAAGTCGAACAATGTTTAATTATTTCATTTCTAGCTAAATGTTTGTACCTCCTGATTTAAATATTTTCAGGGACCATGATATTATATGTTGCATTAATTATACATGTTCTCTATGAAGTGTTTTTACAATTTAAACATCAAAATTAATAACACTTGGAAAATATTTTTAAATATTCAAATAGAAATTTATTAACCCATGATGACATTTTAGAAAGAGAAAAGCACAGAGGAAAAACTCATTTGCCACCAATCTTACCCCAACTCTATTATCAGAATCTCATTAATAAAAAGGAAGAATTAAACATAAATGCTTCCTTTTAATCAAAAACTATAAAAAACTGTAATTCATCTCACGTTGATAATCAAAAGCTCCATCTTATAGGGAGACAGCTAAGAATATAGAAAGAATGATATAATTAGAAAATTATTTTTTATTAAATTGATGATTCTATACCTAATCATTAGTATATGCAAAAATGTGAGTTAACTTAGGATCAGATATTTTAAAGTGTTAAAGTATTTCACAGATATTTGCTAATAATAAAAGGAGGAAGACATAATTTATAACACACAGAGATGATTTGTTAATATCTGAGAGATAATTTACAACACACAGAGATGATTTGTCCATCTGAGAGAAACAGATGGACATTAGAATCACTTATTTTGGGACAACACAACACTGTGTGCTAACTGTTGGGATATAATACATAATTGTACATAGCATTACTTGTGCCATATATTTACCAAAAATATTTCATCTGAATCATGTCAGACTTTTAGACCTAATTTCCAGTTTAGAGGTAACACTGTGTACAAAAATGATTAAATGACGTTATTGGAAAATAATTAGGCAAATTCAGCATGCAAGGAAGTCTAAAAGAAACAGATTTACTTTCTTTGAAAACATATGTCTTAAATAAATAAAAAGTGGTTTAATACAGATTTTAAAACTAATAAAAAGATGAAATGCAATGTGTGAAACTTTTGGATCATGTTTGAAAATAAAATAGCTATAAAGTATATACTAGAAGACATTTAGGGAATTTTTATTTTGGCTTATATGTTAAAATATGAGGAAAATATGATGAATTTTTAGGTAGGATATTGGCCTTGCACTCATGTTGGAGTGTATCCTGTTTAGAAAATTCATGCTGATTTATATATAGGTAAAATGTATTAGTGAGTAACCATCAAAGGGCTCAGAAAATATACAGGGTGTGTGAGATAAATTGGCAATAACATTGCATCTCCTTATTTCACATGCTGCTTATTAATTTTGAAAAACTATGTTTCTAAGGTTATGATTTAACATCATTGTTTCAGATATAAAGTATTAAATTCTTAGAGCAACCACCATGTCAAAGGAATATGATGTTAGAACAACCATAATTTCTGGACTGCATGCAGAGCAAACTGCTAAGGAAATTGCAGATTTCAATAACATCCCTTTACATACAGTTTACAACATGAAGAAGGTGTATGATGCTGATCCTGATGTCACCACACTAACAAGGAAAATGCATAAGGTAGGCAAGGATTGCGCAAGTCCAGATATTATACACAGAATCCAGGACATCATCAATGAAGATCCAGGAAAGTCAATGAGCTCCATAGCAAGAGAACTGCAGGTGTTGGATGCAATAGTTCACAAGATGAATGCTAAAGATATCAGATACAGAGTGTACGTTCCTAGAAGGGGCCAGTTTAGGACACAGCAGACAAAGGAAAGGTGCTTTGAAAAAGCAAGGAAACTGCTAACAAAATTGAATAATCCCGAAGAAATAAGCCCTCTGATTTTTTTCTCTGATGTAAAAAATTTTCAGCAGTACCAAACAGTTGACAGAAGAAACAACAGATGGCTCTGTGAGAATCTTAATGAAGTCCCAATTTTCATGAAAATAAAATTTCCTGCTGCAGTGATGGTGTTAGGTGTTGTCAGCAATGAAAGAAGTATCATGAACCCACATTTTTTACCACAAGACTTGAAAGTGACTGCTGATGTTTATCTTGACATTTTGAGAGTAAGTTGTGCCATGGATGGAGCAAGTTGGAAATGGATGTCATTTTATCTTCCAACAAGACGGTGCACCAGCAAGCACTTAATGACAAAATGGTGCAAGAATTTCTCAGTGTCAATGTTCCTAAGTTCTGGTTAAAGGATTTCTGTCTGCCTAGTTCACCAGGTGCAAATCCTTTAGAATATTATGTATGCAGCATTTATGAGAGAGAAGTTAATAAACAATCTCATTCCAATAAAGAGGCTGTTAAAGCTAAGATTGAAAACTTTACGATGTCCATGGATAAAGTCAAATCAAGTTTATTATTGTAGTAAATGAAGACTTGTTTGAAAATATAAAAAACAATGACTATATTTATATATTTACATCTAAGAATAAGTTTATTTAAAAATATAACACTGTGGTGGTATGTTGTTTATTTTACTAAAATTTTGCCGGTTGATTGCGGGCACCCTGTATATACACACAAATATCAATGAAAGAACAAAGCAATATGACAAAATATTAGGGAATTTTTCATCTAAATAATAAATATAGTAGTCTGGTATTTTATAAGATTCTTTCATTTTTCTATATATTTCATATTTTTATAATAAGCTAAAAAATAAAATGTGCCTAAATATTTTTTTGGAATAAGCATAGTAGGGTTATGGTGATGAGTAACTTTTAATCTTAACATGCATATTTCCTTTGGTTTAATACATCAGAATTTTAAAAGTATCTAAATATTGTCTTACACTTGAAACATAAAAAGTCAAAATCTCAAAGTAGGTCTAAAATAACAAAATAATATTATTAAGTATTTACTAGATTGGTCTCCATTCTCCTTCAAGCATTTCTAAATTTATAATACTCTTCTCTAACCTATGAAACTGCCAAGGCCATTTTAATACCAAGATTTTTACAGATAAACTGCTTCAAGTTGAAGCAAAGGGTTTTCTTCCCCTTGGGTCTTAAAGAAAAGTTGCTTCTGCTTTTCATTTACTTCACTCTTTTCTAATAAAGCTTATTGAAAATCATCCTGTGGGCTGTTGATACTGACTTTGTTAGACAATAAACCAGTAAAAGATTTTAAAAAATTAAACAAAGGGAAATCATGAATAATGAATAGTACTTTTGTGAGCAAAAATAATCAACTCACTGCTGGTTTTAAACCAAAGGATGACTCTTTGCAGTAGTCATATTCCATTGTGCATTTGATATATTGTAGTATCAAACATGTTGAAAACAAAATATCTTTTACCAAAAAATGAACAGGATGTTCTAAAAGTGTATTTAGTTATGTAAAATATCTTTTGTACTAAGGAACATTAATGGATAAATACTTCTTCAATTTTTAATTATGTCACTCCATTCAAAACACACAGTGCAATACATATAGTTGGAAAGAGGCAGAGCAATGCCAAATGCCAGGATCCCAAATAGCTGATCATGCAATGGTTCAGATTTAGGTGAAATAAATCCTTGTAGTCTGGAAGAAGTTTAAATAAAGATTGCTGGTTTCAAATGCTATTAATGAAGATGTAACATAATAAGAGTAAAATGTGATGTAACAGAATGTATCAATTATGGTGGTGTTTACTAAGAAATTATTCAAAAATATCTAATGTTACCTGAAAAAATCAACTCACAAATATTCTAAATTTCAAATGTTTTCTGTATTTTAGTATTTTTCCCTTGAAAATCTTAAAGCATTCAGAACTAGAAAATCAAACTCTGAACAACACCTTTACTATTCCTGTTGTAAACAACTAGATTTATTTTACTATTAAATGCAATTTCTGAAATATAGTTGAGTTGTCAGTAATACTGACTTAATGTTTGGAAACATTAAATTGGAAATATTTGACATGGTTATGTAAAACTATAGTTCTGAGTATCAAATATTTCTTATTAATTAAAAAAACATATTTCTTTTGCCTGAGGAAATATATTATAAAAATCTTACTAAGAGAAACATTTGAAATTTTACTGCCTATGTTTTCTTCTAGGATTTTTAAAAGAAAATATAAACAAATGGGACTACATCAAACTAAAATGTTTTTGTACAGTGGGTTGTCTTTTCAACAAAATGACATATTCACCAATAATGTATCTGATAAGGGGTTAATATCCAAAATTTATAAAAAACTCACACACTCAACCCCCCAAAAATCAAGCAATCCAACAAATACTTCTCTAAAGAGGGCATATAGATGGCTAATAGAAAAAGATGTCTAACGCCACTAAGCATCGGAGAGATGCATATTTAAACTCATAAGGAGATATCATCTCACACCTGTCACAATGGCTATCATCAACAAATCAACAACTCAACAAACACATGTGAGAGAGGGTATGGAGAACAGGGAACCCTAGTGCATTGTTTGAGGGAGTGCAGATTGGTGCAGCCACCGTAGAAAGCAGTATGGAGATTCCTCAAAAAGTTAAAAATAGAATGCCTTATTACCTAGCAATTCCACTGCTGGGTATGTACTTAGTGGAACACAAAACACCAATTCAAAAGAATATATGCACTCCTATGTTCATTGCAGCATTAAATACAATAGGTAAGCTACAACAGAGACAGAGGGCCCATCAATAGATATCTTACAATTTAAAACAGCATGGATGCACCTAGAAGTTATTATACTAAGTGAAATAAAGTAGTCAGAGAAAGATAAATATAGGATTTCACTTACATGTGGAATTCAAAAAACAGTATAAATGAACAAACAAAACAAGCAGTTATATAGATACAAAGAACAGACTGATGATTACCAAGAAAAGGGTTTGGGGAACTGGGTGAAAAATGGTGAAGGGATTGAGAAGTACAGATTGATAGTTAAAAAACAGTCATGGGCATAAAAATATAGTCCATAATAATTGTATTAACTATGTAGAGTGCTTCTCACCTACTCAAAATATCAGGGGTAATTATTTGTAAAGCATATGATTGCTTAACCACTCTGCTATACAACTGAACTAATATAAAATAATATTAAATGTAAACTGTAATTTTAAACATTTTAAATAAAATATTTTTAAAAATGAAAATGTTTTCAGATTTAAGCCACACATAAAACACACTTATAGGTACATTTTACTGGGTTTTTGCTTTATTGATTTCACTTTCTCCTTACACATTTATGAGATTAAAGAAAAATTTTGCTCATGAAACCCAGTTTGAGGAAACTGAGTATGTTTGTTGTATCTTCCCAGTTCTCATAGACAATAGTCTACACAGCTTAATGAGGCAGCACCTTTACTCTTAATGCTCATGTTTCTGAATGCCTTCAAGGTATTTTATGTGAATACAAGGCTTTGACATATAATAGTGAAGAAATTGAACTCTTTGAGTGGTTGATCATGCCTTATTCATCTTCAACTACCTAGATCCAGACACATGACCCTACACATACTTAAATCTCAATATATTTGGGTTGACTAGAATTTGACTAGCTGAAGAGAAGAATGTTGACTGGTCCAGCAGAGACCAGGCTTGTATACCTGCTCACTTACTTTAATGCTTACAGTCTCTAAACGAACTTGAGAAAATAACAGATTCTCAGTTGTATCAGATCCCAATTGTTAATGAGTTGGCCTGCTAATTGGATTGTCATAAGGATCCATTGACATGATGGTAACAATCAGTAATCATTAAGAAGTACCTTTGAGTGCCCACTATTTAGTATGTGTGGTCCTGAGCATGATGTACAAAGAGCTGCCCTAAAAATCTTACAGACATAATTTTATTTAACTCTGCACAGTTACATTAATTATATATTATTACATCTCAATTTTGTAGATCAGAAAATGAGACAAAGAGGGTTAAATAAGTTGTTTTAAGTTCAAATAGAAAGTGAACTGGCAACTGAGGTGATCTGATTTCCTGGGCTGTGATTTCTATGGGCTGTGTAAAGCACCTTCATATAATACGTGGTCCATACAGATTAGATTTATAAAACCAAACAAAAACACTTCCATTACTTTTCATGAAATTTTTTAAAGAAAAAAATGCAAAGCTTCCTTTGGTCTTCCATAATTGCCAATGTGTGTGCCATTTTTATGAACGTATGAATACACTTAAGCTTTCAAAGATGCTCACTTCAGCAAGCTGTTGAGAACTAAATGGATGTGACTGGCTATAGGGAAATATTTTCTGCATAATAGGAGTGACTTCTCTATTAAAGAAAACCACGTGTGACTCAGGTTGGATGTGGCACTTCTGCCATATGATTGACGGCAATATATCTATTTCTTCAATTCCTCCTAGCAATTTCAAGCCAACTTATGCATGTTTCTGCCTTAAATTGCTCTTGCCTTTCAAGGCAGATTTGACATTTGAAAATATGAAATAACAAGTGTTATTTCCATCTAATTCTTAAAAAGTTTGGCTTCCATCTAGACAGGCACCTGATTTGGAGAAAAGCAGAGGCTCCGGCCAGCTGGAAAGAACAAGAAAGTGAAAAAGAGTCAGGTTTCTGAAAATATAAGTTGCTCCCCATTTAAACTGTTCCAAACCACACTCACTTATATCATAGACCAGAAAAATCTTGACTCTTTCTCTATAGAACCTCTTTAATCATCTATGGCAGGCCAAGGGCTACAGCTTGAGGCAACCACATGGTCAGAATCTCTGTTCTCATGTCTTTGGCCATAAGAAAATTCTGTAAACCAATTTCCAGACTGTGTTAAAAGGAGTTTAACTGTCAGAAGAAAAAAAAAAGTGCCTTTGATGTTAAATATTTGAAATTAAACATTTGGTTTATATATATATGTCCTTTTTAAGATTATTAAACATAACCAGTCACTTATATTTGAGCCTCATATTACTGTAGCTAACAATTGTATTACTTTTCAGCTGCCTCCACTATTAAGCTCATAAGTTCCTGTTATAATTAAAAGGAATTTTTGAAGAAAATTCTCTTCACAGTTTATTTACAATGCTACAAGCATTTACTTCTCAGAATTCCCTACAGGTAAGCTCAGCTAAACAGGTATAGTTCAAAAACTGCCCTCAAATTCTTTTTCTTTTTCTCCAAATATGGACAGCTTTCAGAAAACTGTTTTTGATTATTTTGTGACTTACAGCTGCTATAGCATGTAAGGAAGACCCTTAGTTTGAATGACTGAGGCCTAGGAGAGTTCGCATATATTAATATATTAGGAGAGTTCAAATATATTAATTTTTATTGTCATGATTATTTCTTTCATTAACACTAGAGAGGGCACAAATTCAAATAGAATTGACATTTTTAGTATCAGAATAAAACTGAAATTAGCCCAGTCTATCCCTGCACACCAAACGAGTTCTTTATGAAAAAGTTTGTTCTCCGCATTGCAAATCAACCTCTGGAAAACATTTGTAAGTCTCTAAAGAGAAGCTCTATTTCCACAAGACTGTTTTTGCAGAATACTATTAAGTGACAGCGATAAGGATGTTTGGGGGTTCTTTATTTTACATCTACATCAGTTCCCCTAGGTAATATCATCTAAATACCACATTGAAGTACAGTGTGATTACTATTCAAATACATCTTCAAAACAAATCCCCTATAGCCCCCTTTCATTTTGACCCATACTCCTAAGCCCCTCTTAAATGGAAATTCTGAAACTGCCACTGGTAGTATTCTTTCAATTTTGAAACAGCATAATCAAAATAAACATCTAATTCCTATTTGTGCTGCCTAATTTAGAATATATATATATATATATATATATATATATTTTTTTTTTTTTTTTCATCTATGAAGGGATTAGGTTTTTAATTTCTTGGAACTGTGGTAAAATTGAAGTATAAGTAATGTTCTTCAAGATTTTGCTTGACAGAATTATTTCTAAATTGATCAAAATATTCAAAACTGATAGAAAGATTTTGATTAGTAATCACTTTATCAAAGCCTAAATTTATTAAATTATTTTAAAATGAATTCTGTAAAAATATTTACCCTGATCATATTAGCATATTTGCTGTATTTTTGTACACTAATATATTTGAAAGGAAAAAATGCAGTTGTTCAGTAAGGTACAAAGTGATTACATATTTAATCCAGAAAATGATTCATATATTAGAGGAATAAGATATTTATTCTGGGTTGTAGAGACTTCTGCTTTATAATTCAACTGAACAAAACTTTTATCTCTCAGATTCTTTATAAAAGGTAAGAGTATTTTATAATATGTTTCATGAATTCACAGATTTTAAAATACTCATTATTTAATTTATTGGGGAGATATACATATCACTAATTTCCCTTGACTATATTATCCATCAGTTTGTACATACAGAATATGATCCAGGCATAAAAGCTATCTTCAAGCCTGTTCAGACAATAATTTCATTAAGTCAGTATAAATGTTTGTTGCTAATAACACATGTGTAATGGGTTGATGGCTGAGAAAATAATTATATTTTTACTTTAATTTCCTAAACTGTATAAATTATTGCAAAATTAATATAATTATATTAAAGGTATGCACTTATAAAGCTATGTCATCTTTTCTTATATTTAACTTCAACTTTATTTATAACCACCTATAACATACATAAAGGTAAGTGAACTTTCAAAGAAAAATACTGTAGGGTTTTGCATTTGTTTTGCTGAAATAAGCACACATATATAACTAGCCATTAAACAGAACAACAAATAGAACCATACCCATATTCTAGAAACCTCTATTAATCCTTCTTCTAGATGTAATCACACAAAAGTAGAAATTTTCATTTCCATAGATTTAGTCACCTGTTTTAGGATGTTAAATAGAATCATTGAGTTTGCATCTTTTTGTGTTCAATATCTATTACTCAAATGTTTGGTGAGATATTATCCTTGTCACTACCTGTTATAGTATTATTTTAGTTTTCACTGTTGGATTGTCTTCCTTTGTATAAATTTAGCACAAATTACCTACCACTAGTAAATATTAGGTTATTTGCATATTTGAACTATTTTCAATAATATTGCCATGATAATGTTTATGCATGTCATTTGATGAACATATATATGTATGTAAAAAGTATAAATGGCATATTTAAGTCACATGGTATCTGATATTCAGTGTTAGTAAAGACTGCCATTTTCTAAATGTATTTTATCTACATATACTTGGATCAGCCATGTATGGCAGTTCTAAGTGCACCACATCCTTGGTAAGTCTTTCATATTTCTTTTTTGTATTGTTATTCTATTACAGTTCTAATTTTTTCCCTTTTGCCCTCCTTCACCTATCCCCCCAGCATCTCCCACAGTCAATTCCCATACTGTTGTCTGTTTCCATGGGTCATTCATACATGTTCTTTGATTAGCCCCTTCCCTTCTTTTCACCATTACCCCCTCCTGCCCTCCCCTCTGGTCATTGTTAGTATGTTCCATGGTTTCATGTCTGTGATTCTATTTTGTTCATTAGTTTATTGTATTCATTAGATTCCTCTTGTAAGTTAGATAGTATGGTAATCATATTTGTCTTTCATCAGCTAGCTTATTCACTTAGCATAACATCCTCTAGTTCCATGTATACTGCTGCAAAAGGTAGGAGTTCCTTCCTTATTCTGCTACATAGTATTATGTTATGTAAATGTACCACCATTTTTTTTTTATCCATTCATCCGCTGATGAGCACATAGGCTTTTTCCAGCACTTGGCTATTGTAAATAGCACTGCTATGAATATAGGGGCGCATAGGTTCTTCTGAATTGGTGTTTCAGGATTCTTAGGGTATATTCCCAGCAGTGGAATCACTGGATCATAAGGCAGCTCCATTTTGAATTTTCTAAGAAAATTTCATACTGTTTTCCACAGTGCCTGCAGCAGCCTACATTTTCACCAACAGTGAACTAGGGCTCCCTTTCCTCCACATCCTGGCCAGCACTTGTTGTTTGTTGATTGGTTAATAATTGTCATTGTGACAAGTGTGAAGTGATATCTCATTGTGGTTTTAAGGACAACATGGACAGAACTGGAGAATATTATGCTAAGTGAAATAAGCCAGTGGGTGAAAGACAAATACCATATAATCTTACCTATAAGAGGAATCTAATGAACAAATTAACTAACAAGCAAAATAGAACCACAGACATGGAAATATAAAACATATCAAAAGTGACCAGGGGGAGAGGCAAGGGAATAATGTTGGAAAGAAGGGGAAGGGACTAGTCAAAGAACATGTATGAATGATCATAGACATGGACAACAATGGGGGACTGACTGTGGGAATTAGTGGTGGGTTGGGTGGAGGAGGACAAAGATGGAGAAATTGGGACAACTGTAATAGAATAACAATAGAAGTGATTTAATAAAAATGATTGCAACAAATAACTAATTTTAAAATAAAATAATGTAAAATAAAATAATAAAATAAAGTCCCCTGCAATGGTTGTGTTATTGTCAATATTTTTCTTGAAGACCTCCAAGATTTTTTTTACATATTTAAGTGTGTTGAGTAAATATATGTTTACAAGGGTTATATTGTACTATTGAAGTACTCCTTAATTATTATGTAGTGATCTTCTTTGTCCCTCTTATGGTTGGTTTTATTTTGAAGTTTACTTTGTCTGATGTAAGTATTGCTACACCAGCTTTCTTTTCATGTCCATTTGCTTGGAATATTTTTTTCCATCCCTTCACTTTCAACCTGTGTAGATCCTTTGAACTGAGGTAAGTCTCTTGTAGACAGCATATATGCAGGTTGTGTTCTTTTATCCATTCAGCCACCCTGTGTCTTTTAATTTGAGCATTTAATCCATTTACATTTTTACATTAAAACTAATATTGATAGGTTCTTATTCATTGCCATTTTCCATCTCTCTCTCTTTCACTCTCTCTCCCTTTCCCTCCCCGTGTCCCCACCCCTCCTATTTATAGCAATCCCTTTAACATTCTTGCATATGTACTCTTTTAGCCACCTTTTGTTTGGGAAGCTCTTTATTTTGCCATATTAAATGAAAACTTTCCTGGATAAAGTAGTCTTGGTTGTACATCCCTGCTTTTCAGTACCCAGAATATTTCATGTCAATCCCTTCTTGCTTGTAGTGTTTCTGTTGAGAAATCAGCTCATAGCCTTATTGGAGCTCCATTGTATGTTACTAGCAGTTTCTCCTTTGGTGCCTTCAAGATTTTCTCTTTGTCTTTAAAATTTGTCATTTTAATTGTGATATGTCTTGGACTAGGCTTCTTTGGTTTCATCTTGATTGAGACTCTCTGGCCTTCCTGAACTTGCATGACTTGTTCCCTTACCAAGTTAGGGAATTTTTCTGCCATTATTTTTTCAAACAGGTTTTCTGTTCCTCGCTCCTTTTCTTCTCCTTCTGATATTCCTGTAATGCAAATGTTGTTACATTTCCCATTGTCCTGAAGTTCTTTTAAACTATCCTAATTCATTTTGACTTTTTTTTTTTTTTTCATTTTGTTGCTCTGACTGAGTATTTCTTTCTACTTTGTCTTCCAGCTCACTGATTCAGTCATCTGCTACATCCAGACTGTTTTAAATTCCTTATAATATGTTTTTCATTTCAGATATATTCTTCATTTCTTCCTGGTTCTTATTCATAGTTTCCATGTTCTTTTTCTTGCTGCTGTAGTTCCCACTAAGTTCTCTATAGCTCCCATAAAGTTCCTTGTAGTTCTCACTGAGTTCCTTGAGCATCTTTATAACCATTATTTTGAATTCTATTTCTGGTAAATTGTTTGCCTCAATTTTACTTAGCTCTTTTTCTGGGGATTCCTCCTATCTTTTTGACTGGGGGTTTGTTCCTTGTTTCCCTATTTTAGGTGACTCTTTTTGTCTGTTTCTGCATCTCAGGTTGTTCTGCTTTGCCTGCCTGTCTTTATGGGGTGGAATTCTGTGATAAGAGTTCTGTGAGACTTAGTGATGCAGTCTCTTTGACCTCCTATTCTGGGTGCTCTGGGGTTGTCCATTATTATTTTTTGTGGGCTCTTTTGTTGTACTTGGAATTTGATTATTGATAATTCATATATTGGTGGGTTCTCCCCTCCAGCTGGCTGACTGGGAGTCACAACTCCCACCACATCTTATATGTGCCCATTGTGAAGCATCTTCTGTACTCCTTGGTTTCCAACTTCATATCCACTAAGATTCTATTGAATGTTCAGTTTATTTGTCAGAATATCAGCCAAGTATCTGAGTTGGAGGCAATAACAAGTGGATTCAGCTTCCACCTACTTAGTCATCACCTTCTCTCTCTTCAACAATATGGTGTTCTGGTATTCTCTCTCTTCTTAATATGGTATTTTGTTTGTTATTATTTCTGTTGGGTTTGGCTCTAATGTTCCAGGATGATATGAAATTGCTTCATAATTCAGTTTTAATTTATATAATGCTCATGCAAAATATATAATCACAAATTTACTATTTTAACATGATTGATAATCACTTAAGTTCTTTGTAATTCATACGCAATCAATCTAATCTCAATAACACTCTTTTGTCAATCACATATATTAAAAACATACTCTTCTATTTTATGGTTAGATATTTCATTCAATAATTCTTTATATTTAAAAATTGTTATATTACAGCTCTGGCTGATGGCATAGTGAATAAGGCACCGGCCTGTGAACCCAAAAGTTGCTGGTTCAATTCCCAGCCAGGGCAATATAACCAGGTTGCCAGCCAAATCTCTAGTCAAATCCATGGCTGGAGGCAGGTGAAAGGCAGCCATACATTGATGTTTCTCTCCCTCTCTGCTTCTTTCCTTTTCCCTCTCTCTGAAAAATAATAAATAAATAAATAAAAAACTTTAAAAATTGTTATATTAATACAGTTTAAAGTATCAACTTTTAATTTATGATTAGTGCTTTTCGTGTCTAAAATTTTATTGTGTATACCCATGGTTATGAAGTATTCTTTTATGGTTTTTGCTAGGAACTTAATTGGTTTAAAACTCACATTGTAAAAACTATAAGGAATTGATTATCATTGTTAGTATTATGTTGAAACCAAGGTCTTTTGTTTTTTCTTATAAAAGTATCAAGTGACTCAGGAAATATTATTATTTGTTTTAAGACACTACTCAAATACCACAAAATTCACCCTTTTAAAATGTATAATTCAATGATTTTCTAGTATATTCACAAAATATTTCAACCATCACTACCTCATTTTTATCATATTTAGAAGAAAACTCATGCCTGATAGGAGTCATTCTCCTTTTTCCCCTTTCCTATGTACCTGGCAGCAACTAATCTATTTTCTCTGCGAATTTGTCAGTCCTGGACATAGCATTATATAATATGCACCATTTTGTGTCTGTCTTTTTCACAACATAATATTTTCAAGGTTTGAATATTTTGTAGCATGTATTAGTGTGTCATTTCTTTTAATAGCTAAAAAAATTTCTACTCCATGGATAAATTGTGGATATTCATTTATCAGTGATGGATATTTAGTATTATCTAATACGCTGTTATGATCATTGATGTAAAAGTTGTTGTGTAAATATAAATTTTCAATTACCTTGGGTACATATCTAGAAATGAAATTGCTGGACCTATGATAACTCTATGTATATAGGTTGGAGGAAATGGCAATCATTCAAAGTAGCTGCATTATTTTACACTCACCCTAGCAATACATGAGTATTAAAATATAGTAGTATACTCATAATTGTTATGACTTACTTACCTTTTTTATTAGAGCTGTCCAACAGTGTGAGTGGCATCTCATTGTGGTTTGATTTGCATTCACTAATGATTCTTGATTTTGAATACCTTTTACTGTGCTTACTGGTTTCATTAGAGAAATATATTTAAACACTTAGCCTTATTTAAAATTGGGTTTTCTCTTATTGTTGAGCTGTAAGTTTGTTATAGTGGGTTCACACTAGTCTCTTAGGATTTTCAAATATTTTCTTTATGCTGTTTTCTTTTTCAAGTTTTTGATGGCATATTTTTGATTAACAAGCAAAAGTTGTTAATTTTGAAAAATCTAATTTATCTATTTTTGTTACTTTAAAAATAACATCTAAGAAACTATTGATAAATTCAACATCAGAAGAATTTATGCCATTACTTTCATACATGAGCTTTAAAATTTTAGCACACACATTTTAGACTGTGATGCATTTTGTGTTAATTTTTGCATGTATGTGTAAAAGGAATACAACTTCATGTTTTTGTTTGTGGATATACATTTGTCCTGTGATTATGTATTGAAAAGAGTATACTTTAACCCATTTAGTTTTCTTTACAAATTTGTTGAAAATTGACCTAATTTCAGCATTTATTTCTGGACTCAATTTTATTATGTTGACATATATTTATACATTTACTAGTATCGCACTATCTTGATTACTGTATCTTTGTAATAACATTAGAAACAAGGAGGACTTTGTCCTCCAATATTATCCAATTCTTGTTTGTTTTTACCTCCAGTATATATTTTTGTCTAACCTACATCCCTTAAAATTTCATATAACTGTTAAAATGAGCTTATCAAATTCTGCAAAAAAATGCCCCTGGAATTTTTAGTGATAGTGCATTGAATCTGTAGGACTTTTTCAGGAGTATAGCCATCATAACATTATTGGTCTGGCAGTACAGATATTTTTCTATTTATTTATTCTTTTAAAATGTTTATTAACAATGTTTGGTGATTTCATTGTGCAAGTCTAAATATTTTATTCATTTTGATGCTGCTGGAAATGAATTGTTGATTTTGGGATTCTTCATTGCTTAAGTTTTGAAATGCAATAGATTTTGGTGAACTTATTTATTAAATATAATACATTATTATTTATTCCTTAAGTTTTTATAAATATAAGGGCATGCAATATATGAATAGTTTTACTTCTTTTCTGAACTGGATGCTTTTCTCCTTCTTTCCCTTTCTCCTCCCCATCCCCTCTTCTTCTTCATTTTTATTGTTTTTACCTGTTAGCCACAGCTATAATCTCTAGCTCAAACTAAAAAGACAACAGTGTCCATTCTTACCATGTTCTTGTTATTAGGATAAAATTGTTCTGTCTTTAACAATTAATTTTGAGATTAGCTAAGCTTTCTTTTAACAATTATATATATACTATACCCTTTCTCTGCTTCAGCAAGTTCCCTTATATTCCTATTTTATTGAGTGGTTTTTATAATGAAAGGGTAATTTTGTCAAATATTTTTACTATATTGAAATTATCATAAGGTATGTATTATTTATCCAAGTAACATAGGAAATTATATTGATTAAATATGATAAATTGAACCAACTTTGCCATTCGGTCTAAATCTAGTATTTCATGTTGCTGAATGCAATTTGCTAATATTTTAGTCAACAGATTTTGTTTTGCACTTCTTGTGATTCTAAATATGGCTTTAATTTTAGGATGGCACTGACCTAATAGAATGAACATGGAACTACTCTCTCTTTTATTATTTGGGTGAATTTGTGAAGAATTCATGTTAATTATTTTTTTAAATTCACCAGTGAAGTTTTGTGTGCAGGGCTGCAATTTGGTAAAGTTTTGGATCAAGAATTGAAGTTTTGCCCTGGTTGGTGGCCCAGTGGATAGGCACCGGCCTGCAAACCCAAAGGTTGCTGGTTTGGTTTCCAGTCAGAACACATTACCAGGTTGCAAGCCAGGTCTCCAGCCAGGTTTTTAGCTGGAGGCAGGTGCAAGGCAACCATACATTGATGCTTCTCTCCCTTTTTTCTCCCTCCCTGCTCTTCTCTCTAGAGATAATGAATAAAATCTTTTAAAAATAATTGAATTATTTTATTTGTTAAATATATATTTAGATTTCTATTTCTCCTACAGTCATTTTCTGTAGTGTGTCTTTCTAGATGTTTGTCCATTTCATATGTATTATCTAATTTATTGTTATATACTTTTTCATAGTATTCACTTATAAACCTTTATTAAAAATTTCTGTTAGGCTAGGAGTAATGTCTCATATTCCATTCCTTATATAATAATTAAGGTATTTTCTGTGCTTTTATTTGTAGTCTGGTTAAATGTTTTTAAATTTCTTTGAACTTAGTAAAAAACAACTTTCTGTTTCATTGATTTTTCTCTAGTTCACTTATCTACTCTAATCTTTTCTATTTTTTCTGCTTGTTTCAGTTTTACTTATATACTTTATTGATTTGAGATATTTATTCTTTTTAAAAATATTTTATTTAATTTATTATATTTTTTTTAGATAGAGGGGAAAGGACAGAGAAAGAGAGAGAGAGAAACATCAATGTGTGGTTGCCTCTCATGTGCCCCCATCTGGGGACTTGGCCCTCAACCCAGGAATCTGTCCTGACTGGGAATTGAACTGGCAACCCTTTAGTTCACAGGCAGGTACTCAGTGCACTGAGTCACACCAGCCAGGGCTATTCTTTTTAATATATGCATTACAGCTACCAAATTTCCTTTAGGCATTACTTTAGTTATATTCCAAATGCTTGGATATATTGTGTTTTCATATCAAAGCGATTTTAAAAAGTTTTCATTATATTTTTGATCCATAGACTATATAATAGTCTATTTTTAATTTGCATATATTTATGACTTTGTCAAATATTCTTTGGTTATTGATATCTAACATTTTATTGTGATTGAACAAACTGATGATGATACCTTTTAAGTTTTTTGAGACTTGTTTTATGGCTTGATGTGTGGATTATCCTGAAAATATGCTCATTTTTTAATTCAATTTTCTTATTGTTTCTCAGAGGGAATATTATCATTTGCTGGATCTTAATGGTTTTATTTCCACTCTCCTAACTTTTACCTGTTACAGAGGAGAAGACCCCAGCAACTTCACATCTAATGCACAATACCTGACAGGACTTTTGGATGTCCTATGTCCCCACATCCCAGAGCAATCCCTTAGTTATTCTGTGGATACAGATGCTAACCTGCTGGTGAGTAGGCACTGTCTTCAAAACAAGAATTAGATCAATTATTAACACTGGACTTGGAAACCTGAGGCTTACTAACTTGGGGTGAGACTGTAATGGAGTCATTCTCAATCTGCCCTTTCCCAGAGGAAGTTAGTCCCACTTGGAAGACCCCACACTTTTGAATAATGATTTCTTTCTATGGACCCCGTGTCTGTTTCTGGCATTACACTGCTTATCTGGTAATGGTTAAACTAACTCCTTTCCTAAGAACACCATGACTTATAACTTAGGGGTAGATATAAGTAGCCTTCAGGTATGAAACACTAACAGCAAATCATGCAGCTCACATACGACTGTGGATATCTTTTCAAAATGAGGCCACTTTTGGTTGCTTAAGGAAACTTCCCAGAGGGATAACTAATACATTATTTATGCACTCCTTGGAGGCAGTTATCTATATAATGTGAGTAAATAAATTAGAAAACTTGGTATCAAATTTATCCTTGACTTCAGCTGAAGTGATCAATTGCACTGCAGTGGCCCTTGAAGGCATTTAGTTCACCCTGAGCTCACTAGTCATGGTTGTTATGGATGATTGCCTGAACCGTGTTCATCACAGGCCAAGGTAGAGTCTGCGCAATCAGTGATGTGCCTGCTTTGCCTGAAGTAGTGCCGTAAGCCAAGTGGAAAGGTCAGAGCTGGAAATTATGGAGAAAGGCACCATAGTTTCTAAGTTAAAACCTGATCAGTTTGTTCAGCTGTATCTGGTAACTTGGATGGCATTTTTTAGTCAATATTTGAGACTGTCCTCATTTGGTTTCTTGAATTTTATTGAGGATGGCCTTAGTTAAATGTTGTAAGAAACAATTGAAATTTTTTTGTTCCTAGCCTCTGTAGGTGAGATTGATCAGAGTGGTCAATGAAGTGGCATATTTGGAAAATTTTCCAGAATGCAAGACAGCGTAGAAACAAGTGGAAAATAATGTGAGACAATTCTCTGCAGATCTCTCATGTCTTTGAATGTCTTATGAGTGAAACATGGATGGCTCTTTTCAATGTCATTTGTACGGGGGTTTTCTTTGGAAGAGAGAAATGGTATCTCCCTTAAAAGCAAGGTGAAGATGTGCTTAGCATCCAGTGCAATAAAGGTAATGCTTCCCTAAAGAGCAGTAAGTGTAATTACTATTACAGGAAATGAAGGCTTCCTAAACTTATGTATTGTCTCTTATAAAATAATGTACTCCATGTGGCATATCTTACTAAATGTGGACATGGAAATTCTACAGAACAAATTAGCTAACTTAGTCAACTAATAAATGGCTAGATAAAAAGCAAGAAAAAAGGATGGATAATGCTCTAGAGTAAAAAAAAATCACAAAGATACACATCAAACCAAATACAATGTGTAGACCATGTTTAATTTTTATTCACATGAATTAACACTAAAACTATATTTTTGAAGCAATAGATGGCTTTAGAATATCAGTTAAGTAGATGATATTAAGGAATTATTATTTTTTGTGTTAATTTGGTTACTAGATTAAGGTTGTGTATTAAAAAGGTTTACCTATTAGGAATGTATACTAAGTATTAACACAAAGTATATTTTAGAATTTGGTTTGGTAACTTTTTAAATAAAACATTTTGCAAGAGAATTAAGATTTAGTAAGAGAAACAAAATATATGAAATCTGTTCCAAAAGTATCAGCCTCATAAACTGTTTATATTAATACTGGCTCAATACTTTCAGGACAGACCTCATATGCAGATGAATACAAGTACAATATATTTTTAAGTTGTCAAATTTCTATATGATTTTGATATTATGGCTCATAATCTCTTTCAGAATGCTGTATAGGCCCTGATCTAACAGTCCAACACTTGACCAGTGCTTCTCGACGTGATGTGATGCTTTTCTCAGAGCATATTTGGTAATGTCTGGACATAATTTTGATTGTCTCAGTTGGTTGGTGCTACCAGCATCTAGTGGATAGAAGTTATAGGTACTGTTAAACATTGTACAGCACATGCCATCATAGAAACAAAATTATTCAGGTCAACATATCAATAGTACCAGGTTTGAAAAATCCTGAACTAAATAATTAAAATAAGGTAGAATTATATTATACGCTGTTGTTTTGTTTAACTTAGCACCAAGAGTTGAAGTAAGCAAGGGCTTAATGTCTTAGGTTTGTTAGTCAAGTTCTGGACACTTTGCAATCCTCCCAGGCACATCACTGTTATCCTCAGTTGATTCCAGAAAAGTACTAATTCTGTACCTACAAAGAAGACGGGCAGGGTTTAAAGTTCACATTCACTTAATCCTCAGTGAACATGAGCACATTTCAACCAGTCGTGTATGAGTGTATAAGAAAAAATTGTGGCTTTTCTGGATCTATGATGGTCTTATATTTTCCTACAATTTCTCTTCCAAGGACCAGCATTTTGTTTGCTGGGTCTTGGCTGTAATGTGAGTGGTGAAGAATTTTTACATTGGTTTTATTGCTTTAATATAAAGAAACATGGTGGAGTCTTGCCTTTCTCTTCCTTTAAAGAAACGATATTTTCAGTGAATTCTCCTTAATAGCTATAATTGCATGTCACATTTATTACCCACTTGTGTATGTTGGCAGTTATCTATAGTAGATTTTAAAGAGGAGTCTAGAGATTCTTTTCTCATATTTTTTAAAATATATTTTTAAAGATTTTATTTATTATTTTCAGAGAGATGGGAAGAAAGAGAGGGAGAGACACATCAATGTATGGTTGCCTTTCACCTGCTTGCAGTTATGGACCTGGCTGGAGACCTGGTGTGGAACCTGGTTATGTGACCTGGCTGGGAATTGAAGCAGCAACCGTTGGGTTCACAGGCTGGCACCTTATCCACTGTGCCACCAGCCAGGGCTGTTCTCATATTTTCTTATACTGAAGAGCTCAGTTGCAGTGGAAGGGGTTCTCTCTTCCTCTCACCTAGGTTTTACCTGGCTCTGTATTGTATTTAGTTGAGGGATCACCTGCCTGGGGAATAAAACAGCTTAGTGTGATGCACATATATTCCTGTAGGTTTAATATTTTTGCCATCACTTAATTTTGCCTTCTGTAAGTTTTCAGATAACTGTGACTCTTTTTTGTTCTTATTAAGGCAATGTTGAATGATTTTAACTCTATCTAGGTGTGTATGTATTTGTATGTTCAGGGTTTTTTTTCACCTGTTTTATTTATTTATTTTTTTGGGGTAGCAGCATAACATTTTGCTTCTTACCAGTTTCTAAACTTAGGTTCCCATTTAGTTCAGCATCACTCTCTGTTGCTGAGAAGGTCAGGGATGATTTTAGCTACATTTTCATAGTAGAATTGATTTTTTGTGACTTAGCCTTCCTTAGCTACTGAATTAAAAGAAAGGCACCTTGATGTGTGTCTTGTGCCCATTCTAAGAAAAACCTTCCAATTTAATAAAGTCATCTTCTTCTAAAAAGAAATTTTCTTTGGCTACAGATTTAAATGCACCAGGAGAATCAGAAGGTCCTTGCTGACTTTAGTCACTTAGTCACTTCTATTCCATCAAAAAATATTAAAAGTATATGGAGTGGTATTTAGTCTAAACAAAATAGGAAAAAAATGTGTATTTTTAATTGTTGAAACTGGGTGATAGGTACAAAAGAATTCTTTATGCTATTACTGCACCCAACAAAGAAGGAGAAAAAAAGACAACCAAGTATTATAGAGTGTTGCTGTTTTGATTCAAATTCCAGGTTCACTGCTAATAGTTGTGTGACCTCTGATTGGTTCTTCAGTTTCCTTGGCTGAATGTGAAGATAATATTAGTATCTATTACACAGAGTTGTAATGAGTTTTAAATGTGTGAACATGTTTTGGCCCTTAGAATAATGCTTGCTGTATGTATTACTTACATTCAATAATTAAAAAAACAAAAACAAAAACAAAAACAAGAAACTGCCACACAACAATTTTTTAAAAAATTAATAATACATAATGTAGAATAAATATATCCAGTATTAAGCACATAAATTTTAAACCTCTGTGAAGAACCAAATAACATAATTTATAACCATTGATGCATTATAACCATTACCCTTAAATGGTAATGAGAGTCTTTTAAAGAATTTGATTCTAATTCACCATCTTCCAGTGTATACACTAAATCTAAGAAATAGTTTAAAAGCTCCATTTTACTTACAACCAAATTGAAAAATTATTTCACTTCTCCCTCAGGTCTGAATAAATATAGATAATTTTTGTGAGAAAAAAATCCCCAGAAAGCAAAGAAGATATTTTCTTCATTAAAATAAACATTCAATATTATACCTCCAATGCCTAGTATATAGACACCATTTCATTAATAACCAAATCAATCAGTTAATCAACATTTTAAATGCATTACTTAATGGATATCAAATGTTTCCTGACTCTAGGTAGAAGCTAGTAAAACTGTCTGCTTCATAAAATTCCCCTTTGAATTCACGATAGAAAATAAAATTCACAGCACAAAATCACTTTATCTGTTTCCTCTTCCTCAATAAGTTAAAAAGAAGTTCTTATATCTACTTCTGCCAGAACTGCATTTCCTATTCACCGCTAAATGCTCTTGCCTCAAATACTCTTCACAGAGGTAATAATTTCACTTTCTCAGTAAGAAACACATGTCCAATGGTCTAGAGGAAAGAAAAGTCTCATCAACTTGTTCTTTTTAACTATTTCCACACAAATTCACCCTGGTTATTTATATTGTTGTCTCTGAATAGGGGAGTGGAAAGTCCTGGAACACAGCCTGTGTTTCCCAAGCTAAATGATATGGTAGTTTGACAACTTGAGTGGCTAAGGTTATTTATTTCATTTTATATTTTCTCAATTAGGATAGTAAGTTCTGAAACCAGTGAATGATTGTTAATAGCTACTAAATGAAATTAAATGAAAAAGGAAGAAAATAAAGATATATATATATATATATAGTTTATATATAGTTTACACAAGACAAGTCTACTTAAATTACCCAATGAAATTAAATTAAATGCAATGAAACACTTTTGGGAAGCTTTTTATATGACATCAAACTTCCTTGACTGTAATATCAATTCAATTAATAATCTCAAAAATAATAATTCTTACTATAGAATTTGATGCAAAATTTAAAAACTCAATGTTTGATCCTAGTTTTTATTAATGATTAATAAATAATTTGTGTCTGTTTAAACTAAGAGATTGTTTCAAAAGTTGCCTCCTAAATTTTGATAAAGTACAAATAAGATATTTAAAATAAAAATTAAATATAACTGCATTTATATTTACTTTAAAGTATACCTAATAAGATCTAATTTATAGGGTTAAATTGTTTTACATATGATTAATTTTCTCACAAGGTCTGTGAAGTATGTCTGTACATTATTTTAGAAAAATAGAAAAATATAGTTTATAAATAATATAGCCTGTGTTCTAATCTGACTCCATTATTATATAATGACTTGACTTTAAGAAATCACTTATAGCCCTGGCTGGTAGCACAGTGGATAAGGCGCCGGCCTGTGAACCCAAAGGTCACAGGTTCGATTCCCAGCCAGGGCAACATAAATAGGTTGTAAGCCAGGTCTCCAGTCAGGTCTGTGGCTGGAGGCAGGTGAAAAGCAACCATACATTGATGTCTCTCTCCCTCTCTGCCTCTCTCTCTTCCCCTCTTTCTAAAA